>JAHIAM010006499.1:0-38889 GCA_021605205.1 Aegilops longissima | reverse complement strand
CTTTCGTGACCGTATGAGGACTACCCATATATAAATCTTCACCTCTGACCATTCCTAACTCCTCGTGATGTCCGGATCTCATCTCGACTCAACAACCTTCGGTGAACCACATACTATTTCCCACCACAACTCCAGCGCCACCAACCTTATGTGTAGACCCTACGGTTCGGGAACAATGTAGACATGACCGAGACATCTCTCCGCCAATAACCAATCAAGGATCTGGATACCCATGTTGGCTCCTACATGTTCCACGATGATCTCATCGGACGAACCATGATGTTGAGGATTCAATCAATCCCGTGATACAATTCCCTTTGTCCATCGATATGTTACTTGCCCGAGATTCGATCGTCGGTATACCTATACCTCGCTCAATCTCGCTACGCAAGTCTCTTTACTGCTCAGAACGCATGATCCCGTGAATAACTCCTTAGTCACCGCCGATGTCAAACCGCGGATCTCGGGTAGGGGGTCCCAGAATCGCATGCGCCTAAGGCGGATGGTAACAGGAGGCGGGGACACAATGTTTACCTGTGTTCGCCCTCTCGATGGAGGTAATACCATACTTCCCGCTTGATTGATCTTGATGATATGAGTATTACAAGAGTTGATCTACCACGAGATCGAGAGGCTAAACCCTAGAAGCTAGCCTATGGTATGATTGTTTGTATCTCTATCGACTAGCTCGGCCCTGGTTTATATAATGCAATGAGGCCTAGGATAACAAGAGTCCTAGCCCAATACGCCGGTGGGGAGGAGTCCTTGTCTTGACCACCAAGTCTTGTGGAATCTTCCTTGTATGCGGCAGCCGTCCGAATCGCCCATGAATATACGACCATGAGGGGTCCTTGCCCAATCTAACAGATCGGGAGATGACGTGGTGAGTACCCCCTATAGTAGCCCCCTGAACCGGTCTTCAAGTTAGGGACGCACCTCGATTCTTCCGAACTGTTCTTCATCTTCGGTCGTCGGTCTTGAAAACTGGTTCAACAAATCTTCTCATCTTCGATCTTGAGGATCGCCAAAGTGAATCCGAAGAGTTTACACGGCGGGTATCCGAGGAGCCCCCTTAAGTCTCCGGCCTTTATCCATGCCTTGTTATTTTTATGCCACACCTCGGGTTTGAAGTTGTTCCCGGGTGGCAGTGTCCTCTTGCGTCCGAGCTCTAACGCTGGACTGCATTCGAGGTATCTTTTGCAGTCGAGCACCAATGCCGGACTGCTTCCGAGCTCCAACACCAAATGTATCCGAGCTCCAACGCCGGATCGTGGTCCAAGCTCCAATGTCGACTATATCCAAGATGTCATAGATCATCTTGGTCCAAAAAGTTGAAGGAGTTTAGCCAGCTTAATGCCGAAATGCCTCTATGGAGCTAGCCGCTAGCGCCCGAGATTTATGCCGGATCGCCTCCAAGGTGGTGCACCACCCGACCGCTGGCTGATTTTTTGTGAATATTTTTAATCGATGCAGTTTATTCTCCGTCGATGTATATCCAAGAGCTCTCAAGGTGTGTATCACTAAAACCCAAGATGCACTGAAGGCAATCATAAAACCGCTGTTCCCAAGAGTTTCTCGAGACTCGTGTCGATGTGCTAAATCGCCCCGAGGATCAACTCCTAGCTCGGCAGCATACATAGGAATAAAACGCAGGTAATATATTAGAGATAATAGTGATCGATTTAACGGGCCCTTGAGAGGGGTCTTGAAAAGTTGCCGTAATATATTTAGCTTGACGGATAGGTCCAAATGGTACCTATTGTTATCCGAAGACACATTTGCCCATAGTTCGGTCAAGCCGAACACTTGGCAGTTAGAAGTTTCTGCATTGAAATAGGCAATGCAGTAGCTCCCGAGACACTGGTCGGGTGGCAACACCAGATCAGGGGATCGATGTGCCCCTTTAATATTTATAAATAATGAGCACGAAGCCCAGTAGCCCTTGAGCCTTAAATGTGGGCACGGGTGGCCAAATTAAGGATCCATATCCAGAGTAAAATCATAGATTATGTGTAATGATTCTATATATCCAAGTACTATACATCATTATTTTGACTCCATTATGAAGCGCTTATCGCTTGAAAGTATCCCATCGGCGGCTTCTACCCTTGGTAGATACTACGCAGGTGTTTCCGAGACTAGCAAAACAACCCTTAGCCGACGCCTCGTCTGCGGAGGCGGTTGTGTTAGTAGAAACGAGGCAATCATATATGCGGGCTTTAGAACTTTCACTTAGTCATAGGAGCTAAAGTTGAAGGCCGCCATTAGCCTCCGTTAGTGTTCGCATACGAGGTCAAGCCATAAACACTTCGCCAATATTATGAACGACCCGTATTTAATATAGTCATCGGACCGCTGACCAGTTTACGCTTATTGTGACAATCGGTTGATTTCTCCATCGGTGCTTAACCATGCGAAATGGAAGCACAATCGCGTGGTTCTCCTTTGCACACCTAGCCAACAAAGCGGAACATAGGAGGCAAGCATAGGAGCCGCAACCCAACTATTGATCAAGACACAATTTGAAACCAATGCATATATAGCAAGATCCGAGAATGTTATTGGCTTAATCTCTAAAGGTGTCCGGCGTTGCATCATGAGACTTGTGCTGAAACACACAAATAGTTTAAAAGTGCCAAAAGCTTGAAAACCAAAAAACGCCAAGAAAATATGACGTCCAACAAGATCAAGTGTTCGTGCCAATCCAAAATTGGAAAAAAAATTGTGCTTCGCCGCTTTAACAACGACCAAGAAGAAAACACATTTACAGCTCATATATAAATTGTAAGAGCCCCAAGTGACTTGGGTAAAAGAATTTTTATGTATAATGATCGTATGTACCAAGTACTTGTATCATATCTTTGTTAACCAACTTTAAACACATCTTAACCGACTGTCGGCTTCTCCCTCTTCGTCAAGGACCGAAAGTGTTATAGACTCCACCGCCGACAATATCGGCGTTGTTTCCGATAACTGTGCAACCAGGCCATAAGGCTGTAAATGCATAAAGCGCCAGGAACTTTTGCTATATTAAAGACGAAGTGTAAGAAGCATCTTCAAGAAAATAGTACCCCACCGATACCTTTCTTCGGTGCTCATTATTACTATGAGACTTGTGCAATAGATTTTTGTACGCATGAGTTCCGCTAGTGCGACCATGATTGAAAACAATAAGAGCGCTAGCCTTCGCTTCACCCAGCCTTAATTAGGTCGAGTTCGGATGACCCGTCGTGATAATCGAGAGGTGCTCCCTTTACTCCCTAGCCGAACAATCGGGAACGAGGGGTAAGCACAGAGCCGAGCAACCCAGCTTGCAAATCGCTCAAGTCAATATGGTGCATATTGTATGTAATAAACAAACAAGGAACGGGCCGCATAAGTATAATCATATGCAAGAGGAAAGGCTTCATGAAGGAAGCCCCATGTGAACTGGTATTTGAATTTGTGTCACAAACAAAGTTATGACAAGGAATTTTTACAAGCAACTTTTTCTAAAAAGGTATAATGCTTGGTCGAACCGAACACAAGTTAAAAATTTAAAACTTTGAGCATGAAGGCAACTTAGCTGGTTAATGTGTTCGCATTGATGACGCGTCCGAGCTTGATGCGGACAAGGTTCCATCCCCAAGCCGTCCCGAGGTGGCGGAGCAAAGAGCTCGGCACTCCGAAGTGGTGGCATAGCACGGTCAATGCGGGCCGGCAGAGTGATGCCGAAGTCCCCGGCATGGGGTAATGAAGTGTTGACGAAGCCCCCCGTCCAGCCGAGGTGACGTGGTATGTCAGTACGCCGAGTTGACGATACTGCCCAACCCGGATCATTTTCTTGTGCACAAAAAATAGTGCAAACCGGAGATAATAGTAATAATAATAATTAAAAAAATCATTGCATAATAAATAATTTATGTAAAGTGAGGAATAAAAGAAAATATGGCCTGTGCGCCGAAGTGAATGTCGGTGCAGGCGTCAACAGATGCGGTAAAGGCGCGGCAAAGCCTGAATTCCACAGTGTCGGTCGAGTCCCTGAGGCGGCGTACGCCGGACTATGTACGGAACGTGACCGAACCACCATGCGGCCGTCGTTACGCGCCATCATTTGATAGACCTGTGTACGATGATGGACAAACCAGAGTAATAATTCCTTGGAAAAAATAAACCCAAACAAGAAAAAAAATACTGGGATTAATAGCACCTGGTTTATTTGTTGTAGCAATCCAAAGAAAAGTGACTCCCAAAATTGGGACTCAATCCGCACACCCATTGCCTGATGGGCGATAAAGAGACGACATGGCAATGCTGGCCAAGGTTGGCTTGCCGAGGCAAAGCCCTCGGTCCAGCTAACGTGATTTAAGTCGGTCGGCTAGTGACGCCAAGTCTCCGGAGTAGGTTGATAAAGAGATGGCGAAGCCCCAGTCCAGCCGAGATGTCGAAGCCTCGATGTCATCCGATGAGTCAAGTAGGTCGGCGTGGTGGACATCGGCTTGAAGAAGCAACAAGGCGTTATGCCGATGCCGGTCGTGACGTGGTCAATACCGCATGATGAAGTGACCGCGCGGTGACGCCGTGTGCCCGCCCTGGTAACCCGTGGGCGGCGATGTTGTTGATGATTTATCTTCGTGATGCCGAACTCTTGTTCGCTTGCCGATGATGATCTCAAGAAGTTGAGCTCGCTCAACAAAGTGACAACATGTCTAGCGCAGGTCGGCAGCCATGGAGCAATATTGCCGGACTGGTTTGACACCAAAGATGATGTTGAAGATCATGTTCAAAAGATTGTAAAGTTAGTGGGATGTGTTCGGGAACCAAACACAATACCACATACAAAACTTCCTTCAAAAGGATGTCCAAATCCCGCTCATAAAAAGACGAACTTGGGTTGATTCGCTTCACGCGGAAAACAGATCCGAAAAGCGATGCACTAATCGGAAGGTTCCCGGAGTTTGGACGGTCGGATCGAGCTGAAATTTTGAGGGGTGGTAGATATAGGAATTCGCAGCCGATCAACGGTTGGATCTTCCAAAGGACGCCCGAGCAACAAGCTAGACACCATGCCCTAAACTCGTCCAGATTTCCGTCCAGATTTGACAGGCTCCCAGATATCATGGATTGCCGAGATTCCTCCATCGAACTCAACAAAATTTTCCAGGGTTGTTGTAGACTCAATTCCGCACAATTCCACCAAAGCAATCGTTAAACGACACTTGAGGAGGCGGTGGCGGCGGATACAAGTTCGCTGTCCAGAAAAACAGCATGGTCGCCCGAGGGCAATGTTGTCGTGAGCCCCGAGCTCCATGGGCGATTCCTCCATGATTTTGATAGAGATCGGAGTTGGTGTTGATGAAGGCCCTCATCCCAACATGACGATCGGAGGTAGGGCACACCCTCGCCAAGCCAAGGTGACCAATGAGCCGGTGACGAAGATGTCGACGTCAGAGTTAATCTGCAGACGAGCCATCGATCCTTTTGCCGATCACACAATGAACTCTCAATGAAAGCACCAATGTCGGTGTCAAACCGTGGATCTCGGGTTGGGGGTCACGAATCGTGTGCGCCTAAGGCGGATGTTAACAGGAGGCGAGGGACACAATGTTTACCTGTGTTCGGCCCTCTCGATGGAGGTAATACCCTACTTCCTGCTTGATTGATCTTGATGATATGAGTATTACAAGAGTTGATCTACCACGAGATCGTAGAGGCTAAACCCTAGAAGCTAGCCTATGGTATGATTGTTTGTATCTCTATCGACTAGCCTGGCCCTGGTTTATATAATGCAACAGAGGCCTAGGATAACAAGAGTCCTAGCCGAATACGCCGGTGGGGGAGGAGTCCTTGTCTTGACCACCAAGTCTTGTGGAATCTTCCTTGTATGCGGCAACTGTCCGAATCGCCCATGAGTATACGGCCATGGGGTCCTCGCCCAATCTAACAGATTGGGAGATGACGTGGTGAGTACCCCTAGTCCAGACACCGTCACCACATTGAGCTCATTATGATGATGCATTACCGAGGGCCCGTAGATACCTCTCCGTCATACAGAGTGACAAATCCAGCCTCGATTCGTATGTAACCCAACACACACTTTCGAGATACCCGTAGTGTGCCTTTATAGACACCCAATTACGCCAGACGCTGGCACACCCAAAGCATTCCTACGGTATCCATGAGTTGCACAATCTCATGGTCTAAGGAAATGATACTTGACATTAGAAAAGCTTTAGCGCATTTAACTACACGATCTTGTGCTATGCTTAGGATTGTCTTGTCCATCACATCATTCTCCTAATGATGTGATCCCGCTTATCAACGACATCCAATATCCATGGTCGAAACCGTAACCATCTATTGATCAACGAGCTAGTCAACTAGAGGCTCACTAAGGACATGTTGAGGTCTATGTATTCACACATGTATTACGATTTCGGATAACAAAATTATAGCATGAACAATAGACAATTATCATGAACAAGGAAATATAATAATAACCACTTTATTATTGCCTCTAGGGCATATTTCCCACAGCTTCCCACTTGCACTAGAGTCACTAATCTAGTTACATTGTGAGGAATCGAACACCCATAGAGTTCTCGTGTTGATCATGTTTTGCTCGTGGAAGAGATTTAGTCAACGGATCTCATGACATTCAGATCCGTATGCACTTTACAAATATCTATGTCTCTATCCTGAATATATTCATGAATGGAGTTGAAGCGACGCTGATATGCCTGGTCGCCTTGTGAAACCTCGGCTCCTTGGCAAGGGCAATAGCTCCAGCGTTGTCACGAAGAGAGTCATTGGGCCCGACGCATTGGGAATTACTCCTAGGTCGGTGATGAACTCCTTCATCCGCATCGCTTTTGTGCCGGCTCCGAGGCTGCTATGTACTCGCTTCACATGTAGATCCCGCCATGACGCTTTGCTTGCAATCGCACTAGCCGACCGCCCCACCATTCAAAATATACACATATCCGGTTTGTGACTTGAGTCATCCGGATCTGCGTCGGCTAGCATCGACGTAACCCTTTACGATGAGCTCTTCGTCACCTCCATAAACGAAAACATATCCTTAGTCCTTTCGTGTACTTCAGGATATTCTTGATCACGACTGTGTTCCATGCCGGATAACTTTGGTACCTCCCTACCAAACTTACGGCAAGGTTCACATCATGTCCGTACACATCATGGCATACATAATAGACCCTATGGCCGAGGCATAGGGATGACACTCATCTTTTCTCTATCTTCCGCCGTGGTCGGGCATTGAGCCGTGCTCAATCTCACACCTTGCAATACAGTGCAAGAACCCCTTCTTGACTGATCCATATTGAACTTCTTCAATATCTTGTCAAGGTATGTGCTTATGAAGACCAATGAGGCGCCTCGATCTATCTCTATAGATCTTGATGCCTAATATGTAAGCAGCTTCTCCAAGGTCCTTCATTGAAAAACACTTATTCAAGTAGGCCTTTATTGTTTCCAAAAATTCTATATCATTTCCCATCAATAGTATGTCATCCACCTATAATATGAGAAATGCTACAGAGCTCCCACTCACTTTCTTGTAGACACAAGCTTCTCCATAAGTCCGTGTAAACCCAAACGCTTTGATCATCTCATCAAAGCGAATGTTCCAACTCCGAGATGCTTGCACCAGCCCATAGATTGAGCGCTGGAGCTTGCATACCTTGTTAGCATTCTTAGGATCGACAAAACCTTCCTATTGCATCATATACAATTCTTCCTTAAGGAAACCATTAAGGAATCCTGCTTTGACATCCATTTGCCATATCTCATAATCGAGAATGCGCAATCGCTAACATTATTCTGGACGGACTTCAGCTTCTCTACGGGTGAGAAGGTCTCATCGTAGTCAACCCCTTGAACTTGTAGATAACCCTTAGCGACAACCCGAGCCTTATAGATGGTCACATTACCATCCGCGCTGCCTTGTTCTTAAAGATCCATTTATTCTCTATGGCTTGCCGATCATCGGCAAGTCCGTCAAAGTCCATACTTTGTTTTCATACATGGATCCTATCTCGACTTCATGGCTTCAAGCCATTCGTTGGAACTGGCCCGCCATTACTTCTTCATAGTTCAAGGTTCACCGCTGTCTAACAACATGATTTCCGTGACAGGTTGTCGTATCACTCGTGCGTAATATGTCCTCGTGGACCTCTGGTTTAGTAGTACCTTGATCCAAGTTTCATGATCATCATCATTAACTTCCTCTCTAGTCGGTGCAGCACCACGTAAACATCTTCCCGAGCTGCGCTTACTCTCGGTTCAAGAGGAAACACCTCATCAAGTTCTACTTTCCTCCCACTTACTTCTTTTGAGAGAAACTCTTTCTAGAAAGGATCCATTCTGGCAACAAAGATCTTGCCTTCGGATATGAGGTAGAAGGTAATACCCAATAGTTTCCTTAGGGTATCCTATGAAGACGATTTTTCCGACTTGGCTTCGAGCTTTTCAGTTGAAGTTTCTTGACATAAGCATCGCATCCCCAAACTTTTAGAAACGATAGCTTAAGTTTCTTCCCAAACCATAATTCATATGGTGTCATCTCAACGGATCTCGATGGAGCCCTATTTAAAGTGAATGCGCAGTCTCTAAAGCATAACCCCAAAATGATAGCGGTAGATCGGTAAGAGACATCATAGATCGCACATATCTAATAGAGTGCGACATTACGCTCGACACACCATTACACCGAGGTGTTCCAGCGCGAGTTGTGAAACAATTCCACATTTCCTTAAGTGCGTACTCAAATTCGTGACTCAAATATTTCCTCCACGATCCGCTCAGAAGAACTTTATTTTCCTGTCACGCTGATTCTCAACCTTACTCTGAAATTCCTTGAACTTTTCAAAGGTCTCAAACTTGTGTTTCATTAAGTATACATACCCATATCTACTTAAGTCATCGGAGGGTGAGAACATAACGATAACCACCGCGAGCCTCAACGCCATTGGACCGCACACATCAAGATGTATGATCTCCAATAAGTTGGTTGCTCGCCCATTGTTCCGAGAACGAGTCTTGGTCATTTTTCCCATGAAGCATGGTTCGACGTGTCAAATGATTCATAATCAAGAGACTCCAAAAGTCCATTTGCATGGAGTTTCTTCATGCTTGACACCAATGTGACCAAGGCGGCAAGTACACAAGTATGTGGGACTATCATTATAAACCTTACATCTTTTGGCATTCACACTATGAATATGTGTAACATCACGCTCGAGATTCAATAAGAATAAACCATTGACCAGCGGGCATGACCATAAAACATACCTCTCATATAAATAGAACAACCATTATTCCCAAATTTAATGAGTAGCCATCTCGCATTAAACGAGATCTAGATACAATGTTCATGCTCAAAGCTGGCACTAAATAACAATTATTGAGGTTTAAAACTAATCCTGTAGGTAAATGTAGAGGTAGCGTCGACGGCGATCACATCGACCTTGGAACCATTTCCGACGCCAAGATCGTCACCTCGCCCTTCGCTAGTCTCCGCTTATTCCGTATTCCTATTTTGAGTTACAAATATGAGCAACCGCACCGTATCAAATACCCAGGAGCTACTACGAGTGCTGGTAAGGTACACATCAATAACATGTATATCATATATACCTTTGGTATTGCCGCCTTCTTATCCGCTAAGTACTTGGGGCAGTTCCACTTCCAAAGGACCATTTCCTTGCAATAGAAGCACCGAGTCTCGGCTTGGGTCCATTCTTTGGCTTCTTCCCGGCAACTGATTTAACAGCGCGATAACTCCCTTGCCGCCCTTCTTGAAGTTCTTCTTACCCTTGCCCTCCTTGAAACTAGTGATCTTATTCACCATCAACACTTGATGTTCCTTTTTGATCTCCACCTCCGCTGATTTCAGCATTGAATATAACTCAGGAATGGACTTATCCATCCCTTGCATATTGTAGTTCATCACAAAGCTTTTGTAGCTAGGTGGAAGCGACTGGAGGATCCTGTCAATGACCGAGTCATCCGGGAGATTAACTCCTAGCTGAGACAAGTGGTTGTGCAACCCAGACATTTTGAGTATATGCTTGTCGATGTAACTGCTTTCCTCCATCTTACAACTCGAGAACTTGACGGAGACTTCATATCTCTCGACCCGGCATGAGCTTGAAAACCATTTTCAGCTCTTGGAACATCTCATATGCTCCGTGTTGCTCAAAACGCTTTTGGGGCCCCGGTTCTAAGTCTGTAAAGCATACCGCATCGAACCAGGGAGTAATCATCACTACGCGATCGCCAAAGCGCTCATAATGTCTTGAGTTGCCGGAAAATGGGTGCTTCACCTTGCGTGCTTCAAGGACATATGCTTTCTTGGCAGCTATGAGGATGATCTCAAGTTACGGACCCAGTCCGATAGTTGTTACCATCGCCTTCAGCTTGGTTTTCTAGGAACGCTGAAGTTGAGGGCAACATTAGCATGGGCCATTTGATCTACAAGACATATTGTAAAGATTTTAGACTAAGTTCATGATAATTAAGTTCATCTAATCAAATTATTTAATGAACTCCCACTCAGATAGACATCCTCTAGTCATCTAAGTGATACATGATCCGAATCGATTAGGCCGTGTCCGATCATCATGTGAGACCGACTAGTCATCAATGGTGAACATCTCCATGTTGATCGTATCTACTATATTTACTCATGTTCGACCTTTCGGTCTCTCATGTTCCGAGGCCATGTCTCAGACATGATAGGCTGCTTACACCCATTGTATTCGAACGTTAGAATCTATCACACCCGATCATCACGTGGTGCTTCAAACAACGAACCTTCGCAATGGTGCACAGCTAGGGGAACACTTTCTTGAAATTTTAGCGAGGATCATCCTATTTAAGCTACCGTCATTCTAAGCAAATATGATTTAAAACATGATAAACATCACATGCAATCAAATAGTGACATGATATGGCCAATATCATTTTGCTCCTTTGATCTCCATCTTCGTATGCGCCATGATCATCATCGTCACCAAAGATGACACCATGATCTCCATCATCGTGTCTTCATGAAGTTGTCTTGCCAACTATTACTTCTACTAGTATGGCTAACGCTTAGCAATAAAGTAAAGTAATTACATGGCGCTTTCATTGACACGCAGGTCATACAATAAATTAAGACAACTCCTATGGCTCTCGCCGTTGTCATACTCATCGACATGCAAGTCGTGATTCCTATTACAAGAACATGATCAATCTCATACATCGATACATCATTCATTACATCCTCTTGGCCACATCACATCACACGCATATGCTGCAAGAACAAGTTAGACGCCCTCTAATTGTTGTTGCAAGTTTTACGTGGCTGCTATAGGTTTCTAGCAAGAACGCTTACCTACGCCAAAACCACAACGTGATATGCCAATTTCTATTTACCATACATAAGGACCCTTTTCATCGAATCCGATCCGACTAAAGTGGGAAAGACAGACACCCGCTAGCCACCTTATGCAACTAGTGCATGTCAGTCAGTGGAACCTGTCTCACGTAAGCGTACGTGTAAGGTCGGTTCGGGCCGCTTCATCCCACGATGCCGCTGAATCAAGATAAGACTAGTAACGACAAGTAAATTGACAAAATCGACGCCCACAACAACTTGTGTTCTACTCGCATAGAAACTACGACAGACCTAGCTCGATACCACTGCTAGATCGCTAGAAATTGAAAATTTTCTATGCATCACCAAGATCAATCTATGGAAAGACTAGCAACGAGAGGAGGGAGTGCATCTTCATACCCTTGAAGATCGCGATGCGGAACTGCAGGAACGCTGTTGGTGGAGTCGACACGCAGCAATTCAGATCGCGATCGATTCCGATCTAAGCACCAACAACGGCGCCTCGCTGCTCAACACACGATAGTCTGGGACATCTCCTCCTTCTTGATCCAGCAAGGGAGATGATAAGTTGAGGGAGAGCTCCTGCAGCACGACGGCGTGGTGGTGGAGCTTGCGCCCCCAGCAGGCTTCGCCAAGCACTACGGAGGAGGAGGTGTTGGGAGGGAGAGGGCTGCACCAGGAAGGGTGCAGCAGACCTCCCACCTCCCCTATATTTATACTGGGCAAGGAGAGGGGGCCGGTCCCTCCAAATGGATCTAGAGGGGGCGGCGGCCAAGGGGGAGGCATGCCCCCTGCCAAGGGGCGCCTTTAGGGTTTCCCCAACCCTAAGCGCATGGGCCCTATGGGGTTTGGCGCCCAGCCCACTTAGGGCTGGTTCCCTCCACATACAGCCCATAGGGCCCTCCGGTAGGTGGACCTCCCGGTGGACCTCGAACCTTTCGGTGGTCCCAGACAATACCGCAAACCCCAACACTTCCGTGACCGTATGAGGACTTCCCATATATAAATCTTCACCTCGACCATCCCGAACTCCTCGTGACGCCCAAGATGTCATCCGCGATTCAACAACCTTCGTAACCACATACTATTTCCCATAACAACTCTAGCGCCACCGAACCTTATGTGTAGACCCTACGGTTCAGAACTATGTAGACATGACCGAGACATCTCTCCGCCAATAACCAACAACGGGATCTAGATACCCATGTTGGCTCCTACATGTTCCACCTTGATCTCATCGGACGAACCATGATGTCGAGGATTCAATCAATCTCAGATATAATTCCCTTTGTCCATCGGTATGTTACTTGCCCGAGATTCGATCGCTTGTATCTCTATACCTCGCTCAATCTCGCACGGCAAGTCTCTTTACTCGCTCCGTAACGGATGATCCCGTGACTAACTCCTTAGTCACATTGAGCTCATTATGATAATGCATTACCGAAAGTGGGCCAAGAGATACCTCTCCGTCATACGGAGTGACAAATCCTAGTCTCGATTTGTGCCAACCCAATGACACTTTTGAGATACCCGTAGTGTGCCTTTATAGCCACCCGCCATTACTGTGATGTTTGGCACACCCAAAGCACTCCTACGGTATCCGAGAGTTGCACAATCTCATGGTCTAAGGAAATGATACTTGACATTAGAAAAGCTTTAGCGCATTTAACTACACGATCTTGTGGTATGCTTAGGATTGGGTCTTGTCCATCACATCATTCTCCTAATGATGTGATCCCGTTATCAACGACATCCAATGTCCATGGTTAGGAAACCGTAACCATCTATTGATCAACGAGCTAGTTAACTAGAGGCTCACTAGGGACATGTTGAGGTCTATGTATTCACACATGTATTATGATTTCCGGATAACACAATTATAGCATGAACAATAGACAATTATCATGAACAAGGAAATATAATAATAACCACTTTATTATTGCCTCTAGGGCATATTTCCAATAGTCGTAAACTTCTTTGAGACAAGTCGAGCTTCATAAATGGTGACATTACCATCAGCGTCTGTCTTCTTCTTAAAGATCCATTTATTCTCAATGGCTTGCCAATCATTGTGAAAGTCCACCAAAGTCCATACTTTGTTCTCATACATGGATCCCATCTCAGATTTTATGGCTTCCAGCCATTTGTTGGAATCCAGGCCACCATCGCTTCTCCATAGCTCATAGGTTCATCGTTGTCCAACAACACCTTTAAGACAGGGTTACCACTCAGAAGTTGTACACACCCTTGTCGACTCCACGAGGTTCGATAGTAAATAATACGAAGCTTCATGATCATCATCATTAGCTTTCTTCAATCGACGAGGTTCCATGTAAACATCTTTCGTGATGCGCTACTCTCGTTAAAGTGAAGGTTCAAAACCTCATCAAGTTCTATCTTCCTCCCACTCAATTCTTTCGAGAGAAACTCTTTCTCGAGAAAGGACATGTTCATAGCGACAAATACTTTGCCCACAGATCTGAGATAGAAGGTATACCCAATCTTCTTGTTTGGGTATTCTATGAAGACACAATTTTCCGCTTTGGTTCGAGCTTTTCCGGCGAAGCCTATTGACATAAGCATCATAGCCCCAAACCTTAAGAAACAACAACTTTAGGTTTTTGCTAAACCATAGTTCATACGTGTCGCTCCATGGACTTTAGATGGTGCCCTATTTAAAGTGAATGTAATTGTCTCTAATGCATAACCCCAAAATGATAGCGGTAGATCGGTAAGAGACATCATAGATCGCACCATATCCAATAGGGTGCGATTATGATGTTCGGGCACACCATTACGCTTATGGTGTTCCGTATGCTAACTATGAAACGATTCCACCTTGTCTTCAGTGATTGCCAAACTCATAACTCGATATTTCCCTTGATCGATCGAGGAACTTGATCTTCTTGTTATGATGATTCTCAACTTCACTCTTAAATTGCTTGAACTTTTCAAACGCTTTCAGACTTATGCTTCATTAAGTAAATATACCCTTATCTACTCAATTCATCGGTGAAGGTGAGAAAATAAAGATATCCACCGCATGCGCCAACACTATAAGACCGCACACATCAGATGTGTGATTAAAAACAAGTCACTTGCTCGCTCCATTGTTCCGTAAAATGGGGTTTCACCATCTTGCCTATGAGGCATGGTTCAGATGTGTCGTGATTCAAAATCAAGTGACTCCAAAAATCCATTAGCATGGAGGTTCTTCGTGCGCTTTACACCAATATGACCTAAGCGGCAGTGCCACAAGAAAGTGGTACTATCATTATCAACTCTACATCTTTTGGCATCAATGTTATGAACATGTGTATCACTATGACCAAGATTCCATAAACCATTCACATTGGGTGAATGACCATTGAAGGTATTATTCATGTAAATAGAATAACTATTATTCTCCGACTTAAATGAATAACCACATTTCAATAAACATGATCAAATCATGTTCATGCTCAATGCATACACCAATGCAAATCTAGGTTCAACACTAATCCCAAGGTAGAGGGGCGTGCGATGGTGATCATATCATCCTTGGAAACACTTCCAACACATATCGTCACCTCGCCCTTAGCTAGTCTTCGCTTATTCCGTAGCCTTTGTTTCGAAAGTTACCAATATTAGCAACCGAACTGCACCTAATACCCATGTGCTACTAGGAGTACTAGTAAGTTACACATCAATAACACATATATCAAATATACTTTTGTTGAAGTTGCCAGCCTTCTTATCTACCAAGTATTTGAGGCAGTTCCGCTACCAATGACCATTCCCTAATAGAAGCACTTCGCCTCGGTTTGGGTTCTTGGGTTTCTTCATCGAGCGGCAACTGGCTTGCCATTCATGAAGTCTCCCTTCTTGCCCTTGCCCTTCTTTGAAACCAGTGGTCTTGTTAACCATCAACACTTGATGCTCCTTCTTGATTTCTACCTTTACGGCCTAAAGCACGACCAGCTCCGGGATCATCTTCCATTGCATGTTATAGTTTATCACAAAACTCTGGTAGCTTGGTGATAGTGACTGGAGAACTTTGTCAATCACTCTCTTATCTCGGAAGATTAACTCCCAATTGATTCAAGCGATTGAAGTACCTGCACATTCTCGAGCACATGCTCACCGGCTGAGCTATTCTCCCATCTTGTAGGCAAAGATCTTGTCGAGGTCTCAAACCTCTCAACACGGGCATGAGTCCTAAATACCAATTTCAGCTCTTGGAACATCTCATATGTTCCATGGTGTTCAAAACGCTTTTGGAGCCCCGACTCTAAGCTGCAAAGCATGGTGCACTAAACTATGAGGTAGTCATCGAACGTGTCCGCCAGATGTTCACAACATCCACGGACGACGCCAAAGGGTTGGTACACCGAGCGGTGCATCAAGGATGTAAGCCTTCGTAGCAAAGGAGGACAATCCTCGACTACAGCCCTAGTCCGCACAATTGCTTAGAATATATATCAACTTAGTCTTTCTCTAGGAACGATTAAAACAAGGAGATAAAGCGCGAGCTATTAATCTACAATATAATTTGCAAAGACAATTTAGACTATGTTCAAGATAATTAAGTTCATCTAATAAAATTATTTAATGAACTCCCACTCGAGATAGACATCCTCTAGTCATCTATGATTGATACGCTCCAACGTATCTATAATTTTTATTGTTCCATGCTATATTATATTCTGTTTTGGATGTTTAATGGGCTTTATTATGCAATTTTATATTATTTTTGGGACTAACCTATTAACCGGAGGCCCAGCCCAAATTGTTGTTTTTTGCCTATTTTAGTGTTTCGCAGAAAAGGAATATCAAACGGAGTCCAAACGGAATGAAACCTTCCGGAACGTGATTTTCGAACAAACGTGATCGAGAGGACTTGGAGTCTACGTAGCAATCAACGAGGAGAGCACGAGGCAGGGGCGCGCTTACCCCCTAGGCGCGCCTCCACCCTCCGGGGCCCACGTTGCTCCATCGACGCATTTCTTCCTCCTATATATACCCATATACTCGAAACATCGACACTGAGCCAAAACCCTATTTCCACCGCCGCAACCTTCTCAGACTGCGAGATCCCATCTTGGGGCCTTTTCCGCCCTCCGAGGGGGGCATTGATCACAGAGGGCTTCTATATCAACACCATAGCCTCTCCGATGATGTGTGAGTAGTTTACCTCAGACCTTCGGGTCCATAGTAATTAGCTAGATGGCTTCTTCTCTGTCTTTGGATCTCGATACAAAGTTCTCCTCGATCTTCTTGGAGATCTATTCGATGTAATCTTCTTTTGCGGTGTGTTTGTCGAGATCCGATGAATTGTGGGTTTATGATCAAGATTATCTATGAACAATATTTGAATCCTCTGAATTCTTTTATGTATGATTGGTTATCTTTGCAAGTCTTTTCAATTATCAGTTTGGTTTGGCCTACTAGATTGATCTTTCTTGCAATGGGAGAAGTGCTTAGCTTTGGGTTCAATCTTGCGTGTCCTTTCCCAATGACACCAGGAGCAGCAAGGCACGATTGTATTGTTGCCATCGAGGATAAAAAGGTGGGGTTTATATCATATTGCATGAGTTTATCACTCTACATCATGTCATCTTACTTAAAGAATTACTCTGTTCTTATGAACTTAATACTCTAGATGCATGCTGGATAGTGGTCAATGTGTGGAGTAATAGTAGTAGATGCATAATATTTTTGATCTACTTGTCGCGGACTTGATGCCTATATACATGATCATACCTAGATATTCTCATAACTATGCTCAATTCTATCAATTGCTCGACAGTAATTCGTTTACCCACCGTAATACTTATGCTCTGTAGAGAAGCCACTAGTGAAACCTATGTCCCCGGGTCTATTTTCCATCATATTAATCTTCCAACACTTAGCTATTTTTGTTGCCATTTATTTTACTTTGCATCTTTATCATAAAAATAAAAAAATATTATCTTATCATATCTATCAGATCTCACTCTCGTAAGTGACCGTGAAGGGATTGACAACCCCTTTATCGCGTTGGTTGAGAGGTTCTTATTTGTTTGTGTAGGTGCGTGGGACTCGAGCGTGATCTCCTACTGGATTGATACCTTGGTTCTCAAAAACTGAGGGAAATACTTACGCTACTTTACTGCATCACCCTTTCCTCTTCAAGGGAAAACCAACGCAGAGCTCAAGAGGTAGCAAGAAGGATTTCGGCGCCGCTGTCGGGAGATTCGCATCAAGTCAAGTCAAGTCAAGACATACCAAGTACCCATAACAAACTCTTATCCCTCGCATTACATTATTTCTCATTTTCCTATCATTTTCCTCTCCCCACTTCACCCTTGCTGTTTTATTTGCCCTCTCTTTCCGTTCGCCTCTTTTTGCTTGCTTCTTGTTTGCTAGTGTGTTGGATTGCTTGCTTGTCAAGATGGCTCAAGATAATACTAAATTGTGTGACTTTACCAATACCAACAACAATGATTTTCTTAGCACTCCGATTGCTCCTCTTTCCGATGCTGAATCTTGTGAAACTAATGCTGCTTTGTTGAATCTTGTCATGAAAGATCAATTCACCGGCCTTCCTAGTGAAGATGCCGCTACCCATCTGAATAGCTTCGTTGATTTGTGTGATATGCAAAAGAAGAAATATGTGAACAATGATATTGTTAAATTGAAGCTATTTCCTTTTTCGCTTAGAGATCGTATAAAGTTTGGTTTTCGTCTTTGCCTAAAAATAGTATTGATTCATGGAATAAGTGCAAAGATGCTTTTATCTCTAAGTGTTCTCCTCCCGTGAAAATCATCTCTTAGAAACGATATCATGAATTTTAAGCAACTTGACCATGAACATGTTGCACAAGCTTGGGAGAGGATGAAATTAATGATACGTAATTGCCCTACACATGGTTTGAATCTTTGGATGATTATACAAAAATTTTATGCCGGATTGAATTTTGCTTCTAGAAATCTTTTAGATTCGTCATGGAAGCACTTTTATTGAAATCACTTTAGGAGAAGCTACTAAACTCCTAGATAATATTATGGTTAATTATTCTCAATGGCACAATCGAAAGATCTACTAATAAAAAGTGCATACGATAGAAGAAATTAATGTTTTGAGTGGAAAGATGGATGAACTTATGAAATTATTTTCTACTAAAAGTGTTTCTTCCGATCCTACTGATATGCCTTTGTCTACTTTGATTGAGAATAATAACGAGTCTATGGATGTGAATTTTGTTGGTAGGAATAATTTTGGTAACAACGCCAGATAGAGGAAACTTTAATCCTAGGTCGCTCCTAGTAATTCCTCTAATAATTATGGTAATTCCTACAACAATTCTTATGGAAATTTTAATAAGATGCCCTCTGAATTTGAGACTAGTGTTAAGGAGTTTATGAATTCGCAAAAGAGTTTCAATGCTTTGCTTGAAGAAAAATTGCTTAAGGTTGATGAATTGGCTAGGTTGATAGAATTTCTCTTGATGTTGATTCTTTGAAACTTAGATCTATTCCACCTAAGCATGATATCAATGAGTATCTCAAAGCCATGAGAATTTCCATTGATGAGTGCAAAGAAAGAACCGCTAGGATGCATGCTAAGAAAGATTGCTTTGTGAAAGCGTGTTCTTCTAGTTTCTATGAAAATAAAGATGAAGATCTAAAAGTTATTGATGTGTCTCCTATTAAATCTTTTTTGCAATATGAATCTTTATAATGATGGGACTGGAGATGAGTCACCTTTACCTAGAAGGCGCCCCAAAATTCGGAGTTTTAGATCTTGATGTAAAATTGGTAAAAGTGGGATTGAAGAGATCAAAACTTTAGATATTAATGAACCCACTATTTTGGATTTCAAGGAATTTAATTATGATAATTGCTCTATGATATATTGTATTTCCTTGTTGCAATCCGTGCTAAATTCTCCTCATGCTTATAGCCAAAATAAAGCTTTTACTAAACATATCGTTGATGCTTTGATGCAATCTTATGAAGAAAAACTTGAGTTGGATGTTTCTATCCCTAGATAACTTTATGATGAGTGGGAACCTACTATTAAAATTAAAATTAAAGATCATGAATGATATGCTTTGTGTTTGGGTGCTAGTGTTTCCACGATTCCAAAAACTTTGTGTGATTTGTTAGGTTTCCGCGAATTTGATGATTGTTCTTTAAACTTGAACCTTGCGGATTCCACTATTAATAAACCTATGGGAAGAATTAATGATGTTCTTATTGTTGCAAATATGAACTATGTGCCCGTGGATTTTATTGTTCTTGATATAGATTGCAATCCTTCATGTCCTATTATTCTTGGTAGACCCTTCCTTAGAACGATTGGTGCAATTATTGATATGAAGGAAGGGAATATTAGATTCCAATTTCCGTTAAGTAAAGGCATGGAACACTTCCCTAGAAAGAAGATTAAATTACCTTATGAATCTATTATGAGAGCTACTTATGGATTGCCTACCAAAGATGGCAATACCTAGATCTATCCTTGCTTTTATGCCTAGCTAGGGGCGTTAAACGATAGCTCTTGTTGGGAGGCAACTCAATTCTATTTCAGTTTTTTGCTTTTTGCTTCTGTTTAGGAATAAATATTTGATCTAGCCACTGGCTAGATTTGTTTTTATGTTTTAATTAGTGTTTGTGCCAAAGTTAAACCTATAAGATCTTCTTGGATGATAGTTATTTGATCTTGCTGAAAATTCCAGAAACTTTCTGTTCACGAAAACAATTGTTAAAAATCACAAGAACATGATGAAATACTGATTCCAATTGCAGTATATCAATAAACAAATTGTCTAGGTCGTCCTATTTTGGTAGATTTTTTCAGTTCCAGAAGTTTATGTTAGTTACAGATTACTACAGACTGTTCTGTTTTTGACAGATTCTATTTTTCGTGTGTTGTTTGATTATTTTGATGAATCTATGGCTAGTAAAATAGTTTATAAACCATAGAGAAGTTGGAATACAGTAGGTTTAACACCAATCTCTACTCCTAATGGTCAAGTTGGTGAATCGTCTCCGCGGTTTATTTTCGCTGGGTTTTTTTCGTCTCTCCTCCCACCACCCCCCACCCTGATCTGCGGTTTATTTTCGCTGGTTTTTCGCTCTCTCTCCCACCACCCCTCCCACCCTGGTCCATCGGTTTATTTTCTCCCCACTCTTTATTACAACCAGAACTTTCCTAACGATAACAAATCACAGATCTAACTTCCTTAAATTATGCAAATCAATCGATTCCTTTTATTGGTTCAATTTGTCTTAGGAAACAAATAACAGATTTTCAGGAAACAAATAATACATTTTAATCTAACTTCCTTAAATTATGAAAATTGATCGATTCCTTTTATTGGTTCAATTTGTCTTAGAAAACAAATAACGGATTTTCGGAAACAAATAATACATTTTAATCTAACTTTCCTAACTTATCTAAATCAATCAATTTCTCTTATTAGTGAAATTTGTTTTAAGAAACAAATAAGAGACACGCCACAACTTTCCTCCCAATAAATAGTTTCTTAACATTTGCAAACTTTCCTAATCGACACGCCACAAACGGGTAGGTACTGATATCACGTTACCAAATAATAAAATCCCATTTGCATAAAAGTCAGTTCAAAAATCCTAACTTACCTAAATTTTTACCTTTCCTTGATAACAACCAATATTTCCTATGTTTTCCACCTATTGAAGGAAATCACCCCTCCATCGATATTAGCATTTTTCTGAATTGAGATCTCCGGGTTATGATTTTTTTTTTGCGATGCTTTCCAATTGTGACCTTTCCTTCCACTCCGGCTCCTTCTCGCATAAACACCTCCACCACAGCTAGGTGACACCGCCCCAGACCTCCTGCCTCTCCACACCTTCTCCGCCACCTCTTTCTCGTACTCCATTAACAATCCCTCCGCCACATTTGTCCACGGCGGTGTCGAGGGCATGGCGCAAAGAGCGCATCATGTAGAGCAGCGATAGCAGCAGGAAGCAACACGCAACAAAGCGAGGCGAGCGGCCGACAAAGGAGGGCAGAGATGCGGCCGGCATGGCCGAGGGGCGGCCGGCGAAGATGGCCACGATCGAGGTGGCGCGAGGCAGGGCGTGACAATGGGCGAGCGAAGGGATAGGCGGCAGCAGACGGGGCGAGCGTAGCCAGTGAGAGTGTGGTGCGCGGCCAGGGTGTTTGTCGCGCGGGGCACAGTGGTGCGGTGGCTGCGGCGAGCGCGGCGGCGGTGGCGGGCGCGACCGACGTGGTGTAGCACAGGCGTGGGCATGGAGAGGGAGTGGCCCCATGGGCGCAGAAGAAGAGTGATTGGCTCGGGCATGGGCGTGCATAGGAGCGGGCATGTGCCACGGGGTCAATCCGAGGAGCTCGGTGGCTACCCCTGCAATGGCCGTGACGGACGGCGGTTCTCGGCCACGGCGAAATACCTAACGAGAGCAAACGAGAGGGGAAACAGGGGAAAGGCAAGAGGAGATCATGGCGGTGTCAATGGCGCCCTAGGGGAAGACATGGGAGCTCGGGGTGGCGCGGATCGAATGGAAATGTCGCTGTGGCCAAAGGTTGAGGAAGACGGCAACGACGTTGATGTGGGGGTGCTTGGCTTGATCTCGTTGGCGCAGACGAAGTAGCGAAGGCGTTCGGGGCTCCTCGACAAGCTCCTAGCCCGCAGGGAGGGCAGTGCCCATGTGGACGGGGTCGGTCATGGTAGCCGTGGCGTCTGACTTCGTCCAGATCGACGGGATCGACCAAGCAAGGAGAAGAAGTGGATTTGGGAGGGGGCGTTGAGGAGGAGTGATGCCATGGGGGCAGGGAAGGAAGGGCGTCACCCTTATCCATTCCCTTTCGATGCCAGCGAGGTGGTCGGGCGGGAGCCCGGCTCTGTAGCGACGCAGCTCGGGGAACAGGAGAAGACGATCATGGGGACCTGGACCGCTGAGCTGTTCGGTGGCAAGGCCGTGGGGGCAGGGCGAATCCCCTTTTACATCGTCCTTTTGGTTTTTCAATGTATTCTAATCTATTTCTCCTTTTTAACACCATTTTCTATTTATTCTTATCAACTAAATGATCTCTACTCCTAATGTCTCAGCTTGGTAGTCTCCGCTCCGGTTTATTTTCGTCCCACCTCCCGAGTGAGGGAGAGGGGAGAGAGAGTGAGGAAGAGGGAGGAGAGGGTGTGTGTGAGAATTTGATGGTAAAAATGTCGTCAATGTCACTTAATATGTATGAGAATATTAAATGTAATATTAACATAATTGGTATTGAACTTTTAAAGTTAATGTGGCCCTGCTGCAAAGCACGCATGTTCTTCTAGTATAAATAAAGAATAAGTTCAATACAGTACCTTGAAGTGGTGTTTTGCTTTCTTTTGCTAACGGAGCTCACGAGATTTTCTGTTAAGTTTTGTGTTGTGAAGTTTTGGGTAAAAGATTTGATGGATTATGGAACAAGGTGTGGCAAGAGTCTAAGCTTGGGGATGCCAATGGCACCCCAAGATAATCTAAGGACACCCAAAACCAAAGCTTGGGGTTGCCCTTAAGGAATCCCTCTTTCGCCTTCGCCCATCAGAACTTTACTTGGAGCTATATTTCTATCATACTTGCTGTACACACCTTTTGAGAGAGACACACATGATTCGGAGTTTATTAGAATAATCTATGTGCTTAACTTATATCTTTTGAGCTATATAGTTTTTGCTCTAGTGCTTAACTTATATCTTTTAGAGCACGGTGGTGGATTTGTTTTATAGAAACTATTGTTCTCTCATGCTTCACTTATATTATTTTGAGAGTCCTACAAAACAACATGGTAATTTGCTTTAATTATGATAGGCATCCAAGATTAGTAAAAAAAATCTTATGAGTGTGTTGAATACTATGAGAAGTTTGATGCTTGATAATTGTTTTGAGATATGAAGATGGTGATATTAGAGTCATGCTAGTTGAGTAGTTATGAATTTGAGAAATACTTGTGTTAAAGTTTGTGATTCCCATAGCATGCACGTATGGTGAACCGTTATGTGATGAAGTCAGAGCATGATTTCTTTATTGATTGTCTTCCTTATGAGTGGCGGTCGGGGACGAGCGATGGTATTTTCCTACCAATCTATCCCCCTAGGAGCATGCGCGTACTACTTTGCTTTGATAACTTGTAGATTTTTGCAACAAGTATATGAGTTCTTTATGACTAATGTTGAGTCCATGGATCATACGCACTCTCTTCCTTCCACCATTGCTAGCCTCTCTAATACCGCGCACTTTTCGCTAGTATCATACACCCACCATATACCATCCTCAAAACAGCCACTATACCTACCTATCATGGCATTTCCATAGCCATTCCGAGATATATTGCCATGCAACTTACCACTGTTCCGTTTACTATGACACACTCCATCATTGTCATATTGCTTTGCATGATCATGTAGTTGACATCGTATTTGTGGC
Organism: Aegilops longissima; assembly: GCA_021605205.1. Taxonomy (NCBI): domain Eukaryota; kingdom Viridiplantae; phylum Streptophyta; class Magnoliopsida; order Poales; family Poaceae; genus Aegilops; species Aegilops longissima. The sequence goes on along the minus strand of JAHIAM010006499.1, from coordinate 15,071 downwards.
AAAGCCACCGTTCATAATTCTTTCATACATGTCACTCTTGATTCATTGCATATCCTGGTACATCGCCGGAGGCATTCACATAGAGTCATATTTTGTTCTAAGTTTTGAGTTGTAATTCTTGAGTTGTAAAGAAAATAAAAGTGTGATGATCATCATTATTGGAGCATTGTCCCAAGTGAGGAAAGGATAATGGAGACTATGATTCCCCCACAAGTCGGGATGAGACTACGGACAAAAAAAAAGAGGCCATAAAAAAGGTGAAAAGGCCCAAAGAAAAAAATGAGAGAAAAAGAGAGAAGGGACAATGCTACTATCCTTTTTCCACACTTGTGCTTCAAAGTAGCACCATGATCTTCATGATAGAGAGTATCCTATGATATCACTTTCATATACTAGTGGGAAATTTTCATTATAGAACTCGGCTTGTATATTCCAATGATGGGCTTCCTCAAAATGCCCTAGGTCTCCGTGAGCAAGCGAGTTGGATGCACACCCACTTAGTTTCTTTTGTTGAGCTTTCATACACTTATAGCTGTAGTGCATCCGTTGCATGGCAATCCCTACTCACTCACATTGATATCTATTAATGGGCATCTTCATAGCCCGTTGATATGCCTAGTTGATGTGAGACTATCTTCTCCTTTTTGTCTTCTCCACAACCACCATTCTATTCCACATATAGTGCTATGTCCATCGCTCACGCTCATGTATTGCGTGAAGATTGAAAAAGTTTGAGAACATCAAAAGTATGAAACAATTGCTTGGCTTGTCAACGGGGTTGTGCATGATTTAAATACTTTGTGTGGTGAAGATAGAGCATAACCAGACTATATGATTTTGTAGGGATAACTTTTTTTGGCCATGTTATTTTGAGAAGACATAATTGCTTAGTTAGTATGCTTGAAGTATTATTATTTTATGTCAATATTAAACTCTTGTCTTCAATCTTTCGGATCTGAATATTCATACCACAATTAAGAGAGTTACATTACAATTATGCCAACTAGCATTCCACATAAAAATTCTATTTTTATCATTTACCTACTCGAGGACGAGCAGGAATTAAGCTTGGGGATGCTTGATACGTCTCCAACGTATCTATAATATCACTTTCATATACTAGTGGGAAATTTTCATTATAGAACTTGGCTTGTACATTCCAATGATGGGCTTCCTCAAAATGCCCTAGGTCTTCGTGAGCAAGCAAGTTGGATGCACGCCCACTTAGTTTCCTTTGTTGAGCTTTCATACACTTATAGCTCTAGTGCATCTGTTGCTTGGCAATCCCTACTCACTCACATTGATATCTATTGATGGGCGCTCCATAGCCCGTTGATACGCCTAGTTGATGTGAGACTATCTTCTCCTTTTGTCTTCTCCACAACCACCATTCTATTCCACACATAGTGCTATGTCCATGGCTCACGCCATGTATTGCGTGAAGATTGAAAAGTTTGAGAACACCAAAAGTATGAAACAATTGGTTGGCCTGTCATCGGGTTGTGCATGATTAAATACTTTGTGTGATGAAGATAGAGCATAGCCGACTATATGATTTTGTAGGGATAACTTTCTTTGGCCATGTTATTTTGAGAAGACATAATTGCTTAGTTAGTATGCTTGAAGTATTATTATTTTTATGTCAATATTAAACTTTTATCTTGAATCTTTCGGATCTGAATATTCATACCACAAATAAGAGAATTACATTGAAAATTATACTAAGTAGCATTCCACATCAAAAATTCTGTTTTTATCATTTACCTACTCGAGGACGAGCAGGAATTAAGCTTGGGGATGCTTGATATGTCTCCAACGTATCTATAATTTTTTATTGTTCCGTGATATATTATATTCTGTTTTGCATGTTTAATGGGATTTATTATACACTTTTATATTATTTTTGGGACTAACTTATTAACCGGAGGCCCAGCCCAAATTGCTGTTTTTTGCCTATTTCATTGTTTCACAGAGAAGGAATATCAAACGAAGTCCAAACGGAATGAAACCTTCGGGAACGTGATTTTCAGAACAAACGTGATCCAGAGGACTTGGAGTCTATGTAAAGCAATCAACAAGGAGAGCACGAGGCAGGGGGCGCGCCTACCCCCCCTAGGCGCGCCCTCCACCCTCATGGGGCCCATGTTGCTCGACCGACGTACTTCTTCCTCCTATATTAGCCATATACCCTGGAAACATCAGATAAGGAGCCAAAACCCTATTTCCACTGCCGCAACCTTCTGTACCTGCGAGATCCCATCTTGGGGCCTTTTCCGGCGCTCCGCCAGAGGGGGCATTGATCACGGAGGGCTTCTACATCAACACCATAGCCTCTCCGATGATGTGTGAGTATTTTACCCCAGACCTTCAGGTCCATTGTTATTAGCTAGATGGCTTCTTCTCTCTCTCTCTCTCTCTCTCTCTCTCTTTGGATCTCAATACAAAGTTCTCCTCGATCTTCTTGGAGATCTATTTGATGTAATCTTCTTTTGCGGTGTGTTTGTTAAGATCCGATGAATTGTGGGTTTATGATCAAGATTATCTATGAACAATATATGTATCTCCTCTGAATTCTTTTATGTATGATTGGTTATCTTTGTAAGTCTCTTCGAATTATCAGTTTGGTTTGGCCTACTAGATTGATCTTTCTTGCAATGGGAGAAGTGCTTAGCTTTCGGTTCAATCTTGCGTGTCCTTTCTCAAAGGACAACACGGGAAGCAAGGCATGTATTGTATTGTTGCCATCGGGGATAAAAATATGGGGTTTATATCATATTGCATGAGTTTATCCTCTACATCATGTCATCTTACTTAAAGCATTACTCGTTCTTATGAACTTAATACTCTAGATGCATGCGGATAGCGGTCGATGTGTGGAGTAATAGTTGTAGATGCGAATCGCTTCGATCTACTTGTCGCGACGTGATGCCTATATACATGATCATACCTAGATATTCTCATAACTATGCTCAATTCTATCAATTGCTCGACAAGAATTCGCTTACCCACCGTAATACTTATGCTCTTGAGAGAAGCCACTAGTGAAACCTATGGCCCCCGGGTCTATTTTCCATCATATTAATCTTCCAATAGTTAGCTAGTTTTATTGCCGTTTATTTTACTTTGCATCCTTATCATAAAAATACCAAAAATATTATCTTATCATATCTATCAGATCTCACTCTCGGAAGTGACCGTGAAGGGATTGACAACCCATTTATCGCGTTGGTTGCGAGGTTCTTATTTGTTTGTGTAGGTGCGTGGGACTCGAGCATGATCTCCTACTGGATTGATACCTTGGTTCTCAAAAACTGAGGGAAATACTTACGCTACTTTACTGAGGGAAAACCAACGCAGTGCTCAAGAGGTAGCAGTGATACATGATCCGAATCGACTAGGCCGTGTCTGATCATCACGTGAGACGGACTAGTCATCAACGGTGAACATCTCCATGTTGATCGCATCTACTATACGACTCATGTTCGACCTTTAGGTCTCTTGTGTTCCGAGGCCATGTCTGTACATGCTAGGCTCGTCAAGTCAACCTAAGTGTTTCGCATGTGTAAATATGGCTTACACCCGTTGTATGCGAACGTTAGAATCTATCACACACGATCATCACGTGGTGCTTCGAAACAATGAACCTTCGCAATGGTGCACAGTTAGGGGGAACGCTTTTCTTGAAATTTTAGTGAGGGATCATCTTATTTATGCTACTGTCGTTCTGAGCAAATAAGATGTAAACATGATAAGCATCACATGCAAATCAAAAAGTGACATGATATGGCCAATATCATCTTGCGCTTTGATCTCCATCTTCGAGGCGCTGGATGATCACTTTCGCACCGCATGACACCATGATCTCCATCATCATGTCTTCATGAAGATGTCTCACCAACTATTACTTCTACCACTATGGCTAACGGTTAGCAATAAAGTAAAGTAATTACATGGCGTTTTCATTGACACGCAGGTCATACAATAAATTAAGACAACTCCTATGGCTCCTGCCAGTTGTCATACTCTTCGACATGCAAGTCGTGATTCCTATTACAAGAACATGATCTATCTCATACATCACATATATCATTCATCACATCCTTTTGGCCATATCACATCAGATAGCATACCCTGCAAAAACAAGTTAGATGTCCTCTAATTGTTGTTTCATGTTTTACGTGGCTGCTATAGGTTTCTAGCAAGAATGTTTCTTACCTACGCAAAAGCCACAACGGTGATATGCCAATTGCTATTTACCCTTCATAAGGACCCTCTTCCTCAAATCCGATCTGACTAAAGTGGGAGAGACAGACACCCGCTATCCACCTTATGCATCAAGTGCATGTCAGTCGGCGGAACCTGTCTCACGTAAGAGTACGTGTAAGGTCGGTCCGGGCCACTTCATCCCACAATGCCGCCGAATCAAGATAAGACTAGTAACGGTAAGCAAATTGAACAAATCATCGCCCACAACTACTTTGTGTTCTACTCATGCATAGAATCTACGCATAGACCTATCTCTGATGCCACTGTTGTGGAACATAGTAATAATTAATTTTCCTACGTGTCACCAAGATCAATCTAGGAGATACTAGCAACGTGAGAGAGGGAGTGCATCTTTATACCCTTGAAGATCGCTAAGCGGAAGCGTTACAAGAGCGCAGTTGATGAAGTCGTACTCGCGGCGATTCAGATCGCGAAAGATCCGATCTAGCGCCGAATGCACGGGCGCCTCGCTGCTCAACACATGTACAGCCCGGGACGCCTCCTCCTTCTTGATCCAGCAAGGCGAGAGGAGAAGTTGAGGAGAACTCCAGCAGCACGACGGGCGTGGTGGAGGAGCTCGTGGTTCTCCCAGCAGGCTTCACCAAGCACTACAGAAGAGGAGGAGGAGTTGGAGAGGGAGGGCTGCGCCAGGAAGGTTCACGGCTTCCCTCCCACCCCTCACTATATGTAGGGGGAAGGGGAGAGGGGGAGGCGCCCTAGGGTTTCCCCTAGGGGTGGCGGCCAGGCAGATTGGATCTCCTAGGAAAACCGTAGGAGACTTGCCCCCAAGCCAAGCTGTGGTGGAGGCTTGCCTCCCAAGTCAAGGAGGCGCCTCACCTCCCCAAGCAACATGCGAAAGGGTGTGGGGGCGCACATCCCCTTAGTGGGTTGGTTTCCCCCCTCTCCTTGGCCCATGAGGCCCTGCAACACTTGTCGGGGCTCCCGAAACACCTTTCGGTCATGCTGGCCATAGCCTGGTACCCCTGAACACTTCCGACTCCAATACCCTTCATCCAATATATCGATCTTCACCTTCGCACCATTCCGAACTCCTCGTGACGTCCGGATCTCATCTGGACTCAACTACCTTCGTAACCACACACAATTTCCCATAACAATCAGAAGGCCACCGAACCTTATGTGTAGGCCCTACGGTTCGGGAACCATGAAGACATGACCGAGACATCTCTCCGGCTAATAACCAATAGCGGGATCTGGATACCCGTATTGGCTCCCACACGTTCCACGATGATCTCATCGGATGAACCATGATGTCGGGGATTCAATCAATCCCGTATACAATTCCCTTTGTCTATTGGTATATTACTTGCCCAAGGTTCGATCGTCGGTGTCCCTATACCTTGTTCAATCTTGTTACTGGCAAGCCTCTTTACACATTCCGTAACGCATGATCCCACGACTAACTCCTTAGTCACATTGAGCTCATTATGATGATGCATCACTGAGTGGGCCCGGAGATACCTCTCCATCATACGGAGTGACAAATCCCAGTCTCGATTTGTGCCAACCCAACAAACACTTTCGGAGATACCTGTAGTGCACCTTTATAGTGACCCAGCTATGTTGTGATGTTTGATACACCCAAAGAATCCTACGGTATCCGGGATTTGCACAATCTCATGGTCTAAGGAAACGATACTTGCCATTAGAAAAGCTCTAGCGAACGAACTACATGATCTTGTGCTATGCTTAGGATTGGGTCTTGTCCATCACATCATTCTCCTAATGATGTGATCCCATTATCAACGACATCTAATGTCCATGGCCAGAAACCACAACCATCTATTGATCAACGAGCTAGTCAACTAGAGGCTCACTAGGGACATGTTGTGGTCTATGTATTCACACATGTATTACGGTTTCCGGTTAATACAGTTATAGCATGAACAATAGACAATTATCACGAACAAGGAAATATAATGATAACCATTTTATTAATGCCTTTATGGCATATTTCCAACAGATATCAATTGATGGGCATCTCCATAGCCCGTTGGTTAGCCGCGTCGGTGTGATACTTTCTTACCTTTTTTGTCTTCTTTACATTTACCCCTATCATCATACTCTATTCCCTCAGAGTGCTATATCCATGGCTTGCGCCATGTATTGCGTGAGGATTGAAAAAGCTGAAGCGCTGCTAAAAGTATGAACCAATTGCATGACAAGACTATATGATTTTGTAGGATAGCTTTTTTAGCGCTGACATTTGAAAGACATGATTGTTTGTTGGGATGCCCGAGTATTGATGTCTTTATGTCAAATTATAGACTATTGCTTTGAATCACTGGTCTTAATATTCATGCCATGACTAGATATATGATCAAGTTTATGCTAGGTAGCATTCCACATAAAAAATATCTTTTTTATCATTACCTACTCGAGGACGATCAGGAATTAAGCTTGGGGATGCTGATACGTCTCCATCGTATCTATAATTTTTTATTGTTTCATGCCAATATTATACAACTTTCACATGTTTTTGGCAACTTTTTATATGATTTATTGGACTAACCTATTGATCCAAAGGCTCAAAGGCCCAAAGTGCAGCCTCCTGTTTTTGTATGTTTTTTGTATCGCATAAAATCCATATCAAACAAATTCCAAATGCAATAAAATTTCAAGGAGAATTATTTTGGAATATATGTGATTTTTGGGAGTTGGAATCACCGCAAACGGAGGCCCACGCAGCCCACAAGACATCAGGGCGCGCCAGAGGCCCCTTGCACATGGTGGTGGGTTGTACCCTCCTCGGACATCGATTGGAGCTCTACTTCAGGCGCAAGGAAGCTTATATCCAGAAAAAAAATCATGTTAAAATCTTAGCGCAATCGGAGTTACGGATCTCGGGGTGTATAAGAAACGGTTTTCGCCGATCGGGGGAGCGAAATGTAAGAGAATGACAGGAGATCCAATCTCGGAGGGCTCCGCCTCCGCCGCCATGGAGACCATGGACCAGAGGGGACCCTCCCGCCATCTAGGGAGGCCAAGGAAGAAGAAGAAGGAGGGGCTCTTCCCCTCGCTTTGGTGGCGCCGAGTGTCACGGGCAACGATCGGGATGGCGATCTACATCAACAATCTTGCTACCGTCAACACAAACTCTCTCCCTCTATGAAGCAAAGTGTAACACCCTTCTCCCCGCTGTAATCTCTACTTAAGCATGGTGCTCAACTCCATATATTATTTCCCAATGATCTATGGTTATCCTATGATGTTTGAGTAGATCCGCTTTGTCCTGTGGGTTAATCGTGATCTTGGTTGGTATTATTGTATATTTTATTTATGGTGCCGCCCCACGGCGCCTCCGTTCTTCTTGCAAAAACATGAGGGACCCTCGCTGTAGGGTGTTGCAATATGTTCATGATTCGCTTATGGTGGGTTGCGAGAGTGAGACAATCTTAAACCCGAGTATGTGGGTTGTTGCGTATGGGAGTAAAGAGGACTTGATACTTAATGCTATGGTTGGGTTTCACGACCTTAATGATCTTTAGTAGTTGAGGATGCTTGCTAGGGGTCCAATCATAAGTGCATATGATCCAAGTAGAGAAAGTATGTTAGCTCATGCCTCTCCCTCATATAAAATTACAAGAATGATTACCAGTACTTGTTATCGATTGCCTACGGACAAATAACTTTCTTGTTGACACAAACCCTTTTACTAAACACCTAACATTTATTATCTTGCAAAGTACTTCTAGTTTTATTCTTGCAAAGTAGTTCTAGCATCATTCCTACAAACTAGTTTCATACTTGTTTTCGGTAAAGCAGACATCAAGTGTGCGTAGAGTTGTATCGGTGGTCGATAGAACTTGGGGGAATATTTGTTCTACCTTTAGCTCCTCGTTGGGTTCGACACTCTTATATATTGAAAAAGGCTACAAACGATCCCCTATACTTGTGGGTTATCACTCGCTGCCACGCAGCGCCGGCTGGACTCCGCTCAGATGGAGTGCAACGCCGCCTACGGCTTCACGCCTGCCGCGGCCGAGCCAAGCCGGGTCACCGACGTGTGGGCCTGGGGCAGCGCGATCGGCTGCACCTTCGGCGCAATCCCTCCCGTCTACAAGACTCCCGTGAAGAACATGCACACCGCCCAAGCGGCCGCCGTCGGCCTGAATTAGCTCGCCGGTAAGGAGCTGAAGGACCGCCTGAAGCGGGTGAACAACCTCCTCGAGACGGCCAACACGCAGCAAGACCGCCTCAACCAACTCACCAAGCCGGCAGGGTCTGGCTCGATCCACACCGACGGCCCCGAGGACCAGCACAACACGGCGTCTTTGCTACCCGGCGAAGTGCACTCCTGCCGCACCCGGACCCCGCGCAACCGCGTCCCGACGACTACTGGAGGCTTGAGAGACGAGCTGGCGCCGGAAGACCGGCTTCGACATGATCCTCCCCCGCAACCCGGACGACGTCCGCTTCACCGACCCGCCCCCGCAGAAGATGGTTGCCGGCCGGTGGGCCCCGTGCCATCAACGACACTGATGCCCGCCACAGCCTCGACCAGCTCACCCTCTCCTTGGAAATGGAGGAGAACAACGCCGTCGGGCCGGCGTGTTTCGTCCCACGCATCCGGGATGAGCCCTTCCACAAAGGGTTCACGCTCTGCTACCTCTTGAGCACTGTGTTGGATTTCCCCAAAGAGGAGAGGATCATGCAGCAAAGTAGCGTAAGTATTTCCCTCAGTTTTTGAGAACCAAGGTATCAATCCAGTAGGAGGCTACGCACGAGTCCCTCGTGCCTACACAAAAGAAATAGCTCCTCGCAACCAACGCGAATAGGGGTTGTCAATCCCTTCACGGTCACTTACGAGAGTGAGATGATATATATGATAGATAATATTTTTGGTTTTTTGGTATAAAGATGCAAAGTAAAATAAAAGGTAAAGTAAAAATCAAAGCAATAATAAAGTGTAGGAAGATTGATATGATGAGAATAGACCCGGGGCCATTGATTTCACTAGTGGCTTCTCTCAAGAGCGTAAGTATTCTACGGTGGGTGAACAAATTATTGTTGAGCAATTGATGAATTGAGCATAGTTATGAGAATATCTAGGTATGATCATGTATATAGGCATCACGTCCGAGACAAGTAGACTGACTCACCTCAGCATCTACTACTATTACTCCACTCATCAACCGCTATCCAAAGATGCATCTAGAGTATTAAGTTCAAGAAAACAGAGTAATGCCTTAAGCAAGATGACATGATGTAGAGGGATAAATTCATGCAATATGATAAAAAACCCCATCTTGTTATCCTCGATGGCAATAATACAATACGTGCCTTGCTGCCCCTACTGTCACTAGGAAAGGACACCGCAAGATTGAACCCAAAGCTAAGCAGTTCTCCCATTGCAAGAAAAACCAATCTAGTAGGCCAAACCAAACTGAAAATCCAAAGAGACCTGCAAAGATAACCAATCATACATAAAAGAATTCAGAGAAGATTCAAATATTGTTCATAGATAATCTTGATCATAAACCCACAATTCATCGGTCTCAACAAACACACCGCAAAAAGAAGATTACATCGAATAGATCTCCATGAGAGAGGGGGAGAACATTGTATTGAGATCCAAAAAGAGAGAAGAAGCCATCTAGCTACTAACTATGGACCCGAAGGTCTGAGGTAAACTACTCACACTTCATCGGAGAGGCTATGGTGTTGATGTAGAAGCCCTCCATGGTGGATTCCCCTTCAGGCGGAGCTCCGGAATAGGCCCCAAGATGGGATCTCGTGGATACGTAAAGTTGCGGCGGTGGAATTAGGTTTTGGCTCCAGATTCGATCGCTTGGGGTGCGTGAGGTATATATAGGAGGAAGGAGTACGTCGGTGGAGCAAAGAGGGGCCCACGAGGCAGGGGGCGCACCCTCCACCCTCGTGGCCGCCTCCCTCCTTTCTTGACGGAGGGTCCAAGTCTCCTGGATCATATTTGTTGAGAAAATCACGTTCCCGAAGGTTTCATTCCGTTTGGATTCCGTTTGATATTCCGTTTCTTTGTAACACTGAAATAGGCAAAAACAACAATTCTGGGCTGGGCCTCCGGTTAATAGGTTAGTCCCAAAAGTAATTTAAAAGTGGAAAATAAAGCCCAATATGGTCCAAAACAGTAGATAATATAGCATGGAGCAATCAAAAATTATAGATACGTTAGAGACGTATCACGCTCCCCCGCGACACCCCCAAGTACAAAGGCACCGTCATGCCGGAGGACTGGCTCATCGACTACACCACCACTATCGGCATCGCGAGCGGCAACCACCGCCATGCCGTGCGCTCCGCTGCGCTCATGCTCCAGGGTCGACCCGCATGTAGCTGAACAGCCTGTCGGCTGGCAGCGTCAACACATGGGTCGACTTCGAGCAAGCCTTCGTACGCAACTTCACCGGCACCTACAAACGACCCAGCTGCCCCAGCCAGCTCGCCATGTGCGTGCAGGGGCCGACGGAGACCGGCCGCAAGTACCTCGCATGCTGGATTGAGCTCCAGAACAGCTGCGAGGGCGTCCACGAAGTCCACACCATCCAGTACTTCGTGAGCGGATGCCGAGACGGTACCCTCAGCAAGCACAAGCTCTTGGGCTCCGAGCCGGCCACCATGGCCGCGCTCATGGTAACGGCGGACAAGTACGCCAACATCGAGTCCGCCATGAAGATCCAAGTGGCGCTGGACGAAGCCGGCAAGGCGAAGCCAGTTCCCCCTCCCAAGCTGGCCGGCGAGAGCAGCCCGCAATAGCACAACCAGCAGAACAACAAGCGCAAGGCTGACCAGCCGGCTCAGCGCTACCAACCGGCTCGTCGCAGCCGCCGAACAGGCGCCTGGGGCCGAGCCGGCCGCCAAACGCCGGCAAGACGGCATGGCAACCCGCCATGAGCTTCGAGGAGATGCTCGACGCTCCCTGCAAGCACCACAGCAGCGTGAGGCCGTCCACGCACAAGCTTCGATAGTGCACCATCACCAAGCGTATCATGCGGGACGACATCCCGCCCCCACTGGCTCTGGCTCTGGGAGCGGGGCCGCCGCCTCCTCCTTCTCCGCCCCGGGTGGCGGAGCGATGCACGACGACATCTACCCCAACCAGAACGCGACCTAGGTCGTCTTCACCAGCCTCGGTGACGACAACCGCAGCGAACGCCTGCTCCGGCAAGAGGTGAACACCTTCGTCCCGGCCAAGCCAGAGTACATGCATTGGTTGGATCGCCTGGTCACCAGGACCCGGGAAGACCACCCGGCCGTCATGCCGAACCCGGGTGCCTATGCCCTTGTCCTCAACCCCACCGTTGTCGCGCCTTGGCGCACGTGCAAGTTCTCCCGGGTCCACATCGACGGCGCTAGCAGCATCAACATCCTCTACTGTGACACCATGACCAAGCTCGGCCTCGAGCCCAAAGACCTGGAGCCAACCTGGACGATCTTCCACGGCATTCTTCCCGGCCTCTCCTGCTCCCCGATCGGCCGGATCCGGCTTGACGTCCTCTTCGGCGGCAGCGACCACTTCCGACGCGAGCTGCTCTAGTTCGAGGTGGTGGATCTGTCTAGCGCGTATCACGTGCTGCAGGGCCGGCCCACACTCGCCAAGTTCATTGCGGTCCCCCACTACCCCTATCTGAAGATGAAGATGCCGGGTCCGAAGGGCCTCATCACCATCACTGGCGACTACCGCAATTCCCTAGAGTGCGCCCGAGACGGCGCCAGACTGGCCGAGTCGCTGGTCATAGCCGAGGAGGGGTGCCAGCTTGACCGGATCGTCGCCCTGGCCAACGAGATGTCGGACATGCCAGTTCCAGCCAAGGAGCCGGCCAACGAGGCCTCGGTCCAGCCCTCCAAGGAAACAAGAAGGTCAAGCTGAACCCGGTAGACCCCATTGCAGCAAGTACGTTGTCGTGGGCACCCGCCTCGACAGCAAATAGGAAGGCGAGCTCGTCGACTTCCTCCGAGAGAATCGAGATATCTTCGCATGGACCCCAAAGGACATGCCGGGTATTTCGAGGAAGTACGCCGAGCACAAACTCCACGTCCGCAAGGACGCCAAGCCTATCCGCCAACCCTTACGTCATTTCTCCGAATAGAAGAGAAGAACCAACGGTGAAGAGGTCGCCAAGCTTTTGGCAGCCGGCTTCATCATGGAAGTGTTCCACCCCGAGTGGCTGGCCAATCCAGTCGTCGTCCTGAACAAGATAAATACCTGGCGCATGTGTATCGACTACACCAGCCTGAACAAGGCCTGTCCCAAGTATCCGTTCGCCCTCCCGCGGATCGATCAAGTCATCGACTCCACCGCCGGCTGTGAGTTCCCATCCTTCTGAGATGCTTACTCCGGCTATCACCAGATAAACCTGGACCTGACCGACGCCCTGAATACATCTTTCATCACGCCCTTTGGGGCGTATTGCTACATCACCATGTCATTCGGCCTGAAGAACGCCGGCGCCACATTCCAGCGCTGCATGCAAAAAAGCCTACTGCCGTGCTACCTCTTGAAAGTGCGTTATATCGACTAGAGGGGGGGTGAATAGGCGATTTTTATGAATTTTACAAATTCTTCACTGAGGAATTTGCCGGTGAGGAAATTCCTTAGCGAAGAAATACATGCAGCGGAATAAGTACTCGAAGTAAGCATAACAGATTACAGGCATAGTCATCATGATGAAATGAAGACAATCACAGAGTACGTAAAGCGTAATCACAGGATAACACAAGATGAAGACAATCGATCAAGAAATTGAACTGAGGAAATTTAGAAAGTCTTCACCAAAGTCTTCAAACACAGATATGACAAACACTCAACACAAGAATGAGGAAATGAAAGGGTTGAGGAAATAGAACCATTAGGTTGGTGAAGACAATGATTTGGTAGACCAGTTCCAACTGCTGTCTCGGTTGTACGTCTGGTTGGAGCGGCCGAGTATTTAAACTCGAGGACACGCAGTCCCGGACACCCGATCATCGAAAGCACGCAGCTCAGACACCAAGTCCTCACCGTATTCTCCTTGAACTAAGGCCACGCAGACCTCGCCCAATCACTCGTGGTAAGTCTTCAGCGACTTCCAAACCTTCACATACTTGGTCACTCGGCGATCCACAATTCCTCTTGGATGCTTTAGACCGTGACGCCTAACCGTCTGGAAGAAGCACAGTCTTCAAAGGTAAAAGCGCCGGATCCACGCTGGATCAATTTCTTCATGATGCTCAATCACTTTGGGTTTGTTGGGGTTTGGTTTTGGGATTTTCCTCACTTTGGGTTTTTCCTCACTTGATGATTTTCGCCAAAGTCCTCGGAGGATGGGTTGCTCTCAAATGACAAGTGTCAAGTTCTCTTGAGCAGCCAACCAACTAGTGGTTGTAGGGGCGGCTATTTATAGCCTAGGAGCAGCCCGACATGATAAGACATAAATGCCCTTCAATGATATGACCGTTAGGTGGAGATATTTTGGGGACAGGTGGCAAGCAAGACAAGAACGGTCGGAAATTGGAATATCAAATTCCTCGGGGCTATCATGTTCCTCATCGTGTAGGCAATTCGCCGGCGAATTCCTAACTCCTCGGTCGAACAAATTCCTCAAGGACTGAAAGAGCTTCGTCTACACATCAAGAAATTGACTGAACTGTATGAGATTTCCAAAGGCTTCACTCAAGGGATTGGTAGGTGAGGATTTTGAGTTGAGCATCAAATGGAAATTTTCCTTAGTATTTCCTCGACCCCCTTTAACGATGACGGTGTTTCCTATGACTCAAGAAAGAGAAAATGAAACTACGAAAACAAAAGCCTTCACGCTTCATATTCCTCAAATGAATACCAAGTCTTCAAGGTCACACCAATTTCTTCACTTTCAAAGTCTTCGAAAGTCTTGAAATATCAAATTCTTCAGTGAAGAAATTCATTTTAGGGTCGACTTTCTCTGTAAAAATCAAACTCCTCATAGACTTATAGGCCTGTACACTCACAAACGATTAGTTACTTAACCTATAAGTCTTCAATACACCAAAATCACTAAGGGCACTAGATGCACTTACAATCTCCCCTTTTGGTGATTGATGACAATACTGAGTTAAGTTTTCAACGGGATAAATATATGAAGTGTAAAACTGATAATGAGGATTTTGATTGCAAGATATAGAAGAACTCCCCAAAGATGTGCATAGTGAGGAAATTGCTTTTGAGGCAATGCACATTTGAAGAATTGAATCATGGAGATCTCCCCCTATATCTTGTAATTCATACACGCATTTAATATATAGTATGAAGAATTTGAAATGCATGATGAAATATGGTGCTTGATGTTATGCAATGTAACACACAAAGAGTATCAGAGCCCAAGGGCCAAATTGGATCAGAGCATAACAAGTATCAAAACTACTTTTAATCAGAACATAGTGCAAAAGCATAAAGCATCAGAAGTATCAAAGCACCATCGGGTTTAAGATTACAACTCGATCCAATAAAAGGTTTCAGAAGAACGAGAGTTGTAACTTAATAAAATATAGTATATAGACAAAAACGAGACCCGCTTGAAGACTAACTCAAATTTCTCCCCCTTTGTCATCGAATGACCAAAAGGATCGGCCGAGGACTAACGCTCTTGAAGAATATCAAGTTGAAGACGGAGCGCCAAAGATTGTCGGGTTGTTCGTCGAGGTAGGACCAGCAGCAGTGTCTTCCAAATCTTCATTTTCATCGTTGTCGCGAGATGAAGAATAGGAGCTGGCCACTAAGGAAGGAACCTTGACTTTCTTGAATTTCTTCGAGGAGGTGCAGACCAGTCAAATTCTTCCTTGAGTCCCAT
>JAHIAM010006498.1:0-21374 GCA_021605205.1 Aegilops longissima | reverse complement strand
AGTGGTGGAGTGTTGTAACACCCGGAAGTAACTTTCCATATTTGTAACTCCGACTCTTGCCATTTTCGCATTGATATATGATATTCCTCCGTGGTTGGGTTTTCTCCTTTTGCATTTTTGTCCATGTCATGCATTTTATATTATGTCATCATGTGCATCGCAGCTTGCATACGTGTTCGCCTCATGATTCCGAGCATTTTTCCTGTTGTCCGCTTTTGCAATCCGACACTCCTATCTCCCCGGCGGTCCTTTTACGCTTTTTCCGTAAAGCGGTATTAAACCGTCTCGAAATGGACCGAGGTTTGTCTAGTGGCCTTGGTATAACACCGGAGACCACCGGTCAAGTTTCGGTCATTTGGAGCTCGTTTGGTACTCCAACGGTTAACCGCACCTTCAAGAAGGCCTCTTTTAAGTTGCAGCCCAACACCCTCCAAAACAGCCCAATAACCCATCTAAGTCACCTCCATGCTCTCCGTCGCTCGATCACGATCGTGGGCGAAAACTACACCTCATTTGACTCTCCTAGCTCCTCTATGCCTATTTAAGCAAACCCCGAAAATCCGGATCATTCCACCCCGAAACCCTAATTTTTCCTCCTCCGCCGCCGACACGTCCGGGCGAGCGGACGCGTCCATCGCCACGCCCGCCAATCGCCGACCGCCACGTGGCCCTGGCGCCCCACATCGCCAGCTGCCCGCCCGGCCGTCGCGAGCCCTCCCGGCCCGGCCATGAGCTCCTCATGCCCAAGGCCGCCTCTCCGCCCGCCTCCGCCTGGCCATGGCCGGCCGGCAGGCCACGCCCGCGCCAAGAGCTCCAAGCGCCGCCCTCGCCCCTGACCTCCGCCGCGGCCGGCCGACTTGTCGCGCCCCTCCGGCTGCCCGCCATGGATCCAGCCACGGCGGCCTCCTCCATCTCCCGGCGAGCCTCGGCCGCCGCCCCGCGCCCGATCGGATCGGCCCGATCCAACCTCGATCTGCGTGCAGCGTTGACCTCTCTCCCTCCCTCTTTTTCCACTAAGCCATTTGCATCATTGTAATTTCGTGCATTTTTCAACGTGCTATATCTTCGCATCCGTAGATCCATTTTTCGCGTATAATATGTCAAAATGTTCGCCTCGAAGAGTAGATCATTTCATTCCATTGCATCATTTTCATTTGAGCTCATCTTGATGCCCGAAATGCTGTTGGAAGAGTGCAATGTGCTGATAGTTTCTGATTTTTATCAGGAGTTGCACTTTTGTTATTTTTGCTATGATTAATATGTGCACCCTATGAATTTGATTCCTACATGAGTTTTGTAAAATGCCATCTCATCTTTCCAGTGGTATATGCCATGTATTTTTGTGATCTATGTGGTGACTAGCACAAGCATGCAAAGTAGGTGTCCCAATGTTGCTGATTTCAGCCCTGTTTTAGCTGATTTTGATGCCATGTTTGCTTGATGATACCGAGAGATCTATGCATATTTTGAGATACTTCAGTAAGGGTGTTTTGTAAAGCATGACTTGCTCTATCCATCCATGCCTTTGTTTGCAATTATGGGATGCCATAGCTTGAGTCAATCGAGCTCTACTTTTGCTACCAAATGTTTCCTGGCAGATTGTATACGTGTTATTCAATTTTGCCTAGCTTGTTGTGATTGATCCATATATGCTATGTTAGTGTTCTTGCCATGGATGTCTTCTATGTCAGGTCTTCTTGATGTATGTATGCTTAGTTTATCATTTGAGGCTCTGTAGTGAGTGCATTGAGCTTGTTAACATGCCATCTCGTTATCAGTTTTTGACATGTCAAGTTGCTGATTCTGTTAACAAGACTTTCAATATTGACATGGGTGTTACTATATTTTCTAGTCCTTTTGGCTTATGGTCAGTAAGGGACTTTTGTAATAGGCTTTGAGGAGATTCATGCCATGCCATGTTTTGCTATTTTAAGTTCCTGTAGCATGTAGTTTTGATGCTCTGAACATTGCAACCTGTTACTGTTTTTGCCATGTCCAGCCTGTTACTTTGAGCACTTTTGCCATGCTTGTTTGAACCTGTTATGATGTGAACTAGCCGTAGCTCAGTGCTCATCTTTTGTCGAGCATCATGTGTAGATCACTGCCATGTGCTTTGTTGTTACGTTTGGGTGCAGTAGCTTAATTAATTGTTGCTTGCAAAGTGGCATCATGCTGTTAATGGCAGATTTGCGCCATTCTTGTTTTGCTTGCCATTTGCAAACCGTGCATCCGTTTCCGGTGATCTTTATATCGATTTCAACCGAAATCATCTCATCTTTCCAGTGGCATGCTTGGTTTGCCAAGTTGATGCCTGGTTCATCATTTACCTTCCGGAGCGCACATACGCATTGCATATCGCATCTCGCATATCATGTCATGTTTTTGCATCATGTTGATTGTGCATTGCACCGTGATTTATTGTGGTTCCTTTGTTGGTGTTGTTGTTTTGGGTAGAGTCGGGAGACGAGTACGTGAACGAGGAGCCTGTTGAGAACGCCGAGGATCAAGCTTTCGACAACTCGAGAACATTGCGTGCAAGATGACCATACCTCGAAATCACTTCTATCTTTGCTTTGCTAGATGCTCGCTCTTTTGCTATGCCTATGCTACGATGCCTACCACTTGCTATATCATGCCTCCCACATTGCCATGTCAAACCTCTAACCATCCTTTCCTAGCAAACCGTTGATTGGCTATGTTACCGCTTGCTCAGCCCTCTTATAGCGTTGTTAGTTGCGGTGAAGTTGAAGTTTGTTCCTTGTTGAACATGGAGATGTTGTTCCTTGTTGGAACATGTTTACTTGTTGGGGATATCACAATATCTATCTGCTATAATTAATACATCTTTATACTTGGTAAAGGGTGGAAGGCTCGGCCTTATGCCTAGTGTTTTGTTCCACTCTTGCCACCCTAGTTTCCGCCATACCGTGTTATGTTCCTTGATTTTATGCTCCTTACGGTTGGGTGATTTATGGGACCCCTTGACAGTTCGCTTTGAATAAGACTTTTCCAACAAGGCCCAACATTGGTTTTACCATTTGCCACCTAAGCCTTTTTCCCTTGGGTTCTGCAGACTCAAGGGTCATCTTTATTTTAACCCCCGGCGGTGCTCCTTCGAGTGTTGGTCCAAACTGTCGACCGCCGGTGGCCACCAGGGCAACTCGGGTTGGCCTACCGGAAGCTTGGACGATCCGGTGTGCCACGAGACCGAGATATGTGCAGCTCCTATCAGATTTGTCGGCACATCCGGTGGCTTTGCTGGACTTGTTTTATTGTCGTCGAGATGTCTTGTAGTCCGGATTCCGAGATTGATCGGGTCTTCCCGTAGAAGGAATATCCTTCGCTGACCGTGAGAGCTTATAATGGGCTGTTGGGACACCCTGCAGGTAATATCTTTCAAAGCCGTGCCTGCGTTATGAGGCAGATGGGAATTTGTTAATGTCCGGTTGTAGAAAACCCAAAGTTGACCTCAATTAAAATACACATCAACGCGTGTGTAACCGTGATGGTCTCTTCTCGGCGGAGTCCGGAAGTGAACACGTGTTGGAGTTATGTCCGACGTAAGTAGTTCAGATCACTTCTTGATCAATACTAGTTTCACGACCGTGCTTTGCTTCTCTTCTCGCTCTCTTTTGCGAAGTAGCCACCATATATGCTAGTCGCTTGCTGCAGCTCCACTTTACTACTCAGTCCTTCCTATAAGCTTAAATAGTTTTGATCTCGCGGGTGTGAGATTGCTGAGTCCCCGTGGCTCACAGATACTTCCAAAAACAGTTGCAGGTTCCGATGAGGCCAGTGCAGGTGATGCCACCGAGCTCAAGTGGGAGTTCGACGAGGAACGTGGTCGTTACTATGTGTCGTTTCCAGATGATCAGTAGTGGTGCCCAGTTGGGACGATTCGGGATCCGTGTTAGCATTTGGGGTATCTTCTTTTATTTTGGTTCCGTAGTCGGACCTTGAGTGTACTCAATGATGTATGTTATTTATGTATTGTGTGAAGTGGCGATCGTAAGCCAACTATGTACCTTTCCCTTAATTATTACATGGGTTGTGTGAAGATTACCTCACTTGCGACATTGCTTTCAATGCGGTTATGCCTCTAAGTCGTGCCTCGACACGTGGGAGATATAGCCGCATCGGGGGCGTTACACTACTAAACTTCAATTAAACATGACAATCCAAGTCCTCAGCCCATTCTTCCAAGGTCCAAGGTAGTGCATCTCTATCCCAAGGAAACACGTCGTACGCCACCCCAAGATCTTGTTGCCTTCCCATGAATCAACTCCAACAGCCCATTAACTAACTTCCATCAATCACTACACAATTCATTAATTCTACAAATCCAATGTCTATGGTGTTCCGCACGATCTTCTAAAGTCCTTATAATCCCCCAAATACTTGAAAGAGTTGTCTTTACTATAGTCAGTCCACCAATTTCCATTGTCATGGTCAAGTAAACTCCAAGGTCAAGCTCATACAGATCCCTAAATAAACCCCGACAATTAACCCAATCTCCTAGTTTATCGTCCATCGAGAAACATGATCTCATGATCGAGATCATTAGTCTAAATCCAATTTACTCCGAACCATGTAGACTTACTCAACATCTAGACTCCACTTAGGATCACCTATTTAATCCAAATCTCATGTTCCACGAGAATTCATACATGTTCCCCCAAGTCATTGTCATAATGTCAACAATCTCCTATTGGTATCATCTAATCATATCAAATCCTTACATTTCCAAGAATTTCAGCTGGCGAACACAATTATCCTACTAAATCCAATTTACTCAGGGGTAATGAAAGCTATGCTAATCTATACTCATGATCCCACCAAGTTCATCTACCAACATGAAAGCCTCAAATCCACCAAATAGTCTCATATAATTCCTCAAGTCATTGATATAAACTCATCAAGTCATTTGTCCTCTTATGGTGCTATATTAGGATGATAATGTGCTCGTTCACTATGTACACTAGTTCCATAATGAACCCAATGCTGTGCAAGGCTTACAGAGGCTTAACTAGTTCTCTTGCAATTTTGTGGGTTAAGAACATGGTTAAGGACTCGAGCTGGGGTATCTCGTGAAGTCTCGAAGGGTCTAGGAATGGGTTTCTAGTCTGGAGGGTTAAACATAACTCTACGGGGTTTCACTTGGTCGAGGAGGCTGTAGAAAAGTTCTTCAGTGCTAGGTGGTTGTCGAACTAGAATCCTTGGTGTACCTTGTCTTGCCGATCTTCAGTTAAGGAGAGAGAGATTAGAGGGAAAAGTAGCATAGAGGAGGGGAATGCCTAAAGGGGGTTCTATAGTGCATGTGCAAACAAACGGGTGCTGAAAGGGTCAAACACAAACAATAAAATAAGGCAGGTGATATAGCCGCGTACTAGTTGCCTAGGGCAAAAAGGGCGACTGATATCAAAACACAAAAAAATAAAAACAAGCAACACACAATCGTGGTTCTATTTGAACCATCATACGGACTCGACTGCGCATAGGGGGTACACGACTCATCCTACCCTAGGGGTTCTTTGACTTAGTAGTTGTGCCTTGTGCCTCATGTAGTCTTCTGGGTTTCCCTCAGGTGTTGCTACGTCTCTTTGTTCGATGAAACAATCCGGGTTGAGCCTGAAGATTCTTCAACGACTTCTCGCCTGTTGAAATGGTGGGGTGAAGGTGGCTTCTCGTAGCAGGCATTGACTCGGTCTTCTATTGTCTTCTTAATCATGACGATCCCTTTTTGTCTTCTAAGGCATCGATGGTACCAAGTAGGTGATCCTTTATGCAATGACCTTAACAAGGCATACTAGGGATCCAACATGTCAGTTACGTTGATGACAACATCGACACCGAGAGCGGGGGATGAAGGGAACCGTTTTCCTGCTCACTATAATGAGGTGGACCAAATGGTGAGGTTCTCATCCATCGGTGGTTGCCGATACAACAATGGTAAGGACATGGTTGCTCTATTAGTGATGTATATCGTGATATTGCATATCTTACACCCTGATCGTCATGGGACAAGGTTGCATCATTCTGGGGAAAATTCAAAGGTATCACCATCCTCTAGGTCTTCATGTCCTCATTCCTCGAAGAAGTATCTTCTGTTGGCATCGTCTTGCTGCGGTGTCGCCAATCTTGTGTTCAGAAGAGGTGGGTGAGTGTTTGGCAAGGTGTGCTCCTCCTAGGTTATTTACGAGGATTACAAGGAATCCCGTGGTCAGGGGCATAAGGGTAGTAGCGACCAAAAGTTTTGAAGGGGAAGAGATCAATAAGGAAAGTATACCTTAGTTTTTGAAAAACTGAGAAGGGAAGAGAAGTATTGATTGTTTTGAAAACTAGTAGTAGTAGTTTTAGAAATAGTTTTACCCTAACTAACGACCATGCTAACTAAGGATTCCTATAGTAAGGATGGATCTGATACCAGCTCTGTGGGGACCCCGACTCATAAGTCGAGATCACCGAATGCATGTGTACAGTGATCCCAGAGATCAATGCTCACTGAACACACAGAAGCTGAATAACAAGAGTCTCACATCCATACATACCGTTTTACACAAGTAGGACCATTATGGTCAAGTCTTGAGTAAAATTTCGCGGTGGAAATCTTCGTCGATAACTTGGACACATGCCATCTGCCTTAACCCTACAGGCATTCTGACTGGGAAGCGTCCTAGCTCGCATGCTCGTCACCGAAGTATTCTTCATCATATCCTGTTCTTTCAGGCCTGGCCAATAAAATAACCAATGGCAAGCCAATGAGTACTTTGAATGTACTCGCACGCAACCCATGATTTGGTTCAAGGTAACAATGCAATTGTACGACAAGTAAGCAACCTAGCTTCATGCTAGTTGGGATGTCCTATCAACTCGTGAGATATGCATCAATGAACTTGGGTAACCTTGAGAACAGGTTACATATATCAACATAAATAGAATTTGAATCAAATGCCATGCCATTCAACATCTCAAGTCACCACCTTGACACAAATAGGTCCTTTCCACACACACATGCACCGAGATTGTAGAATTTCTGGACATAGTTAAAGTAGCACCTCCCAACTGTCCATGACCGTGGACACGGCTATTCGAATAGTTTGACACTGCAGAGGTTGCGACTTTACCCACAAGATCCGGAAGCTTTACACCCACGATCCCGATACCTCAAGTACTCGGGCGAAGCACCGATCATTACCTTTCCCTAGACGATACTAACATAGGGTCCACTCGTTGATACACAGCCCTCGTGTATAAGCAAAAGATCGTGGGACTCTGCCCTTTTCACATTATCACGCATACACGAAGGGACCAACGGTGTGTCTGGTGCCTTGTGAAAACAGTCATGGCCGCCTATCCAAGCACGACCCCGTCCCGAGAGTGACCTCAAGTCACCCCCGTCACTTGTAATGTGGACACCATGCAAGTATCATTTCAAGTAATCCATAATGCCCCGTCCCATAAAGGGGTAGAGTGGTTGCAGATGTTTGGTTGGGACGGTAATAACACATAAATCTAATCCATCATTTTACACACTCCGAAAGTTCTCTTCGGTACACCACTTCTTCCTCAAGTGGTGACCTTAGTTCAACATCTCCCAAGGGCATTAGGGGCACCCAAAGGGGTTTTCGAAAGAATGTAACCACGAATAGTTCATGGTACACATGCATCATTATGCATCGACTAGTCTCTTGACAATGCAATCATGAACAAGGTAAGGTCATAAGTAGGGTTATGCATCATGTGGTGGTTCACAACAAGTTTACTACCGTCATATTCCATCATCGAGCAATCGGAAAAAGGGTTCCGATGAACAAGAGGGGTGTCATGGTCAAAGGGTTGCTTGCCTGTTTTAACAAAGCCTTCGAGGTCTTCAAATATCCCTGATCCAACTCCAAGCATTTCGTCTACTTCGTCAGCTATCGTTGAAAGCAACCATAATAAGCAACACAACAAGGCAGGAAATAAAAGTTCTCTAAAATTATTAATTTGACTTTTCTAGGACATCTCTGGTTATATGAAAAATAACCAGAGTGGTTTCATTGGAATTGGGTCAGTGGATATTTCTAAACATTTTGATATGATGGAATCAAGGGGTTTATGGATTTGCAAGAAGTGTACAGAAATATATTTTTGAAAAATGAGAAAAGGCACCCATTTATTAAACCATGATTTTAGAAGCCTCTAGGAGTTGGTTTCACTAGATTTGGAGTTCAAATGAATTTCCTATGAATTTGCAAGGTTGACAAATATGAAGAAATGGCTCATTATATTGTGTGGTACAGAAATTATTAAGATAAATGTTCATAAACTAAGTTATGAACTTAGAAGCATCTAGGAATTTGAATCATGGCATTTGGATCAATTTTGGGCTGTCTTTGATTTTCTAAAGTTCATCACAGAAATAGGAAAATAGGGTTTTACGAAATATGTGTGAAGAAAAGTTTCCTGGAAAAATGTGCAAACAGCACCATGTGATAGATCATGAATTTATGAACTACTACAAATTTGAATCATCAAATTTGGAGCTCTTTTGAATTATTTATGGATTTTAAAAGTTATTTGGGAAAAGAAAATAAGAAAAAGGCTATACCCTTATTCTGCGCACTGGGCGAGAGATAGGCATTGGGCCGGCCCAGCGCCTCAGCTGCGCGGGTGTCAGGGCGACGTCGAAGGCGGCTTCGCGGGGGTGCGCCTTTGCGCAAGGGAGGCGGATCCGGCCGAAGCCGTTTCCACTTCAACGGTCGGGCCCGCCCACTGGGTCGCTGACACGCGGGGCCCAGCGGCAGTTCGACTTCAACCTCCTGCGCGCGCTCCAGCCGCGGGAAAGAGCGGCTCCCGCCGGTGATTACCAGGGCTACATAGCATCTCCAGTGACGCCCCGCCCACCGGCGTGCTCAGGAGGCCACGCCGCACCCATCCATGTTATGCACGCATGCCGTGGAGGGCTGCAGCGGCGATGGCTTGGGTGGCCGCGGAGGAGGCCGTCGGCGAGGTTTGGCACTGCGCGGCAGGTACTGGGGAGGAGGGAATGGAGTGCGGGGCAAGTCGGTGGTGGTGGTGAGCGGGCATTGAAGTGGCTAGGGAGAGAGGAGAGGCTCGGGATAGCCCGAATTTAGGCGGAGCCTGACGGCGGCGCTCCGGCCATTGCGGTGAACGAAGGACACGGGGAGAGGTGTGGGTTGGTCCAGGGGTGCACGGGAGGGAGAGAGAGCCAAAGGAGTAGAGAGTGGGCTCGGGGGTGGCCTTAAATAGCCGACCCGTGGCTCATCATGGACGCGACGCACGGGTGGCCGCAGCAACGGCTCGGGAGGCCAGGAGGGAGGAAGAGGAGCTGTCTACGGTGTTCGTGGGAGTCGAGTAGGGTGCCAAGAAGATAGAGAGGGAGCGGGGCGAGGCTCAGGTGCTCGCGCGTGCGAGGCCAGCATTGGCCGAGCCGGGCGGCTCTGGGCACGCGCCGCAGGAGGTGAGAGAGAGGGAGAGACGAGGGGGGCTGCACGGTGGCGTGTTGCGGACGTCGAGGCACCTCGACTCGTGGGAGGGGGAGGCTCGAGGTGGTCGAGGAACGCGACGTCAATGGTCGGGAGCACGCTGACGTGCTCCAAAGCATGCAAATGGCCGGCATCCGCGGCTTTTCCGCGCGCACTCGCGCGTCCACACTTGTCTAGTGGCTGCAGGATGAATAGACAAGGGGAGAGGAGGCCTTGGATGCTGTGGGACCTGCAAGAGTGAGAGAGAGGTGAGAAAAGGGAGGGGAAAGTGGCTGTCCAGAGAAGAAAAATGGGTCTCTGCCCCCCTTCATCATTGCCTTTCGGGCAGGGAAGCACAGCAGAGGTAGAGGGGGACTAGGAGGGGTTGTGGTAAAAAGGAGAACTCATGGAGATTAGTGGAAGTGGCCAAACTGGTGTTATTACAAAAATGGCAGAAGGTGTTTGTTGTTGATTTGGCAAGAAGCTGAACTCATCTTGTCATAAGGCTTGACAGGGCCAAATGGCATGAGAAAACAAGTGGTTCCACCAAGATTGAGTCCATTTGAGCAAAGTTGGCAATGCAACTTTTATAAACCCTAGAAATCAAAAGAAATGGACTTTCCAAGATTTAGCCATGCAAATCTATTCTCCTTGATGCACCACTTGGTGTAGTGTAATCATTTGAGGTTCTGAACATGTCCACAAAAGTTGAGATCAAAAGGAGAAAGTTGCCAATGTAGAGTTGTTCAAATTTGGTTCTGGACAGGAAGGGTTTTGGGGCACTTTGATCAATATAACATTTTCTCCAACTTGTTCCATTTGGTCTAGATGAATGATTAGACCATTTGAGCATGTTCACAAGGTCTGAGAACATTTGGACATGTTTGGCAATGTAAAGTTGCTCAAACTTCAAAATCAGCAGAAATGGTTTTGAGGGGATTTCATGGGGTTATACTATTCTCCATGACATGATACTTGTCAAGGTCATCAAACATGTCATATGTGACATTCTAGAATTTTCTTGGAATTTTTGGAGAATATTTCCATTGTAAATATTTCAAAAGCTTGAAATATCCAGAAAGGGTTTTCGAGGGATTTGACCAATATTCTGAACATGACCATGTGTTGAAACTCTTATATATGGACAATATATGTCCACTGAGTTTCCCTAGGTTTTTCCCAAATATTTTTAAAGCATTAAAATAATTTTAACCTATTAAAGACCATTTCGGACTTAAGAAAAGCCTTTAAATAAAAAAGGAAAATAACTTTTAAAATTATATTTTTGTGGTTTCTGGGTGTCCTATATCTAATAGGAATCAAATATATTTTTGGAAAGATTTTTACTGCCCTTAATTAAGTACTTGCAGTGCAAATCTCAATTCAGGTGTTTTTGGAAAACTAATTTTTGAGAATACTATTTGTCCAAATTATTTTTGTAAGAAAATACTATATTGTACTATACACATGGCATGATCATTGGTCAAGGTTTTGGATCAAGGAGAATGGGTATAAGAGTTGGAGGATTTATTTGATTTTTAGAGCACTTGCAGACAGCAGTCAAACATTCAATCAAAGCAACGAGAAAACACTCAAAACTTTTTGTCAAACAACATTTTATGATGATTTATTAGCTTAAGTTTTGTGGCATGAATATCAGGGTGTGACAGTAAACATCATGTCCCCTTTGTCTCCTGTTACCTTTGATCCTCAGACGCACAGTTCGGGACCCCCTACGTGTGATCGTCCGGTTTTGACACCGACAGGCATCCCAATTGTGAATGGTGCAGTACATTGTGTGACCTGGACGCGGTGATCTGATAGTGCGGCCTGTAAACGGTGGAACGTTATTGATCTAGTTTTGTTTTTACTTGAACTTTAAATGAAAATAGGGGTTCGCGTGTATTCAATTTAATACCTATTGCTACTCCCTCCGTCTTGGTTTATTAGGCCCCATCTTATTTTATGCTAAAGTTTGACCTGCAAATTTAACTAATATAATGTAAATGATATGTCACAAGAATTATATTTTCGAAAAGCTCTTTCAAATACAAATCTAGTGGTGTACTTTTTGTATCATATATTTTATATATTTTAGTAATTGAGATGGTCAAAATCGCACAAAAATACAAGAGGTCCTAAAAACCCACATGGAGGTAGTACAACAAAATCACTCCACTATATTATATATATATATATATATATATATATATATATATATATATATATATATATGTATATATATATATATATATAATATATATAGTGGGTCTATTATGATAGCACCCCTTAAGACCATTATTCTGATAACACTAGCCTTATTCTGCACACCACCAACAGATTGGGCCGTCGCCCCTCCCCTCCCGGCCTTCTATCGCGGCAGCGGCCTGGGCGCGCTGCCGCCCCTCCCCTCCCAGCCTTCTTCCGCGGCGGCGGCCTTGGAGCGCTGCCCGTCGCCTCTCGGCCTTCTTCCATGGCAGGCACCGAGCAACACCAGTCTATCGACCTTCTTCCACGACAGGAGCTCGGTAGCGCCGCCAAAAAACTCCTCCGGGCCTGCAATTAGCTGTACTTCATCAGATGTGGATTGGTGCTGCCTGGACATAAAACCAATTCGAGCAAGGAGGTGTGTGCACAAGGTTGCTTCATCCACGGTAGGTTCTTGGAATAAGTCTGCATCGACCTTCAGAGCAAATCCTCCTTCCCCGTTCACCTTGAGCAACGTCCAGACCGCCCATGAACTTCAAGGGCAAGTGGACTGCACGGCGACACGGAAAGTTGTGCTTGAGCAGACGAGAAGGAACTTCCTCCTCTAAACGCAAGAAATCACCGCAACACGAGGTAAAGCAAGACACTTCCTCAACCATCTCAAGTGAAGTTATCCTAGACAAAACAAAGCAAGACAAGCAAAGACAACGCTACTACAAAACCTATGCAGTGCGGTTGCTTCAGCCTCCTTGTGGGTGATGCAACAACAGGCAATGCTTCGGCAGTACCATTTTGAACACATTGCAGTTCGCATGATTCAGTTCATTTAACCTGACAATGCATCTCGGTCATTTTGTGTGCAGGAGATGATGTTCAGCAGATACAAAATGCCGTGCATAATTGACAGCACTGAGAACAACAACTTTCAGAAGAGT
This sequence comes from Aegilops longissima, assembly GCA_021605205.1. Lineage (NCBI taxonomy): Eukaryota > Viridiplantae > Streptophyta > Magnoliopsida > Poales > Poaceae > Aegilops > Aegilops longissima. The sequence goes on along the minus strand of JAHIAM010006498.1, from coordinate 8,764 downwards.
GGATGTTCTTCTGAAAGAGATACTGGCTCGGTTACCCCTGAGATTCCTCGAGGATTCTTCACGACGACAAACAGGGTGCAGTACTCTCCAGAAGATGATTTTTTCCAGGAAGAAGATGTAGTTGAAGATGACGATGATGTCACATTCGTCTGGGAAGGCACTCACCAACGCAATGATGAAGACGATGACGATGAAGATGAGCCGATAACAGTTCTCAACCCAGAGTATAAGCACGAGTTCACTACGTTTGGACATCATGTCCGAACAGACAATGATGACGCGTTGAACACGATGTTGCAGCAGATGATGATTATGTCTATGATGATGTGCCACTGCTCCAAAATTTTCAAACCAATCCACCGAGACATCGCCACAACACTGGATTACCACCACGTCCACCTGCCGCACCCCAAAGCAGAGCTCAGCGTCAACCTGCGGCACCGAAAAATAGAGCTCCAAGCAGACCTGTTGCATCAACTTCGACGCTAGGACCACCAACGGTGCCTCGGTCAAAAGTAAACAACAGGTACAAATCCTCCTCACTGTTGCCGCCGCGAGATCCTCAACTACACAGATCTGCTATAACCCCGCCATGTCCAATACAACCCGGCGAGCTGCAAACACCATCGGGCGAATGACTGTACACACATGTAAGTTTATGTTCTGAAAAAAAATAGTTGCAGTCCATTCAGATAACATTGCAGTGCACACTGATATTTCTTATGAGGTTTGGCTAGGAACATTGCAATGCTTTATTAAACTCGTATGCACTCCTCGTATTTAAAAAACAGAACAGAACAAATTATCTCATAGAGCATTGCAATTAATGCAGGATAAAAACATGTCGCTGCACCTCGTACCTGCTGCTGGAATGAAGTTCACCACGTACGACAAGGCATGGGACTTTTACATCAATTATGCAAGATGTGCAGGGTTTGGCATACGAAAGAGGGCAAAACACAGGACAAATGCCTGCATTGTCTGCTCAAGAAAAGGGGTGCACAAGCAAACTGTGTCAGATTATCACCGGGTACGTCAGAAGACATCAAAAAGGATTGGCTGCAATGCAAAGATTAGAGTCAAAGAAAGGAAGGATGGCAAATTTGTGATAGAAATGGTTCAACTCAACCACAATCACAAGATGTTGGAAAGCCCCGGGATGCTTTTGCACATGCGATCGCACAAAAAAGACGATCCTTTGATAGACTAGTTGGTGAAAGACATGCAACTAGACAACCACACACATGCTCAAATGATGTCGACGCTGTCGTGTATGTCCGGTGGTCTGCAGTACATGGGACATACTAGCCGCGACTGGGTAAACAAGTAAGCACGTAACAGAGCATATCTCTTGAGCATTCTGTCGGTAATTATTCCCTGTTTGATGAGATAAGTTTGCATTGTCTCTGAAAATGCAGGAAACAGAAGTTTGCCAGAGAAGAGTCTGAAGATGATGTCAAGAAACTTCTGGATTTCTTTGAGAAAATGCAGAATATAAACCCAGAGTTCTTCTATGATTATGACGTTGATGTAGATAACCATGTAAGAAACGTCTTTTGGGCGAACGCAAGTTGCAAAGGATCGTATGAAGATTTTGGAGACTGCGTTACATTTGACACGATGTATAAAACTAACAAATTCCACATGCCGCTGGGAGTGTTTGTGGGGGTGAACCATCATATACAGAGCACCATATTTGCTGTTGCACTTGTGCGAGATGAAACAATACCATCATTTGAGTGGGTTTTCAAAACCTTTCTGAGGTATATGAACAATAAGCCGCCAATCTGCATGCTCACAGGTACAGAAAATAAAAAACACCTGCATACTTACATTTTGTTTGGTGCACTTATATTTCTTCCATCTATCTTGCACACATGCAAACAACTTAATAAAAAAACAGTGTTTGTGTCTTCTCGGACCAATGTTCTTTGATGAAGGTAGAATTAATAACTATCCTCCCACAAACTCTGCATAAGCTGTGTCGGTGGCATATCATGAAGAAGTACAAAGACCACCTCGCCTTGCTGTATAAGGCGCACGAGAAGCTTAAGGACGAACTCAATGCAAAGGTTGAACCACCCACTAATGCCGCGAAATTTGAACGAAAGCATGGAAGAACCTCATTCAGAGGTACAACTTGCAAGATGATGAAGTGATGAATTCTCTGTGGGATGACAGGCACGAGTGGATCTCGGCTTACTACAAGGAAATTTTACGTGCTCGGATGACTTCCACACAGAGAAGCGACAAAAGATGAACCGTGATCTTCAAGAAAATTTTTGTCGGGGAGAAGCATGATCTCCATCTGTTTGCTCAAGCAGGTGGATAAGTGCATTCGCACCGTGAAGGTCGCCGAGCACGAGAGACAGAGCAAATGAGGTAAACAAAATGTCAATCAAAAACTGCTAAAAATATGACTACAAAACCAAACAATTTTTTCATTTCTCGGTTCAGAATAAAGGCATTTGTGATCATGTAGTCAGAGGTAAAAACAACAACAAAGTTTGGGTTCGAAGTTCAGCTATCAAAAGTATATACAAGGGCAGTGTTTGCAGATTTCAAAGAAACACTCTACCGTAGCAATCGCATTCAGCGAACGGTGCCCGAGAACCCGACAAAGTATCTCGTACACCACTACAACAGATGGATGCATTTGACTGGGCAAGGCATAATTTCCAAGTGGTCGCCGATGAAGAGAAAGGTGTCTACGAATGTGAGTGCAAACTCTCGACACACACAGGTGAGACTCCTAGAAAAAAAATTCTAGATTCTGATAGTCATGCACAAAAGCTCACTTACTGAACTTTAAAAGTCCACATGCATGAGTAATTCACAAAACCAAATGAAGTTCACTTCTTTAAAAATTAACAAATAACGAAAAAAATATGTGTTTACTAATTTCATGCAGTTCACTTACAGAACAAAAAAAATCATGTGTTTGTCTAGAGGCCTCTTCTGCGTCCATGTGTTATGCATGCTTTCTCATTTGAGAGTACTCAACATTCCTGAGGTGTACATCATGAAAAGATACACCCGTAACGCAAGATCAGATGCAACATTTGACAGAAGAGCCTACGAACAAACAGCACCAGATGGAACCTCGCTTTTTTTGCCGTGGAAAATTGCTGACAGAAATAGCAATGGACCTTGCAAACAGAGCGACAAGGTCCGATGCTGGGTGCCACAGAGCATTGTCTGGTATGAGGGCACTGATCGAGGAAGTTGACGTGCTCAACGAAGAAGAAGAAGAAGCACCAAAACTAAAGCAAGCAGAGAAATCCCAGCATGACAATAATGTCGAGCAAGTAGAAAATACTGAACACATGGGAACTGGTGCTATCAAAAAAGAAACAATTCAAACACAAGAGGAAGGAAGAAAGGGGGAGACGCAACCCAGAAAAAGGTGGCATGCAAGGAGAAAAATGATGAAAAAAAGCAGAAGCCACAAATGAGCTGGATAAAGGATGGTCACCCACTGGGAGTAAGAATGTGCAGAACATGTAATGAAATCAGTGGCCACACTTCCAGGACATGTACAAAAAGAAATGAACAAGAAAAATGAGGACATGGAGATGCACAACAAAACAGAAATGGATGAAACCGAGACGTTGTAGCATCTGCAAAAAGAGGAAGAGACACAATTCAAGAACCTGCCCCAAAAGAAAAAGAAAAAGATCAGAAAATGAGGAAGACAAAGAAGGTGAGATCAAAGAAGAAGATGATGACACAACTGAAGAGGAAATGGCTTATGAAGAAGCAGATGGAGAAGAGGAGGAAGAAGAAGAGAGTGAAGAGAACGAAGAACGTGAAGAAACTGAAGAAACAGTGGCTTATGAAGAAACAGATGATGAAGATGATGAAGAGGAAGAAGAGAGTGAAGAGACTGAAGAGGACGAAGAACATGAAGAAACAGTGTCAACAACACCACCACAAGGAAATGTCATTTGCAGTAAAAAACCGAGAACAACACCACTTTCAAAAACAAGGTAGGAGCAAAGAAGGATTCATTTCATCGACCGAAAACGAAACCACCATCAACCAGCACGTGGGGATCAAAGAAGGATGCAGTTCTCAGCACTGGAAAACGAAAGCAGCCATCAACCAGCACGCGGGGAGCAAAGAAGGACGCAGTTCACAACACTGGAAAACCAAAGCAGCCATCAACCAGCACGTGGGGAGCAAAGAAGGATGCAGTCCACAGTGCTGAAAAACCAAAGCAGCCATCAACCAGCACGTGGGGAACATAGAAGGATGCAGTTCACAGCGCTAAAAAACGAAAGCAGCCATCAACCAGCACGCGAGGGGCTACAAACACAAAGGTGCAGAGCCAAGAACCAGCAACACCGCCATGGAAAACAAAAGAAAGTGCGACATTAGACATGCTTCAGTCACCGCGCAGAAGCAGAAGGTTAACGACCAAATAGATGAATGTATAATAAATTAATTGTATGCATAGCGCTTCCTTATCTCTATGACTTATGTATCGCTTAAATTTTGTGTAAACATAAATTTCCGCTGACTATGAGTTATTCAACTAAACCATGTAAAAGAGAAAATGGTATATAGAGTATACCATATATATATAGCAGTCTTGAGTAAAACATTGACACATTTTGATTCAAAACCATGTAAAAATGTTGTTAGCTCGCCAATCCAACAAGTAGTACGATAAAACGATTTCAATATGCAGATGGAACTTGCAAATATGCAAGACGCTTCGAACTATAATGCAGTACTACAGACTAACTACATGTAGTACACACCATACAAATTGGGAAAAAATGTGGAAACATGTAGTGCTCAGCTAATATATAAGCAGTTCACATATTGTAACCATGTAAACACAAATTTCCCATTGAATAATAATTGAAGCGGTTCAGATCACAAAAGTTCTTACTACAAAACACATCAAAAAGATGAAGCGTTCAACACACAAAAGTACTTATTACAAATCAACCTCATAACCTTAGCCAATCACGTCAAACGTGATTCTAACCGTACGAACCTCGAGTTCAAAGAAGTTGAGGACAACAACTTGCTCAGACTTCAGGCCACTATCAATGACAAATTCCTTCCACCCTTTGTGCAGACACAGCCGCCCGTCAACACCTACACTGTACTTGGCTGGATTAAGGTATCCATTACCAAGAACAACTTGAAGAATTCCTTTCTTCTTGAGCCGGACATACCTAACAACTCGTTGAGGAATTTTCTGTAAAAAATAATAAAACTGTTTGAGAACGAAACTAGCAGTAAAATTCTCATACTGTGCACAGAGATAGATGAAGTGCATAACAGTCCAACAAGTAGTACATATAAAACGCATTTCAATATGCAGTATGGAACTTGCAAATATGCAGTACGCTTTGAACTATCATTCAGTACTATAGACTAGCTACATGTAGTACACACCATACAAATTGGGAAAAAATGTAGAAATATGTAGTGCTCAGCTAATATATAAGAAGTTCACATATTGTAACCATGTAAACTAAAACATAATCTACATGCACACAAGCAAAAAATTAAAAATAAGAAATAAGAACACATTGCAAAGACACTTCAAAAACAAAGAAAAAGTGCGTTCCTAAAATACTACAAGTTCAGAATGCAATGGAATTATACAAAAAACACAAAGAAAAATCATATCTAACTAAACAAACCATCTTGTAGTGAGTGTCCACATCTCATTAGCGTAAGTCGATGGACAAAAGGACTCGTGCAAATAAGGCCACGCCAAACAGGGCGTAATAGAACGATAAACGTTGATCCGCCCATATCCAATCCTTCCGTGAATATCAGATCATATGCAAGCTGCTCGCACGCCCGTTCGCACAACACCTTCCCACCGCGACGAGCACGACGGGCTCATGAAAGCAAGCCGAATAATCGCAGCAAGGCCGACACACCACAACCATGGCCGCAGCAGAAGAGATACGACAGGGCCCGGAGCCATCGCAACAAAAACCTAGAAAAGCAAAAAAAAATAATGATAGGCTAGAGAAAGGAGAGAACTTGCGGCTAGCAGAGAAATGAAATGCAAAGGAAGGGTATAAGCTAGCCTTCATTTATATAAGAGGAATGCAAAAGGTCAAACTGAAAATTAAAGGGACTTAATGGAAATTATGTTCCCAAGAATAAAGGACAATCAATAAAGGCTTATGTTACCAAAGAAAAGGAACGGAAAAAAAGGTGTACTTTGACTGCGCAATTCCTACTTAACAAAACCGCAGATCATTAAAAATAATACTCTAAAAATTATAATCCATGCACCATTTTATGTGTGCGCCTCTCAAACTCGCTCTGTGAAGTTCACTATATGTGTGGATGAAGTGCAGACATGCTCAAAAAAGCAAAAGAGAAGCACTTTCGCAAAGATTGGCATAGCCAACACAACTTTTGGCATTAAAGAAGGAAGCACGCAAGGCAAAATGTGTACACCGCAAAGACATAACTATGATGAATGCAAAGCGATAGGGGCACAAAAGCAAAGGCACACCCGTACACTAAGAAAAAGGATACATAAGAGGAAAACAATAAAGAAAAATGATACCAATGCAGTGCACAAAAATGTAGCGTAGAACACGTGCAGTACGGAATGCGTGCACATGTAGTACTGAAACTAAATCAATGCAGTGCACGGATGATTTACTAAAAAGCAGTGCACGCCCCAACATTGAAAAAGATACAAAGGAAAAAAATTGACAACCCAGATGAGCCGGCCCCAGCCAGTCTCGTACTAGGTCTGCGCCCACAGAAGGGGAGTCGTTCTGAGTCACAATGCATGGGGCCGGCCACACATGGGCCCACAGGTCATAGGGCATACTGCTGCGAGCGCCGTGTATAAGCGCCCAAATAAGTATCCAGAGGAGTTCGACCGGTATGCCTCGCCAGCGCTTATAAACATGTCAGGCGCGCCTTCCGCGGGCGAGGTGGGACTAAACATTAGACCGCACACAGCACACCGGGAACCAGCCGTGCTCACATGCCGACTTGGGCCCAATTGCGTCTTCACTGCCCGAACACAGGGCCAACAAGGCCCACTAAGAAAAAACAATAAGTTCAAAATAAAACATCAAAAAGAAAAATGAGAAACATTTTTTAAATGAATAACAACAAACAAATAAATGTGCGTCGGCACTATAAGAAACTGTTAATAAATAAAATGCAGGAAGCCCGATGTCAACGTACAAATGCAGTCCGCGACGTACAACAATGCAGTTCTCAACGTGGAAGCACGAAGTATTTTTTTTCTGAATTGCAGTTATCTTCACTCTGCAATGCAGTATGGCTGAAATGAAGAATGCAGCCCTGTTACTTAACCAAAGCACTCCGACACCCCTACCCACACTACCCTCCATCCACACAAAAGCTGTATTACCACAAAAAACAAGAAAAGAAAAGAAAGAACCCCATCAAGAGAAGAAAACAAAGTACATCTGTGTGAATCCTACTGCAGTACACTACGTGGACCTAAGCAGTTCTGTTCTGATAGAAAATAAGTGCACTAATGTAACATCCCAAATTTCCTATTTGGAATGTTTTACAATTATAGCTAAGCATCTATGCATTTTGTTTGAATTTGAATGGCATTTGAAGTTTCGTAAGTTTTGAGTTGTTGAATTTGAATTCAAATTTTGGCAAAGGAAATTATTTCAAAATAATGCCTGACAAATACTTGAGATGAAGTATGAGAGGAGTAAACATGACACTCCAAAAATGTCAGAAGAAAACATTGCCAAAAAGTTTGAATTCAAATTTGAGTTTTATTTGGAATTTTAGAAAATGATTTTTTTATGAAGTTTGATTTTGCCCTTGGAAAATGTTCAAATTATAGGAATATTCCCCATCATTTTGATATATATATGTCCTATATAAAATATTTATATTTATTATGTTTTTCTCTCTCTCTAAATTCAAAAAAAGGGAAAAGGACCCAGCGCCACCAGCCAGCTGCCTCTGCCTCGCCAAATGAGGCCCACTGGCGCAGCTGACCGACCGCCCACCAAGACTCGAGCCGCCCAGCCAGCCGACCGACCGACCGACCCCTACCGAAACCCTCCGCACCGGTCGTCCGACCCGACGCCTCTCCTCTCACCACTGACGCCCGCCCCACCCTCCTTCTTCCTCGCCTAAATCACCCACACACTCACGAACCCCGAGATCCCGGGATCTCATCCCGATCTCCTCCCGATGGCCCCCTCACGCAAGCCGAGCCCCTATAAATACCCCCCTCGACCCTGCTTTCTCCCTCGCCTCGCCTGACCCTCTCTCTCGCAGACACGCTTGCGGAGCCCGAGTCCCGCCGCCATTAGCCCTGCTCCACCACCCGCCACCTCGAGCTCGCCTGACCCCACCCCGAGCTCCTCGCCACGCCAAGACTGGCCGGAGGTCCCCGCCGACGTCCCCGACCACCGAGCCCGCTGAGCTGTTGCCGCCGAGCAGCCGTGCCGAGCCGCATGATAAGTCGCCGAACTCACCTCCGCCGTCCGATCTAGAACGGATGCGTTAGATTAGAACCGCCGAAGCGGTAGGTTTAGTTTATAAAACCGGGTTTTATTCCGGTTTAGTTTTGGTTTAGTTAGGTTAGATTAGACCTGGCCGAAGCGGTTTATTACCGCGTGCGTTTTTTTAGTTAAATTGTGCCGAGCGTTAGATAGGCCCATTAGCCCGTTTTTCTTTTTAGTTAATATTTTTCGTTTCTGTTTTTAACAGAATAGTTTCAGTTTTGAAAAATTCATATCTTTTAATCTACTTAATA
>JAHIAM010006497.1:0-26853 GCA_021605205.1 Aegilops longissima | reverse complement strand
GACTGGCACCCGCTAGCCACCTTATGCACCAAGTGCATGTCACCGGTGGAACTTGTCTCACGTAAGTGTACGTAAGGTCGGTCCGGCCGCTTCATCCCACAATACCGTAGAAACAAGATTGGACTAGTAACGTAAGCATATTGAACAACATCAACGCCCACAACTACTTTTGTGTTCTACTCGCAAAGAATCTACGAATAGACCTAGCTCATGATGCCATGCTGGGGAACGAGCAGAAATTCAAAATTTTCCCACGGTCACCAAGATCTATCTATGGAGAAACTAGCAACGAGGGAAGGAGAGTGCATCTACATACCCTTGTAGATCGCTAGCGAAGCGCTGCAAGAACGCGTGGGTGGAGTCGCTCACTGCTTATTCAGATCACGGCCGAATCCGATCTAAGCACCGAACAACGGTGCCTCCACGCTCAACACACGACAGCCCGGGACGCTCCTCCTTCTTGATCCAGCAAGGAGAGGAGAAGTTGAGGAGAGCTCCGCAGCATGAGGGCGTGGTGGTGGAGCTTGCGCCTCCCAGAGCCGCCAAGCACTACTACGGAGGAGGAGGTGTTGGGAGGGAGAGGGCTGCGCTTAGGGAAGCGTGAAGCTCCCATGCGCCCCCATTATATATAGGGGTGGAGGGGCTGGTTTCTTGCCCTCCAAGTCCATTGGGCGTTGGAAAGGTGGGAGGAAAGAAATCCCATCATTTCCTTCCCCACTCGATTGTTATCCCCTTTTTAGGATCTTGATCTTATCCTTCGGATATGATCTTATTCCTTCTAAGGGGGATCTTGTGCGCTTGACTCAGGGTGTGGGGCCTTGCCCCACTACCCACGCTCATATGGGTACCCCATGCAGGTGGGCCCCACTGAACCTTCTAGAACCTTCCCAGACAATACCAAAAAATCCCAACATTTTCCGGCACAAAATAGGACTTCCAGATATAAATCTTTACCTCCGACCATTCCGAACTCCACGCGACGTCCGGGATCTCATCCAGACCAACAACATTCGCAACACATACAAACTTCCTTTATAACCCTAGCATCATCGAACCTTATGTGTAGACCCTACGGTTCGGAGACACGTAGTCATGACCGAGACAACTCTCCGCCTATAACCTACAGCGGATCTGATACCCATGTTGGCTCCTACATGTTCCACGATGACCTCATCGATGAACCACGATGTCAAGGACTCAATCGATCCCGTGATACAATTCCCTTTGTCTAGCGGTATTGTACTTGCCCGAGATTCGATCGCCGGTATGCCGATACCTTGTTCAATCTCGCATCGCAAGTCTCTTTACTGCTCAGAACACATCATCCCGTGATCAACCCCTTGGTCACATTGTGCACATTATGATGATGTCCTACCGAAAGGGGCCCAGAGATACCTCTCCGCCACACGGAGTGACAAATCCAGCCTCGATTCGTCCAACCCAATGACACTTTCGGAGATACCAGAGTGCACCTTTATAGCCACCCAGCCATTGCTAGGACGCTTGGTGCACCCAAAGCATTCCTACGGTATCCGGAGTTGCACAATCTCATGGTCTAAGGAAAAGATACTTGACATTAGAAAAGCTTTAGCATACTAACTACGCATCTTTGTGCTAGGCTTAGGATTGGTCTTGTCCATCACATCATTCTCCAAATGGTGTGATCCCGTTATCAACGATATGCAATGTCCATGGTCGGAAACCGTAACCATCTGCTGATCAACGAGCTAGTCAACTAGAGGCTTACTAGGACATGGTGTTGTTTATGTACCACACATGTATCCGAAGTTTCCTATCAATACAATTATAGCATGGGCAATAAACGATTATCATGAACAAGGAAATATAATAATAACTAATTAATTATTGCCTCTAGGGCATATTTCCAACAATGAGTACCTGTGAACAGAGTATAGTTGTGAGGAATTTGGAGAGGTCATATGTGTTTTTGACCTAGTTTGAGGAATTTGACCAGATGAGCCTTGAAGAATTTCACTAAGGGATCTTTGTCTTAGGTTCCAGAGTTGTATAGATCGAGGATCCACACAATTGAGGAATCTTGAAGAAAAATTCTTAGAGAAACAAATCAAGAGCATATTTCATTTGAGGTGTTCATATGTGAAGATTTGAAGAATAAACACCTTTGAAGATTTTCGAAGGTTTGAGGATCAAAGCAGTAATAAAAGTAACTTTTAATTACTCGAATCAAGAACACGATTTAACCGAGAGGTATAGATTAGGTTCGCCTTAGATCTCCCATGCCCTAACTCCGGGGAGGAAGACAGCTACGGGCGGGAGTGAATATTTCGGGTCGGCATTTAGTACGACGGCAAGGTCGAGGCGGAAGCTCTTCCTCACCGCATTTATGGAGAAGGGCAAAGGGTTAGAGAAGCTCGAGCGAGAGAGAGTGGTCGGGAAAAGGAAGTGAGGAAGGGAGGGAGTATATACCACGTGAAAAACCGTCCCAAGATTTTGGACTAACGGTTTCCTTCTCATTCGTGATAACATGTGTCACCCACGATCAAAAGTGGAGATCGTTTAGATCGCGGGAATAGATAAGTTTTCATGGTATGCGAACGGTTTGAGCGCAAAGCCAAAAATTTGGATAAGATAAGTTAAAAGTTTCCTAATTTCTTCATTGACAAGGACACAAAGAAGATTTTGAACTAATTTCAAATAGAACGCATATGAAGAATTTGTGAATAGATTGGGTTGATTATAGCAAGGGGGAAGGGTCCCATCACATTCACTTAGCAGAAAAAGCAACTTGAAGAAATAGCCATAAGTGAATGTTGTAGAGGACATAAACCTATATATATATATATATATATATATATATATATATATATATATATATATATATATATATATAAGGGAAAATCCATCCTACCACCCGGTAGTTACCCCACATGTCTCATATACTACCATAACTATATATACAATTTTATTATTTTAAATATGTTCATATACTATATTTAAGATATTTCAAAGCAAGTTACATGAAAAATTGCATATGAGCCCATAGTTTTGTTATATTTGTAAAATACGATATTTGTAAAAAAGAGCATACTCAAAAATGGTAATACTACCTAAAAATTAGTATATATACTACCTAATCATTGTTATATACTACATACTACACGAATACTCGGTTTTGACAGATACTACATACAACATAAAAACGCAAGTGGTGGTAACTACCACGCTTGTAGGAAACATTTGTCCTATATATATATATATATATATATATATATATATATATATATATATATATATATATATATATAGTCAATGAAGAAAGACAACGGAAACAGGAAGATTTTGCAAAGTTGAAGAATTTGAAAATCAAGAATTTCAAAATGAGGACAAACTCAAATTGAAGATTTTCAATTTTGGTGTCGCGACCACCATAAGAATGATGATTTCCATAAGCATAATTGTCTTAGGGTTCTGAGAATCAAATTCTTCATTCTTCACATTTAGAGTGTTTTCTTCATTGATTGAAGAAAACGCTTTCATGTTTGCACATCTAAGTCATCAATTTTGCATAAGTGTCGGATGTGTCCTTTTCAAAGAACATTCAAGATTCTAAGATATTTAGCTACACCGCAACTTGCTAAATCTCTTCTCATCCAAGGGCTTTGTGAAGATATCGGCTAGTGTTATTCATCCACATGCTCATGGAGATGTCGCCTTCAACAAATGATCAAAGAAAATGATGAAATCTGAATGTGCTTTGTCTTCGAAAGGCCGAACTTGGAGCAATCTTGATGGCACCTCTTGTCCAGAGAGAGGCACATTCTTCACGTGATGCCGTAGTCCAGAGTTTTCTTCATCCACAGAATTGAGCACAACAAGAACCAACAGAATGTACCCTTTCCGCAGAGAGGATACGCATTTTCTTCGAACCAAGACCAAAGATCGTCCGAGGAAATGACAAGTACCAGATGTTGACTTGCGTCCACACGATCACCAAAGATAGTCGAGTAATAACCAATGAGATCAAAAGTTGAGCCCTTGGGGCACCATAATCCTAGGTTGGTGTGTGAGCTAGATATCGAGGAATATGCTTCAAATTTTGGTGTGATTTTCTGTAGCTTGAAGTCGGGCCACATGCAAACACTAAGCATTATATCGCCTAGATGCACATAAGTACAATAGAGAACCAATCATGGAGCGGACACCTTGTGATCAAGTCAATACCATTTTCATCAAGGCATAGATGGCCATTTGTGGGCATAGGAATTTTGACGCCTTTGCAATCTTGCATGCCGAATTTCTTCGTAAATCTTTGAGGTATTTCTCCAGATATGAATATGCCATTGTGTTGTTGAAATTTGAAGACCAAGAAGAATTTCAATTCTCCCATCATAGACATTTGATATTCTTCACTCATCATATAGGCAAATTCATCACTATAACGCTGGTCAAGATAAGCCAAAGATAATATCATCAACATATATTTGCACACAAACAGCTCACCATCATATGATTTAGTAAAGAGAGTAGGGTCGAAAACAAGTTGTAGAAGCCCTTCACTTAAGAATTTCTTTTAATGTATCATACCACGCCTGGGGCCTGCTTTGAGGCCATAGAGGGCCTTTGTTGAGTCTCAAGACTTTGTCGATTTCTTTGGATCTTTCAAAACCTGGGGTTGAGTAACATATACTTCTTCTCAAGCTTACCTTTGAGGAATGCACTTTTCACATCCATTTGATATAAAGTGATATTATGATGGTTAGCATAAGCAAGTAATATGCTAATAGCCTCAAGTCTAGCAACAGTGCAAAAGTTTCATCAAAATCACCTTCAATCAGTGTGTAGCCTTGAGCTACAAGTCGTGCTTATTCCTCACCACAAGGCCATTTTCATCTTGCTTGTTGCAGAGATCCACTTTTGTGCCAATGATATTATGCTTATGAGGATCTCGACGCTTTACCAGCCTCCCGACATTGTTGAGCTCGAATCGATGTAATTCTTCTTGCATGGCCTGAATCCACTCAAATTCGTAAATGCTTCATCTACCTTAATGGGCTCAGAATAGAGACAAAAGCATAGTGCCCACAAAAGTTAGATAAATGTGAAGCTTTTGAGCGTGAGAGGACCTGGTGCTTCAATGTCATCGATTATCTTGTCAACTTGTACTCCTTTTTGCAACGCAAGGATGAGCTGGTTGTCTTCGAGGAATTTGATCAAGATTTTCTTCAAAGACCATTTTCTTCAAAGATTATCTCTTCGTGCATCATTTGACGTTCTTCACAGATATGAATGAATTCTTCAAGAGATTCTTCAAGAGGAATGACATCCTGAGTCGCCTTTGAACTTGATAGATTCCTCGTGTGTGGTTCATCTATCATGTATGTAGGTGCTCTTTGCGAGCCATTAGTCTCATCGAATCAAGACATCTATAGTTTCAACAATCTTGTAAAGAACATTGTTGAAGACTCGTAGAGTAAAGTAGTCCTTTCCATAACCAAGCATAAAACCTTCATGTGCTTTTGCAAATTTAGCATTGTCATGAGGATCTCTAATCCAGCATTTAGCAATCAGAGACTTTGAAATAACTCACATTGGGTTTCTTGTCGCTGAGGAGTTCATTGGCGCCTTCTTTGAAGAATTTAGAAGATATACTGTTGATGATGTGGCACGCAGTATCAATTGCATCAATCCAAAACGACGAGGCGCTTTGTATTCATCAGCATAGTAAAAGAGCCATCTCAACAAGAGTTCTGCTTCGCGCCCACGACGCCATTTTGCCGAGGAGTATAGGGAGCAGATAACTCATGAGTAATACCAAGTTCATCAAGATAGTCATCAAGACCAGAATTCTTGAACTCAGCCCATTGTCACTCCCGATGTGCCCGATCTTCAAACCAAAGTTGGTTCAAGCCCTCGAGGAAAATCGCTTGAAGACTTCCGCACTTCATGTTTGTGGGCAACAATGTGTACCAATGTGTAACGAGAGTAATCATCAACAATAACAAAGCCATATAGAGATGCATCATTAGTGACCGCTGAGTAATGATTAGGACCAAAGAGGTCCATGTGAAGCAATCGAATGGACGAGTAGTGGTCATGATAGTCTTCGCTGGATGCTTGGCCTTGGTCATTTTTTCCAGCTTCATGTGCTCCACAAGTGATCCTTGAGGAATTTGACATTTTCAATGCCAATGACATGCTTCTTCTTCACAAGCGCAGTAAATTCTCATGCTCTCGCGTGACCAAGTCGCCGATGCCATAGCCAGCCTTTCTCAAGCTTTTGCAAGTAGACACACGGCTGGTTGTGGTCCTCAGAGAAATCAACAATATACAAGTCTCCTCTCCTAAAGCCTTCAAGACTTTGGAATTGTCACTTCCATGATCACAACACAACGACATTTTCCAAAGACAACAACCATATCAAGATCACAAAGCATTGATATCGATATGAGGTTGTATCCTAAGGACTCAACAAGCATGACTTTGTCCATGTGTATGTCCTTAGAGATCGCAACCTTACCAAGACCCAATACCCGACTTTTTGCCTTTGTCAAAGAAAGATGATATGCTTCGTATGATGGTGATAAGGAGCATCCATCAATAGATTCTTGTCACCAAATATGTGATTTGTACATCCACTATCGAGGACCCACTCATTGGCTTTGGGTTGACATCCCGCAGATGAATTAGTGCAACTTACGATCTCATATACTATCAAAGTGAAGAATATGATATCAATTTCATCGATGAATTTCATCAGCAAGATAACAGAGCATAAAGATGACTGATGTGAAATGAAAGTTCATTCTTCATAATTAGCCTACGCCCTTTCGCATTTTTGTCGTGCCCCAAATTCTTCTTCGCACGTTAAAGCATCGCCTCGAGACCTGATCCTAGCAGAAGAGATTAGTTTTTTTCTTCACCACTCACATCTCAAGGGGTGGCAAAGAGTTCATCACTCACAAGATCCATATGAGAATGGTGGCATAGAAGCCAATCCATTTCGCTTCAAATAAGAGGGGTTAGGATAGCATATGAATAAGCGAGAAATTATTCGAGGACTTATGACCATATTGGTTTGAAGAATAATGCACATATTCATAGCCCTTAGCTCTACCTCCAAACAAATGAAAGTTAGCATAACGATGATAATCATATGAGGACTTTGATCCATGTGGAGGAATTTGGTCCAGTATGAGGACTTGGATCCATATGAAGAATTTGGTCCATATGAAGAGTTTGATCCGGGTCCTATTCTTCACAGTGTGGTGTCATGAGGACATTCACCTAAAGACTTTCAAGGCACTTCTTGGGAACCCAGATTTTCTTCATAGGGGAACTGCTCCTAGCTTAGTGCCAACATATCTATCAAATACTTCACCATTCTGATTTTTGAACATGTTTATAGTTGAGTCAAATGACTCATCGTAAGAATGAGGAGATTCACATGTAAAGTAGATAAGTTAGATGGATCAACTGGAGGTCCCTTTGCAGAACCCATGAGATTTTGGGGTACCGCTAAGGCTTCCAATATGTTCCATCAAAGATTGAGTTTCCTTCTCAAAGGTAATACCTCTTTCCTAGGGTTCCTGCTGAGTATCCTCTTTAAGCACATCACAAAGAGTCTCGATGCCCTTTTGAGGCTTTTGTACATGCCTGTAGTGTACAATTCCTTCACCCTGCATTGTCAAGTGATACTAGCAATGTCCTCGATGAGGAATTAGTGATAGCAAGAGGCAGGTGAAGAATTTGTAACAGCTTGAAGCGCTTGAACATTCTGTGAAGAATTAGCAGATTCACGCTCAATGCACTTTAAGCATGGAGGAACAAATTCTTCTCGAGAAGCGTTGATTTGTTGAGCAAGTAATGAATCGCGGCCTTCTTCAAGATCTTCATAACTCACTCTTAGCTTCTCAAGATCTTGCTTTCTTTCAAGAAATTCATAAGAAAGTTTCTCATGATCGCATAAGAGAGTGTTATGATGACCTTGAAGATCGCTCAAGCCAAGATCAAGTCTCCAAGATTTTCAATCGTATTTTAGAAAAGCATCCATTTCTTCACCCAACATATCATCACTTTTGTCTAGCATGTTTTGAACCTTTTCAAAAGCCCTTTGTTGTTTTACAGCAATCTTAGCAAGTTTTGAGAAGTGGGTTGAGATCTTCAACGATTCATTTTCACTAGATTCAGAGGAGGTATATTTGAGTACCTTTGGCAATCTTTGCAATGAAGCAATAGGTGGGAGCATAGTCATCACTATCTTCATCAGCTTTGTTGGTGAGGTCATTCTTCGTCAGAGGAAGATGGACTTTGTTGACGAAAGCAAAGCGAGAGCCACTCGCCACACTAGACTGGATTCTTCGATGCCTCCTCTTCCTCATGTTCCTCAGATTCAGCTTCACAAACCCATTTCTTGCCAATGAATGCCCGAGCCTTCTGGAGCTGCTCTTCTTGTGAGAAGAAGACTTTGAGGATTTTGATGATGAAGATTTGACGATTTCTTCTTCTTCTCAGCGCCATCGTAACTGTAATCCTTGTATTTCTTCTTCTTTAATTCCTTTTCCCATCGAGGACAATCTTGAATGTAGTGACCAGGTTTCTTGCATTTTGGCATCTTCTTCTTATAGTCACCGGAAGAGGAATCATCGCTCCTTGAGGATTTTCCAAAGCTACCACGCCTTGAGAACTTCGAATTTCTTCACGAAAGAAAGGCTAGCTCCTGGCTCAATTCTTTAGGATCTCCAAGGCTACTACCGTAGTCTTCACAATCAGATTTAGACACAGCCTTGGCCTTCCTCAGGCACGTGATTTTCCATAGCTAGAACCATAGAGATCTCTCTTTCAAGAAGTCGAACTCATGAGTATTTAGCCTCGAGGATATCACTGGATCAAGTGACTTGTAGTCAACACGCCTTGTATCATCGCGTTGAGTATCAAATGAGGGATCTGCTTATCTCAATAATTTCTTCACCACCTCATGGTCGGTGATGTCAAGTGCACCAAGCGCTTGAAGCTCATTTGAGATGTCGTGAGGCGATCAAGGTTTGTTGAACATTTTCATTGTCGAGTCTTTTAAAGCGTTGAAGAGATTTCAAGAACATCAACTCGAGAGTCACGCTGAGTTGAGACTCCTTCATTTACTTTGGACAGCCTGTCCTAGATGAGCTTAGCAGTTTCCAAAGCACTCACTCTTCCATACCGTCCTTACTCGATGGCCACATATGATATTCTTCGCTTGAGAATCGAAAGGTTTGAATCTCTTCACATCGGCAGCCGCAGTTGAGGGTGAGAGAGAGGAACACCATTTTCCACAACATACCGTAGATCGTTGTCAATTGCCTCAAGATAAATTCGTGATCTCGCTCCTCCCGTAGGGGTAGTCCGTCCTATCAAAGGTGGGGCACCCAGCGAGACCTTTATCATACCTCACGAGGAGTCCCGGATTAGGGGTGTCCGGATAGCCGGACTACCATCATCACCGAACTATCATCGGCCGGACTATCATCATCTAACGGACTCCAAGACTATGAAGATACAAGATTGAAGACTTCGCCGTGGTCCGGATGGGACTTTCTCATCGTGGAAGGCAAGCTTACGATACGGATATGTAGATCTCCTACCATTGTAACCGACTCTATGTAACCCTAGTCCTCTCCCAAGGTTCTATATAAACCGGATGGCTCTAGTCCGTAGGGACACAACAACAACAACAACCCTTACAATCATACCATAGGCTAGCTTCTAGGGTTTAGCCTCCTGATCTCGTGGTAGATCCACTCTTGTAAACATCCACAATATCAATATCAATCAAGCAGGACGTAGGGTTTTACCTCCATCAAGAGGGCCCCAACCTAGGTAAAACATCGTGTCCCTTGTCTCCTGCTACCATCCGCCTAGACGCGATGGCCTGGGACCCCTACCCGAGATCCGCCGGTTTTGACACCGACACACCGCGATCGACATAACTAAAACCCTGTGGTTAAACTAAAATCACATAGAACAAGGGAGTACCTTTGCTCGATACCAATTGAAAAGCGCTATATCGACTAGAGGGGGGTGAATAGGATTTTTATGAATTCTTCAATGAGGAATTTGCCTGTGAGGAAATTCCTAAGTGAAGAACTACTTGCGCCGAATAAGTACTCAAGTAAGTATAAGAGAATGCGGGCATGGTCATCATGATGAAATGAAGACAATCAAAGAGTACGTAAAGCGTAAACACAGGATAACACAAGATGAAGACAAATAGATCAAGAATTGAACTGAGAAATTGAGAAAGTTCTAACCAAAGTCTTCAAACACAGATATGAACGAACACTCAACACAAGAATGAGGAAATGAAAAGTTGAGGAAATAGAACCAGTTAGGTTGGTGAAGACAATGATTTGGTAGACTCAGTTCCAACTGCCTGTCTCAGCTTGTACGTCCTGGTTGGAGCGGCCGAGTATTTAAACTCGAGGACACACAGTCCCGGACACCCAAATACCGAGCACGAAACCAGACACCAAGTCCTCGCCAGATTCTCCTTGAACTAAGGTCACATACCCTCGCCCAATCACTGTGGTAAGTCTTCGTGTGACTTCCAAACCTTCATGACTTGGTCACTGACGATCCACAATTCCTCTTGATGTTTCTAGACCACGACGCCTAACCGTTCGAAGAAGCACAATCTTCAAAGGCAACAAGCGCCGGATCCACGCAAGATCAATCTCTTCAAAGGATGCTCAATCACTTTGGGTTTGTAGGGTTTGTTTTTGGGTTTTCTCACTGATGATTTTCGTCAAAGTCCCTGAGGATGGGTTGCCTCAAATGACAAGTGTCAAGTTCTTCCTGAGCAGCCAACCAGCTAGTGGTTGTAGGGGAAGGCTATTTATAGCCTAGGGAGCAGCCCGACATGATAAGACATAAATGCCTTCAATGATATGACCATTAGGTGGATAAGATATTTTGGGACAACCGGCCAAGATAGAGCTAAATTCTCGAAATTTGACTCTCAAATTCCTCGTATATCATGTTCCTCACTGTAGGCAATCCAGATCTGCTAATTTCTAACTCCTCAAATAACAAATTCTCAAATGCACTGTAAGAACTTCATCTCATATTAAAGAAATTGATTGAACTGTATGAGATTTCCAAAGGCTTCACTCAAGGGATTGGTAGGTGTAGGATTTTGAGTTGAGCATCACATGGAAATTTTTCCTTAGTATTTCTCACCCCTTTAATAGTACGGTGTTTCTATGACTCAAGAAAGAGAAAACGAAACTATGAAAAACAAAAGTCTTCACGCTTCATGTTCCTCAAATGAATACCAAGTCTTCAAGGTCACACCAATTTCTTCACTTTCAAAGTCTTCGTAAAGTCTTCGTATTATCAAAGTCTTCATCAAGAACTTCATTTTTAGGGGTCGACTTTTCTCAGAATATCAAACTCCTCATAGACTTATATACCTGTACACTCATAAACACGCTAGTCCCTTAACCTATAAGTCTTGAATACACCAAAATCACTAAGGGGCACTAGATGCACTTACAGGTTTGATGTGGCTTTAAGCCGATCAAGAGGTGTGACTGTGGTTCGGATACGACCAAGCCCCCAAGTGATGCTGTGGCATTGCGCCTATCAAGAGGTGTAGCTATGGTTCGGATATGACCAAGCCCCCAAGTGATGTAATATAAAGCTTTGAGAAGCTAAATCAAGGGTAAACCGGACGCTGCTTTTAGAAATGTAAGCTCCATGTAACCACACATGATGTAAGAAAACAACAGACTCTCTGTGGAGGGAGTTCCGAACTAGGGGGTGTCCTGGACAGTCAACTATCATCATCGGCCGACTCCAAGACTATGAAGAAGATACAAGATTGAAGACTTCGGCCCGTGTCCGGATGGGACTTTCCTGCGTGGAAGGCAAGCTTGGCGACACGGATATGTAGATCTCCTACCTTTGTAACCGATTTTGTGTAACCCTTAGCCCTCTCCGTGCCTATATAAACCGGACGGTCAGTAGTCCATAGGACTAACAACAATCATACCATAGGCTAGCTTCTAGGGTTTAGCCTCTTTGATCTCGTGGTAGATCCACTTGTAACACACATCATCAATATTAATCAAGCAGGACGAGGGTTTTACCTCCATCAAGAGGGCCCAAACCTGGTAAAACATCGTGTCCCTTGTCTCCTCGTTACCATCCGCTTAGACGCACAGTTCGGGACCCCTACTCGAGATCCGCCGGCTTTGACATCGACTTTGGTGCTTTCATAGAGAGTTCCTTCCTGCCGCCACCATCGTGAAGGATGCCTTTTCCCATCTTTAAAGACGGCGCCATCGCCAAGGAGCTGGTCACCGCCGACTATCCGGCCAGGCGGTTCTCTCATGACCACCTGCTCGCCACCACCCCGACAATGACCTCTCAAGTCATTAAAAGCGATCTTCACGCCAGCTCGAATTCACGAGCAGCCTGATCCGATTGAGCTCTCCTCCGAAACTAGCTCTTGGATCGCATCGCTACCGAGTCACTAATGACTACGATCGATTGGGCTTAAAACCGATCCGAGAGAAATTAACTCTCCCTCAGTTACCCGCCACGTTGTCGTGGTAGAGGAACAATGCGGCAACTCTTCTATGTTATTAAAACTAACTATGTCCGATTCCGGATCCTCCATGCAGGATTCCCGCTGAGGACGGATGCTAATCAAATACTAAACCGTCAGGCGCATCGACCAGATTTGTTGGAAAGCGCCAAAGAAACCATGCTTCAATCCGAAGCTTGGCCTTTGAGCCTCGCATCGCAAGCGGGTTCCAACTTAATTCCACACGCCCACCCAAACATAAGCGATCTATCTCAACACGGTAAGAGCCCGATGAAACAAGACATCATTACCGGGCCGATTCTCCTGGTTATGAACAAGATAAAGGACCGCCGTGAAGAAAGCGCGATTTCAATCTTTCGCAACAATTGCACGGACAAGGGAATCATAACGCCATCAGCCGTCAAGCGTTTCACGCCGCCGACCTAGCGACCATCGTATAAAAATATCACGCGATGGAGAGTGCCCGAAAACCAAACTAGGTTCGGGACAATCCGCCCCGAATACAAACCCAGTCCAAAATAAAAGGGTGCTTCATACTCAAGCACCGGGTTAAAAACCAAAAGCAAAACCCCTAAGGGGCACGGAACTGCATCGAGGATGGCTCAACGGACCGCAAAATCCACAATCCGGAGGGCGCCACTCAACACACAACCTTCGAAAGGCAGTGGATACTACTAGGTGGCCAAAAGTGGCGAGGCTTTTAGCCCCGCAACCAACCCAAAGCAGTACAAGATGGTAATACAGTCTTCGATACTTGCGATCAAATAACATGGGAAACGAATAATCCGCAGCCTCGCCAAGTCTACCAAGTAGCAACAACAAATCCATGGAGCGACATATCACCTTCAACGCCAGCGATTTAACCTAAATGTCGAACAGCTAGAGCACCAAACCGATTGGTCCTCAATCCGATAGTGGACGTTTTCGCTTTACTAAGGTACTATGGATGGCGGCAGCGGATTAAACCTCATCTATGAGGAAACCTTCAAAAATGGAAATTGACCGGAGCCGCATTGGAGCTAAGCACAACCTTTAGAGGGATAATCCTAGTCGAGTAGTACGCTGCACATGGAAAAATCATACTATATGTAGTGGTTCGCTCACCGACAATTATAAGTCCGAGGAGGTCACGCTCCTAGTGGCCCCATTCGGCAGCGGATATCACGCTTTGTTAGGGCGTAGAGGCATTCACAATCTTCCAAGCTATACCCCACTACGTACATGAAGCTCAAAATGCCTGACCCAATGGGATAATCACTCGCCAAAGGATTCAGATACAGCACCGCTGCTGAAAATAAGATAACAGACCGCCCTAGAGGCATTGTCCAAAGCCCTAGCGGCAGAGGAACTAACTATGCTATGCTTCCACGGTGGATAGGGACGATGTGATACCGATAAGAGGTCCAAGTCCAGCTTTTTTAAACCAGCAGATGAAATAGTCAAAATTCAGGTCTATCCAACGGACCCCACAAAGACGCCTCCATTGGGGCACAATTAAGTCCTGATGTCGGTCAACCACGAGAATTCCTTCGAAAATTGGGATATTTTTGCCCGCACCCTTCTACATGCCAGAATCCCACGCAGTCGGCAAGAGCACAGCCTAAATATCCTAAAGGATTCAAGCCACCAAACAAGCTCTTCGCTGATTTTCCCAACCCAAAAGACAGTGCAATGGGAGAGGAGCTAGCTAAACTCTTAGAAGCCGGATTCATCGAGATATAAAACATCCGGACTGGCTAGCCAATCTAGTAATGGTACCAAAAGGACAACTCGCGCGCTCTGGCGATTTTAAAGACCTTAACAAGGCCTGTCCAAAGGACCTTTCCTCCCTCGATCGAATTAAATCATCGATGCTACCGCAGGGCACGATTCATTGTGCTTCCTCGACGATACTCCGATACATTATAAAATCAAGATGGCTGAGAAAGATCAGGCCGTTAACGGCATTCATTACCTCCATTCCGGCCATTCTGCTTCAACACAATGCCCTTCGACTCAAAAAACGCCCTATATATATATCGCCGATGATTCAAACATGTCCGCTACCCAGATAGGCAAAACAGTAGAGGCATACGAGACGACAGGGTCATCAAGACCAAACACGCCGGAGCTCTAGTAGAAGACTTGAGGGTGACATTCGACAACCTCCGAGCATATGACATTAAGCTCAATCCGAAAATGCGTCGGGTACCACCAAAGCTCGGGGCTTCATCAGATCCTAGAGGAATTGAAGCAAACCCGCCAAAATCCGAAAGTCACACATTGGATATTCCAAAAGACCTCAAGCAGATACAAAAACTAACCGGACGATGCGAGAGCTCTTAAGTCGCTTCATCTCCCGCTTGGGAGAAAAGGCTCGCCCCTCTCATCAGCTCTCACTAGACCGCCCAACATTTCAATGGACGGATGCCACAACAATGACTCGAAGAAATAAAGGCCACATCGGCAACAATCCAGTTCGGCCGCTACCAACCTAGGCGAACCTATGTTATTATATATCGCAGCAACACATCAAGTTGTCAACATACAAGTACTGCCGTTGAACGAGAAATGTATGCACGATTCTCTTCAAACCAAAGGTACTACGATCCAATCGTCTCTAACTCCATGCAAATCCTGCACCTACATTATCAAAAGATAGCGTATGCGGTGTTCATGGCATCCTGGAATGCGACACTACTTTCAAGAGTGTTCAATAACGGTGGCCTCAAGTACCTCTCAACGATATTATAAACAATCACGACGAACGGGCAGGATTGCAAAATGGGCTATCGAGCTCTACCATTTGACATAACCTACAAACCACGGCGAGCTATAAAGTCGCAGGTTCGCTGAATTCGTCATTCAATGGACCGTTTAATTCCCTAAAGAGTACGCAAGCATCTAATCGGATCATGCATTTTGACGAATCCAAAATGTTATCGGCTTTGGGGCTTATGTCCGTCATTCTAACGTCCCCAACCGGAGAAACAATCCAATGCATTTCAAATAATGTACATGGACTCAACAACGAGCCCAACACGAGGCCCTTCTACATGGCCTCCTGATGGCAATCTCCATGGGCATTCAACGCCTAGAGGTGCGTAGGGATTCAAACCGCGAATATCCCAAGTAAATGGAGACTTTGACGCCAAAGATCCAAAATGGCAGCCATCGCAACGCCGCCCCTAAAATGTCAGCTCGGTTCAAGGACTAGAATTCCACCATGTAGCCCGGATAATAACCAGAAGCAGACGCAGTTAGCACGCGACGGCGCTGAAATGAGAAGCCGCCCCTCCAAACATCTTCCCCGAACGGCTTTTAAGCCATCCGTGATGATGGGAAGAGGAGTCCGAAATAACAACCGGAGCCAGCCTGCATCACCTAAGTCGCACCATTCTAACACAATCGGCGGCTCACCGATGAAATAACACCTTCACTCATGAAATAATGGCAGTAATTGTTCTGCGGATGTAAGCATTCCTAGCCTACTTAATGCGGCAGAACTTCCCAAGACCAAAATGAGGCCCGCTGCATAGTTCGCGATCTAAAGCCTACAAGGTCCATGAGGGAGAACTATATAAGAAAGCACAACCGAGTCCTTCAAAGGTGTATCTCCAAGAGGAAGGGCGAAATCCTGGCTGAAATTCACGCCGACGCAAGCGGGCACCACGCCGCAGCCCGGCCCTTGTAGGCAAGGCCTTCCATACCGGATTTTATTGGCCGACAGCCCGCAGATGCTCAGACTTAGTCCAACGATGCGCTTTGCTAGCGCCTCTTGCTAATCAGAGTACATGCCACCCACCGCCTCAAAACTATACCCATTACTTGGTCGTCATGGTCCGGGGCTTGACATGGTTGGACCCCTAAATGGGGAAACCACAAGCACAAATACTTATTGGTCATGGTGGACAAATTCACCGAATGGATTGAGGCTAAGCCGTTAAAACGACAGAATCCGGACCGGTGATAGACTTCATATCCGCTGTAGTACACCGCTTTACGCCCCCACAAAGATCATCATCGATAACGGCACGAACTTCACGGCCGACGCAGGTTAAACTCGTGCAAAAACATGGGCATCAAGCTCGACACGCTTCACCGATGACCCCAAACTAACGGTCAAGTCGAGCGAGCAAATGGTCTAATCATGAGCGCCTCAACCGCACTTGCGCGGTCCTCAAGGAATCTAACACGCACCGGGTAGAGGAGCTCGACCAGACTGGGGCTGCGGACCACGCCAAACCGAACTACTAGATTCACACCATTTTTCATAGATACGGCAGAGGCAGTTCGCCTCGCGATATAATTCATGACTCACCGTAGCGCATGTACGAAGAAAGAGAAGCCGAGTTGGATCGGCAGGACAGTTTGGACGCTTTAGAGGAGGAGCGGACGGCAAAGGCTCGCTCCGTGATTTATCGCAAGCAGGATCAAGATATCAAAGTAGAAGTACGGGCCAAAACTTACAATGTTGGCGAATCTTGTTCTACGCCCGCCGACAAGAAAAAGGACAAACTTAAGCCCAAGTGGAAGGTCCTTCATCATCCACCAAGTCCCGATCAAGTGAGCATACCGCTCACGAACGATCCGACAACCGACTCGAGCCGAACCCATGGAACGATCTCGCCTCGAAGATTCTACGCCTAACGCCGGACTCCGAAGTTCGCCTCACGCCTGGCCCACCTTTTTATATTTTTTACCTGCCTCGTGTCCCTCCTTCTTCCCACCTTTTTTTCAATACCTTTTATAGGCTGATTTGCGCTTTGTTCACACACACTTGATGTGCTCTCGCACTCATTATACCCGGGGCTTCTTCAATGTAAGTTTATTCATACGGGTCATGCCCAATACATGTGTCATACTTCCGCATGTACCTTTTATTCACCATTGTATGCATCGATATGACTTAAGTTTTGGCCAAGATGGGTTGCTCGCTTCCCGTGCTTACCTCTACGCTCCCGATTGTTCAGCTAGGAGGTAAAGGGAGCACCTCTCACATTGGCAATGCCGGTCAGCCGGATGTGTACTCTCAGACTGGGTGAAGCCGAAAGCTAGCGTTTTAAGAGAATATTCGGTCGGTGACTTGAAATATGATTTATTACTTACTTATTTATCTGCTCCGTGATGCTTTTTTCTCGCTATTTTCGCAGTCCCGCATTGCACTTTAGGGCATGCCTCCCTGTGAAAGGAACCCTTAACGGAACTATTCTCCCGGAAGATGTTTCTTACTAACCATGTAATATAACATAACTAGTTGGGCACTTGTCCGACAAAGCAATTATGACCCCGACGCCTTTGTCTCCATGCATAAACACGCCTAATATGCGACCCTATCCAAAAAGGAACTCAAGGTCCCACCAAGGATAGACCAGATATTGAAACGCTTTTGCAAGGTGGATATCATTACATCAACATTACATAATAGTGGGGATACATACATAAGGCACGAAAAGCCACAAGAATACATCAACATCATATATAAGATCAACATCCGACTACGGATGAAACATAAATGTAAGCTCAAACGACATCCACTCTGCTAGCCCAGTGCTGCCACCGAACCTATCCCCGATCAAGAAGCGTAAGAAGAACTCCAACACAAGCAAACATCGCCTCACAACATGATCATCGTGACAATCTGTACCGTGAATCGGTGGTGTAGTAATCAGAGCCACAAGGACTCAAAGAATCCCATTACCATGGGTATCAAGACTAGCAAAGCTTAATGGGAAAGGAAGGGATAAAGTGGTGAGGTTGCAGCAGCGACTCAAGCATATATGGTGGCTAACATACGCAAATGAGAGCAGAAGAGAAACAAAGGAACGGTCACAACTAGTAATGATCAAGAAGTGATCCTGAACTCCTACTTACGCCGACATAACCCGTAAACCGTGTTCTCCTCTCGATCAACCCCGAAAAGAGACACACTCAATGGTTACGCATACTGCTGGTGTATTTTAGAAGAGTTTACTTCAAGTTTACTACAACCGGATATTAACAAATTCCCATCTGCCACATAACCGCTGGCACGGCTCTCAAAGTTCAAACCCTCGCAGGGTGTCCTAACTTAGCCCATGATAAGCTCGCGATCAACTAAGGATATTCCTTCTCCCGGAAGACCCGATCAGTCCTCGAATCCTGCCACAAGATATTTCGACAAAGAATAAAACAAGACCAAAAAGTCGCTGGACAGCCGACAAATCCCGATAGGAGCTGCACATATCTCGGTCTCGTATAGCACACCGGATTGTCCAAACTTCCGATAGGCGAACCCAGAGTTTCCCTCGGTGGCCACGTATGGTCGACAGTTTGACTAGCACTCACGACAGCATCGCCCGGGGTAATAAGATGACCCTTGGCCCTAAACCCAAGGGAAAAGGGCTAGGTGAGGCAAATGGTAAAACCAATGTTGGGCCTTGCTGAGGAGTCTTATTCAAAGCTTAACTGTCGAGGGGTCCCATAAATCACCCGACCGCGTTAGGGACGCAAAATCCGGGAACATATAACCGATATGACAGAAAATAGGCGGCAAGAGGGAACAAAACACTGCATAAGGCCGAGCCTTCCACCCTTTACCAAGTATATAGATGCATTAGTTAAATAAGATATATTGTGATATCCTAACAAGTAAACATGTTCCAAACAAGGAACAATATCTCCATGTTCCAACAAGGAACAAACTTCATCTTCACCGCAACTAACAACGCTTATAAGAGGGCTGAGCAAAGCGGTAACATAGCCAAACAATGGTTTGCCGAAGGTGACAACGGGTTAGAGGTTCACATGGCAATTTGGGAGGCTTGAGGAACAAGTGATAGGTAGCGCAGCATAGCGATAGAACGAAACAACTAGCATAGCAATGATAGTAGTGAGATCCGTGGTAGCGGTCATCTTGCCCTCAAATCCCGCTAGGAAGAAGAACGAGTCCATGAAGAAGACGAACGGAAGTAGTCGAACTAATCCTCACAATCGCAACATTACTGGACCGAGAAGCAACACCGAAAGAAACAAACAACATGGTAAATGCACAAGCATAACATGGCATGATGCACAAACAAGTATGATGCATGTCCGGTTTAATGAAGCATGGCTTGGCAAAGTGCAACAAACATCCCTACAAATTAAGTGGAGCTCGATATGCAATGAGTTGCATATTGACGAAACACCACATTCGAAAGTTATTTAGTTCGCTCTCGCTTAGGTACTCAACAATATTAAATGTTGTTAACCATGGCAAGAGGTGAAGCATAAGAAAACTATCTATTTAGGCAAGTTTAAATGAGGCCGAAATAACAAACAACAAATCCGAAAATCCCATGTGCATATTTTAGATTCGGTACTGTTCTGCCCTAAACCATATTTTATTGTTGTTAAACAGGAAAATAAAGTGCACCATGTTAAACTAGGCATTTTCCACCCCAAATACATATAAAGTTTGTTTAAACTCGAGCTACTAAGTTATTTAGTTATGAATTAAATCATTTTAACATGGCATATTAGCAAATTTAAATAAACAGCAAGTTAAACATTTTTAAAATAAATGAAAGTGGTATATTATTAACCTACACAAAATTCTAAGCATTTTACATATATAAATCATTTTAATCCGATGCACGGTTTGTGATTTATTGATGCATGAACATTAAGGGGTTTTCAAAAAAATGGCAATCATCGGATAATTAGCAAAATCACGCATAGGAAAAAACTACACCGGGCTGAAACTGACTGACCAATGTAGGGGAAAACGAGGCGCTGGGTGGTTTCACCATGGGCCTCGCCCGGTCGGTGGAGGAGGCCAGCAGGCACGGGGAAGATGGGGCCTTCGCAGACGAGGCGGCGCGGGGGATCGAGCGAAGAGGTCATGTCTGCCCTCCTTTGTGTCTCGCGAACGGGTCCATGCAGGAGGACGCAGCGGCGCAGTGGTCGCGGGACTTGGCGTGGGGACGATAAAGCAGGCTAGCGGACGACGGGACGGCTGGATCCGGCGAGGTGGTGGAGGCGCCTGGTTGGCTGGCGCGGCCGTATCTCGTGCACGAGGAGAAGCAGGAAGCTCGCGTCTATGGCGGCGCTTGCTTCCGCAGCACGGGCACGACTTGCGTAAGAACGGGCGCATAGGCTCCGGAGGAAGGAGGTCCGGCAGGCCCGAAGGCACAGGCCGCGGGTGGCCGGATCCCGACGCTGGAGGTCGCTGGGTCACGTTCCTCACGGATCAAGGCAGAGGCGGGCTGGGCGGACTTGGAGCTCCATGGCGTGGGATGCTGCTGCAACGCAGAGAGAGAGAGAGGATGAGAGGAACAGAGGGAAGCACGGGAGGAAGGGAGAGACAGGGAGGAGAGGAGCGGGATCGAGGCCGTCCTGCTGCTGGGGTCTGCCAGAGCGAGGCCGGTCACGGGACGACGAGGCGAGGTGAAGGAGCACGGGAGACTCGGGGCCCGAGGAACGGAGGAGATGCGCAACTGCTGCCTCGGGTGACGAGATGCCGAGCTGGCGCCGCTTGCTTCCTCGACCTCTGGGCGCGAGGAGGCGGGGATCCAGCGCTGAGCCGAAGCAGAGAGATGGTTAGAGGAGGAGCACCAGAGAAAAGGAGACGGGCGCGAGGAGACGGCACCTGGCCGGTGGTGCCTGACGGCGGAGGGAGCCTGGCCGGTGCTGCCGGGTGTGGAAGAAGCACCGCGAGGAGGAGGAGGTTTGACGGACGGGTGGATCGAGGAGGGATGGATTTGGTTGGGTGTGTGTGAAATCAAGGAGGGATGGATCCCAGAGAGATTCGTGGAGTGATGCGTGCGTGGATGGATGGAACATGATTCCTAGATCCTAGGGTTGGGGTCTATTTATATAGCAAGTAAGTAAATAGGAGGGGCATTTGGATCATCGGATTAAAATCGAACGGTCGAGATAAATGGCTTAGGGAGACCAACAACTAAATGCAGATATTTTATAGATGTTTGGGATGATCTGAATGCAACGGTGATGACTGAGCTATCTCGGTTCGGGGCAGGTTTCGACGACGCGAGGGGTCCGCGAGCTGGCAAGAGAGGTTAGGTGGTTTGACAAGAGGGAAACAAAACAAAGACAATGGAGTCCTGACGAAGGCCATGGGGACAAGGGGTTTGTTGGTCTCTAGAAAGAGAGATAAGAGGGGTCCAATTGGTCCGAGAGAAGGTCAACAAGGACAAGCGGTCTCGACAAAGTGCCAACGGAGGCAAAGAGAGAAAAAGCAACTACGAAATGCTACGAAGTTTCATGAAAACATATGGATGCGGCGTACATGATGCTATGAGATGAGATGCACGCCATAAACAAAATGCAAAAACAAAAGACAAAACCCAACCACGGAGGAAATAATAATATCGATCTCCTAAAAAGGCAAGAGTTGGAGTTACGAATATGGAAAGTTGCATCCGGGCGCTACAACACTCCAACCACTACGAGAGGATCTCATCCCGAGATCTAGGATGGCACCCGAGGGAAAAGGAAGAGGAAGATGATAGGTAAACTAAGTTGCTTCTTTTGATTAACGAGTGAAACCACGAACCTTGAGAGGTTGAGCAATTTAAAAGAAAGAGTACAACAGAAATGAACGAGATTGCAAACAATCCGTAGAAAAGAGGAACAAGGAGTATTACGAGAACTTGATGGTTGAAAGACATGGAAATAAGAGTTTAATGGACAAGATAGAATTCAAACCACTCCGTTAAAACAAGATGAGAGAGGA
Source organism: Aegilops longissima (assembly GCA_021605205.1). Lineage (NCBI taxonomy): Eukaryota > Viridiplantae > Streptophyta > Magnoliopsida > Poales > Poaceae > Aegilops > Aegilops longissima. The sequence goes on along the minus strand of JAHIAM010006497.1, from coordinate 4,591 downwards.
AGAATGATATAATTTGGGCAGCATCCGATCAGAAATGGAAGGAGTTGAACATGAACTTGACAAATGAGAGGATACTTGATGAAATCAACAACACGCCAGAATGGGTAAGAGGATTTTAAAAACACTCAAAGGAAAAGAGAGGCAAAACTTGATAAGATGAAATAACTTGAATGAGAACACAACACTCCCGCTAAACGGATAAGCAAGGAAAATAACATGATCTTGACAAAGAAGATAATTGGTAGAAGAGAGCAACATCACAAAGCTCTCTGGAACGAAAGAATAGAAGCTAGACCGTTGGGATAAAGGGACGAGAAGAAATGACAACTTCTACCACAATTGAATTTGGAAGGCATCCTTGCAAGAAGGAAAGAATAGAGTTGTTGGAAGACCAACAAACTAAAAGAATAAGTTTGTAGTGGGCTTATGGAAACATCTCAACATTAAGAGGTGACAAACCACCACTAAAGGAAACAAATAATATAATTGATAACAGCGACGAGATGAAAAATTTCTTCCACCAAGATGATAGAGAGATAACTTGGATCATTGATAAGCACCACAAAAGCAACATTCCATAGGGAAGGCTTTAGGTGAAATATGACACAAGATAACTCCAACAACGAGGTTGATGGTTGAAAAGATCTCTTGAACAAAGAGAAAATGATGGATTTAAATATCTCATTCTTAACAACTGCTAATCATGAAACACGAAGTGAAATTGTCAAGAATGACATAAGACCACCTCAAAAGGTAAAAGAATTGCACTTCGGATGCACGATGAAGAATGCTTTGAACTCCTCAAAACAAAACATGTGTTGAGCACCATGTTTAATTTTTGAGTATAGCTTACGGGTCATTAGTTCGAGAGAAAACTTGTAGAACAATTGAAGAATGAAAAGAATCTTGACTAACCACCATGCGAGCCTCCATGAAGAACTCCGTAATAAAAGGATGATAAAAATTAGAGAAGTTGAAAACACAAGGTTAAGCCTTCATGATGATTTCATGGAGCTTCAACGAGATAATGCGGAAAACTTGGAACTCCGGAAAAGAATAGATGAAACACTAGAACCGAGAATTACTTCATCATGAACAATCTCCTAAGAAGGAATTAATCACTTGATGAAACAAGAATAAGAATTACGCCATGCCTATCCTTCACCAATTTAAATTGATGACAAGCAACGGATTTGGCATACTACTTATTCTCATAGAAAGGATTAAAAGAGATATGGCGAAACTTGTGAAGGTCTTCAAGGAACCAACCGTGGAATTTGGAAACAACGTAATGATTTGATATGATAACAAAGGAAGAGAAATCTTGAACGAACCAATCGTAAGAATTAAAAATGAACATAGCAAAGGCACAATTCACCGGGAAGAATTGGAAAAACGAATGAAGATACTTGAAGGGATTTAGATACATGAGAATGAAGAAATCATGAACCGATTAGAGGGTATTTGAACGATGCACCGTAAGATTTGGAGAATGATAGCTACACGCTGAGAATGAAGAATTATGACATGATGGCCTTTCGGAGGAAAGAAATGGAAAACAACTCATGAAATGCTCGATGGGTGAAAATAATTCCTACAATCGAAAAACAATTATGAGCGAATGGCAACAAGCTAGAACCATGAATCTTGAAGAGAATGGAGCAAGATTTAAGAGAAACTCTTCTTCTCGGTCTTCACATGCCGAGAATGACGATGAGAAACATCACCATGAATTGTTGAGGCAATCCGAATGAAAATTGGGAAGGTTGAACCAACGATGAAAAGAATTTGAAAGATTTTGAAGAAAGACATATGACTGATGAAAATTCATTCTACGCCAAGCTTCAAAAGAATTTGGGAATAGCTCCGGATAAATTAGAAGAGTCGTAAGATCTCGAAAAGACCTCGTGGGTTAGGGCCCACTCTAAAGAAACATCGCTTGAAGGTTTGCTTGAAATAAAGATTGCACCGTAGAATTAAATGGCTTGAATGAGATAACAACCTCGAAATATCTTGAATGGATTGAGAATGGAAAACACAAGTCTTGTGAGATATCTTCAACACTCCGTAACAAATGAATAGCGAGAAGTGAATGATTAAGAGGTGCATCGGCAAGAGAAAGCATTTGCAAATACAGAAAGGAATATGGTCAACACTAAAAGCTTGAGTTAAATCCACCGAAAAGAATATGAGAATGAAGAATGATGAACTTGAAACTGTTGAGCATCTTCATGGGAAATCACCGAGAAGAACATTGAAGAAAAAAGAATGAAGAGACTTCACATGAATAAATGGATACTTGATTAAAAAATCTGAGTCCTTGAAGAAAAAAGTGGAGGGAGGGAAAACAAAGATAACTTGGGATGGATGAAACAAACACCGCTTGAGAAAAACTTAGAATTTATCTTTATGGATGTTGAAATGATCGGATCCACTTAAAGAGAAGCACGCCGCAGAGAAAAGAATTAACATGACGATCTCGATAAACAAGAATGATTAGCACTCTCATAGAAATATGAGAACACCGCTTAAGGAAAGGTATGGATTCAACATTTGACTTCAAGCAACTCGATACCACAAATAAAATAAAACAAAGGATTTGGCTTGTAATAAGTTTAATAAATACATATGATAGAGATTTACCCAATCTCATATCATGCATCCGTCGGAAAGATATTCTAGGAGCTACTTGAATTTCACCTATAAACTCCCCAAACTTTCTGGTTATGCAATCAGTGTTGGGGATACAGGGACACAAAATATATCACCCAAACTAACAATACCTAGATCCAAATTCAGTATCCATCCTTCAAAGACATAACCAAGAAAACCTCGAAATCGGTACTTCAACCTTCAAAAGCATCCGTTATACAAGTTATGGCAATACTTCCCGAACTCCCCAAAGACTGGGTGACGCCGAGGTTATCTCACCAACAACCGCATAAAAAGAGATTTCGGCGTCGGTAAAACCTGTATTCCGTAATCGCAACGATAAAATTGTGATGACAACACCCTGAGCTCAACTCCCTGGACACCGCCACAACCCCTAAATGTCGAGGCACCAAGAATAATGTTCTCGCCACAAAACCATCGGAACGATTCCAAGATACCCGCTGATCCTAAAAAATAAAATTTCGTGAAATTTGAGGAGAGGAAAGACAAAACATCTACGCTAGGAGGCCTCACCGAGCGATTAAGGGACCGAGGAGTAAAAAGAATCTCACTCTCATATATATAATCCTAAGACTCAAAATAGTTTTCTTCTAGACTCAACAACGGCCAAAACAAGGGGCCTTAAGGTCGGTCGAGGCTCGATACTAACTTGAACACGCCTAATATGCGAATTCCTATCCAAAAGGAACTCAAGGTCCCACCAAGGATAGACCCGCATATTGAAACGCTTTTGCAAGGTGGATATCATTACATAATAGTGGGGATATACATAAGGCACGAAATGCCACAAGAATACATCAACATCATATATAAGATCAACATCCACTCACGGATGAAACATAAACAGTAAGCTCAAACGACATCCACTCCTCGCTAGCTCAGGCTTCGAATTGGAACCTATCCCCGATCAAGAAGAAGCGTAAGAAGAACTCCAACACAAGCAAACATCGCCTCGGCCATGATCATCACATAATCTGCACTCGCAACCGGTGGTGTAGTAATCAGAGCCACGAGGACTCAGAATCCCATTACCATGGGTATCAAGACTAGCAAAGCTTAATGGGAAAGGAAGGGATAAAGTGGTGAGGTTGCAGCAGCGATAAGCATATATGGTGGCTAATATACGCAAATGAGATCGAGAAGAGAAACAAAGGAACGGTCGTCAACTAGTAATGATCAAGAAGTGATCCTGAACTCCTACTTACGCCGACATAACCTAAACCGTGTTCTCCTCTCGATCAACTCTCAAAAGAGACACTCACTGTTACGTTATTACACGGTTGGTGTATTTTAGAAGAGTTTACTTCAAGTTTACTACAACCGGATATTAACAAATTCCCATCTGCCATATAACCGCTGGCACGACTCTCGAAAAGTTCAAACCCGCAGGGTGTCCTAACTTAGCCCATGATAAGCTCTCGCGATCAACTAAGGATATTCTTCTCCCGGAAGACCCGATCAGTCCTCGAATCCCGCTACAAGACATTTCGACAAAGAATAAAACAAGACCAGAAGTCGCCGGATGTGCCGACAACCCTGATAGGAGCTGCACATATCTCGGTCTCGTGGCACACCGGATTGTCAAAACTTCCGATAGGCGTAACCCAGCAGTTGCTTCGTACACGGGCGGTCGATAGCTTGGACCAAGCACTCACGACGCAGCATCGTCCGGGGGTAAATAAGATGACCCTGGGGTCCGGAAACCCAAGGGAAAAAGGGCTAGGTGAGGCAAATGGTAAAACCAATGTTGGGCCTTGCTGGAGGAGTCTTATTCAAAGCGAATCTGTCGAGGGGGTCCCATAAATCACCCGACTGCGCTAGGGACGCAAAATCCAGGAACATAATACCGATATGACGGAAACTAGGGCGCCAAGAGGGAACAAAACACCATAAGCATAAGGCCGAGCCTTCCACCCTT
>JAHIAM010006496.1:0-25823 GCA_021605205.1 Aegilops longissima | reverse complement strand
TGCGCCATTACTAAGTTTTTTTTAAAAAATAAAAAATCATTTTTTTATTTTTTCAAAATTATAATGGCGCATCGCTGGAGTGGTGCGCCATTAGTAGTTGAACAACTACTAATGGCGACTCACCCGACGGAAGCGCCATTAGTAACTTGGCCACCTTCCACCTTCCACGGTAGAAGCCGGGTGGTTGTTATTATTAGACGATCAGAGTGGTGCGCCATTAGTAGTTGAACAACTACTAATGGCGCACTCACCCCACGGTGCGCCATTAGTAACTTGGCCACCTTCCACCGAATGCACTTCCCGTGGATCGCTTTTCAGTTTTAAAAAAATAAAAGAAAATGATGAAAATGTCAAAAAATAAAAGAAAATAAGTTTCCCATGTGATATGTGGTCTAGTTGTTGGGAAAATTTGCAAATATGAATTTCGACTTCATTTGCAAAATCTCTCGAGAATTTGTAAAAATGGGCATAACTTTTGCATACTAACTCGGATGAAAAAGTTTTTTATATGAAAAATCATCTACTCGAAAAGTTACATCCAAATTGTAAAACATAGTATTCACATAAGCCAACATACTAGCGAGCAATTTCTAACACTCACAAAAAAATAATAATCAACAAATAAAATGCCAATCACAAAGAACACAAAATAAAGAAACCAATGAAACCTACACAAGAAAACCACTAAAGAAAATTCTAAGACATAACCCAAAATAGCTTTGTCCTAAGTAAAATTTAACAACAAAGAAAATACTAACATAATAAATAAACAGAAAAGAAAATTATAAAACAACTAATTTTAACAGAAAGTATTTTATAAACTTTAATAGCAAAAAGAAACAAATAAAAAGCTTTTATGAAACACTAACTATGACCTAAACAAGTTTTCATTACTAGTCCATGGTGGCGGACTGAACCTTTCACCACTGTGACTATAACAACACGGTGCCTCGTCGATGGTGGCGCCTTCAAGCACCTCCATCAAATAGTCCAGCGCCCACTACTACAAAAAGGGCTATAGATGGAATGGTTACTAATGGCGCACTGTGATGTGGTGCGCCATTAGAGATTCTAATGGCGCACCATGTCTCGCATGCCATTAGTATTATATTAATGGCGCACCGTGTGGTGCGCCATTAGTAGTTTGGGAAAAAACACTAAATTTTTTTAGTTAATGGCGCACCTTGGAGTGGTGCGCCATTATTGTTTTAACTAGTAATGGCGCACTTTCCACCGGTGCGCCATTACTAAGTTTTTTAAAAAAATCAAAAATTTTTTTTTTATTTTTTCCAAAACTACTAATGGCGCATCATGGAATGGTGCGCCATTAGTAGTTGAACAACTACTAATGGCGACATCACCCACGGTGCGCCATTAGTAACTTGGCCACCTTCCACCTTCCACGGCACGCTGTTGTCAGCTGTGGAAGGTTGGTTACTAATACTAATGGCGACTACCCCACGGTGCGCCATTAGTAACTTGGCCACCTTCCACCGAATGCACCCCCGTGGATCGCTTTTTAGTTTTAAAAAAATAAAAGAAAATGATGAAAATGTCAAAAAATAAAAGAAAATAAGTTTCCATGTGATATGTGGTCTAGTTGTTGGGAAAATTTGCAAATATGAATTTCGACTTCATTTGCAAAATCTCTCGAGAATTTGTAAAATGGGCATAACTTTTGCATACTAACTCGATGAAAAGTTTTTATATGAAAAATCATCTACTCAAAAAGTTACATCCAAATTGTAAAACATAGTATTCACATAAGCCAACATACTAGCGAGAAATTTCTAACACTCACAAAAAATAATAATCAACAAATAAAATGCCAATCACAAAGAACACAAAATAAAGAAACCAATGAAACCTACACAAGAAAACCACTAAAGAAAATTCTAAGACATAACCCAAAATAGCTTTGTCCTAAGTAAAATTTAACAACAAAGAAAATACTAACATAATAAATAAACAGAAAAGAAAATTATAAAACAACTAATTTTAACAGAAAGTATTTTATAAACTTTAATAGCAAAAAGAAACAAATAAAAAGCTTTTATGAAACACTAACTATGACCTAAACAAGTTTTCATTACTAGTCCATGGTGGCGGATCGAACCCTTTCACCACCGTACTCATAACAACACGGTGCTCCTCGTCGATGGTGGCGCCTTCAAGCACCTCCATCAAATAGTCCAGCCCCACTACTACAAAAAGGGCTATAGATGGAATGAGTTATTAATGGCGCACTGTGATGTGGTGCGCCATTAGATATTCTAATGGCGCACCATGTCTCGTTTTTTTATTTTTCCAAATTACTAATGGCGCATCATGGAGTGGTGCGCCATTAGTAGTTGAACAACTACTAATGGCGCACCACCCCACGGTGCGCCATTAGTAACTTGGCCACCTTCCACCTTCCACGAACGTTGTCGGTGGAAGGTGGTTGTTACAATAATGGCGCAGGAGAGGTGCGCCATTAGTAGTTGAACAACTACTAATGGCGCACTACCCCCACGGTGCGCCATTAGTAACTTGGCCACCTTCCACCGAATGCACCCCCGTGGATCGCTTTTCAGTTTTAAAAAATAAAAGAAAATGATGAAAATGTCAAAAAATAAAAGAAAATAAGTTTCCCATGTGATATGTGGTCTAGTTGTTGGGAAAATTTGCAAATATGAATTTCGACTTCATTTGCAAAATCTCTAGAAATTTGTAAAATGGGCATAACTTTTGCATACTAACTCGGATGAAAAAGTTTTTATATGAAAATCATCTACTCGAAAAGTTACATCCAAATTGTAAAACATAGTATTCACATAAGCCAACATACTAGCGAGAAATTTCTAACACTCACAAAAAATAATAATCAACAAATAAAATGCCAATCACAAAGAACACAAAATAAAGAAACCAATGAAACCTACACAAGAAAACCACTAAAGAAAATTCTAAGACATAACCCAAAATAGCTTTGTCCTAAGTAAAATTTAACAACAAAGAAAATACTAACATAATAAATAAACAGAAAAGAAAATTATAAAACAACTAATTTTAACAGAAAGTATTTTTATAAACTTTAATAGCAAAAAGAAACAAATAAAAAGCTTTTATGAAACACTAACTATGACCTAAACAAGTTTTCATTACTAGTCCATGGTGGCGGATTGAACCCTTTCACCACCGTACTCATAACAACACGGTGCTCTCGTCGATGGTGGCGCCTTCAAGCACCTCCATCAAATAGTCCAGCGCCCACTACTACAAAAAGGGCTATAGATGGAATGAGCACTAATGGCGCACCTGTGATGTGGTGCGCCATTAGTATATTCTAATGGCGCACCATGTCTCGGTGCGCCATTAGTATATATTACTAATGGCGCACCTGGTGTGTGGTGCGCCATTAGTAGTTTGGGAAAAAACACTCGAAATTTTTTGTTACTAATGGCGCACCTTGGAGTGGTGCGCCATTATTGTTTTAACTAGTAATGGCGCACTTTCCACTGGTGCGCCATTACTAAGTTTTTTTAAAAAAAATCAAAAAAATATTTTTTTTATTTTTTCCAAAACTACTAATGGCGCACCGCGGGAGTGGTGCGCCATTAGTAGTTGAACAACTACTAATGGCGCACCACCCGACGGTGCGCCATTAGTAACTTGGCCACCTTCCACCTTCCACGGTACGTCGTCGGTGGAAGGTGGCCAAGTTACTAATGGCGCCGTGATTGGGAGTGCGCCATTAGTAGTTGAACAACTACTAATGGCGCACCACCCCACGGTGCGCCATTAGTAACTTGGCCACCTTCCACCAATGCACCCCTGTGGATCGCTTTTCAGTTTTAAAAAATAAAAGAAAATGATGAAAATGTCAAAAAATAAAAGAAAATAAGTTTCCCATGTGATATGTGGTCTAGTTGTTGGGAAAATTTGCAAATATGAATTTCGACTTCATTTGCAAAATCTCTCGAGAATTTGTAAAAATGGGCATAACTTTTGCATACTAACTCGGATGAAAAGTTTTTATATGAAAAATCATCTACTCGAAAAGTTACATCCAAATTGTAAAACATAGTATTTACATAAGCCAACATACTAGCGAGCAATTTCTAACACTCACAAAAAATAATAATCAACAAATAAAATGCCAATCACAAAGAACACAAAATAAAGAAACCAATGAAACCTACACAAGAAAACCACTAAAGAAAATTCTAAGACATAACCCAAAATAGCTTTGTCCTAAGTAAAATTTAACAACAAAGAAAATACTAACATAATAAATAAACAGAAAAGAAAATTATAAAACAACTAATTTTAACAGAAAGTATTTTATAAACTTTTAATAGCAAAAAGAAACAAATAAAAGCTTTTATGAAACACTAACTATGACCTAAACAAGTTTTCATTACTAGTCCATGGTGGCGGATCGAACCCTTTCACCACCGTACTCATAACAACACGGTGCTCCTCGTCGATGGTGGCACCTTCAAGCACCTCCATCAAATAGTCCAGCGCCCACTACTACAAAAGGGCTATAGATGGAATGGCTACTAATGGCGCACCTGTGATGTGGTGCGCCATTAGATATTCTAATGGCGCACCATGTCTCGGTGCGCCATTAGTAATATATTACTAATGGCGCACCTGTGTGTGGTGCGCCATTAGTAGTTTGGGAAAAAACACTGAAATTTTTTTGTTACTAATGGCGCACCTTGGAGTGGTGCGCCATTACTAGTTTTATTAGTAATGGCGCACTTTCCACTGGTGCGCCATTACTAAGTTTTTTTAAAAAAATCAAAAAAAAAATATCATTTTTTTATTTTTTCCAAAACTACTAATGGTGCATCATGAGTGGTGCGCCATTAGTAGTTGAACAACTACTAATGGCGCACCACCCGACGGTGCGCCATTAGTAACTTGGCCACCTTCCACCTTCCACGGCGTTGTCAGTTGGAAGGTGGCTACACGATGCATTGGGAGTGGTGCGCCATTAGTAGTTGAACAACTACTAATGGCGCACCACTCCCACGGTGCGCCATTAGTAACTTGGCCACCTTCCACCGAATGCACCCCCTGTGGATCGCTTTTTCAGTTTTAAAAAAAAAAGAAAATGATGAAAATGTCAAAAAATAAAAGAAAATAAGTTTCCATGTGATATGTGGTCTAGTTGTTGGGAAAATTTGCAAATATGAATTTCGACTTCATTTGCAAAATCTCTAGAATTTGTAAAATGGGCATAACTTTTGCATACTAACTCGGATGAAAAAGTTTTTTATATGAAAAATCATCTACTCGAAAAGTTACATCCAAATTGTAAAACATAGTATTCACATAAGCCAACATACTAGCGAGCAATTTCTAACACTCACAAAAAAATAATAATCAACAAATAAAATGCCAATCACAAAGAACACAAAATAAAGAAACCAATGAAACCTACACAAGAAAACCACTAAAGAAAATTCTAAGACATAACCCAAAATAGCTTTGTCCTAAGTAAAATTTAACAACAAAGAAAATACTAACATAATAAATAAACAGAAAAGAAAATTATAAAACAACTAATTTTAACAGAAAGTATTTTTATAAACTTTTAATAGCAAAAAGAAACAAATAAAAAGCTTTTATGAAACACTAACTATGACCTAAACAAGTTTTCATTACTAGTCCATGGTGGCGGACTGAACCCTTTCACCACCGTACTCATAACAACACGGTGCCTCGTCGATGGTGGCGCCTTCAAGCACCTCCATCAAATAGTCCAGCCCCACTACTACAAAAAGGGCTATAGATGGAATGAGCACTAATGGCGCACCTGTGATGTGGTGCGCCATTAGTATATTCTAATGGCGCACCATGTCTCGCGCGCCATTAGTAATATATTACTAATGGCGCACCTGTGTGTGGTGCGCCATTAGTAGTTTGGGAAAAAACACTAAATTTTTGTTATTAATGGCGCACCTTGGAGTGGTGCGCCATTATTGTTTTAACTAGTAATGGCGCACTTTCCACCGGTGCGCCATTACTAAGTTTTTTTAAAAAAATCAAAAATATTATTTTTTTTTTTTTTTCCAAAACTACTAATGGCGCACCGCGGGAGTGGTGCGCCATTAGTAGTTGAACAACTACTAATGGCGCACCACCCGACGGTGCGCCATTAGTAACTTGGCCACCTTCCACCTTCCACGGTGCGTCGTCGGTGGAAGGTGGCCATTTAGTTGAACAACTACTAATGGCGCACGGTGGAGTAGTGCGCCATTAGTATGCACCCCCGTGGATCGCTTTTCAGTTTTAAAAAAATAAAAGAAAATGATGAAAATGTCAAAAAAATAAAAGAAAATAAGTTTCCCATGTGATATGTGGTCTAGTTGTTGGGAAAATTTGCAAATATGAATTTCGACTTCATTTGCAAAATCTCTCGAGAATTTGTAAAAATGGGTATAACTTTTGCATACTAACTCGGATGAAAAAGTTTTTTATATGAAAAATCATCTACTCGAAAAGTTACATCCAAATTGTAAAACATAGTATTCACATAAGCCAACATACTAGCGAGCAATTTCTAACACTCACAAAAAAATAATAATCAACAAATAAAATGCCAATCACAAAGAACACAAAATAAAGAAACCAATGAAACCTACACAAGAAAACCACTAAAGAAAATTCTAAGACATAACCCAAAATAGCTTTGTCCTAAGTAAAATTTAACAACAAAGAAAATACTAACATAATAAATAAACAGAAAAGAAAATTATAAAACAACTAATTTTAACAGAAAGTATTTTTATAAACTTTTAATAGCAAAAAGAAACAAATAAAAGCTTTTATGAAACACTAACTATGACCTAAACAAGTTTTCATTACTAGTCCATGGTGGCGGATGAACCTTTCACCACCGTACTCATAACAACACGGTGCTCTCGTCGATGGTGGCGCCTTCAAGCACCTCCATCAAATAGTCCAGCGCCACTACTACAAAAAGGGCTATAGATGGAATGAGCTACTAATGGCGCACCTGTGATGTGGTGCGCCATTAGAGATTCTAATGGCGCACCATGTCTCGGCGCGCCATTAGTAATATATTATTAATGGCGCACCTGTGTGTGGTGCGCCATTAGTAGTTTGGGAAAAAACACTCGAATTTTTTAGTTACTAATATGGCGCACCTTGGAGTGGTGCGCCATTATTAGTTTAACTAGTAATGGCGCACTTTCCACTGGTGCGCCATTACTAAGTTTTTTTAAAAAAATCAAAAAAAATATCATTTATTTTTTATTTTTTCCAAAACTACTAATGGCGCATCATGGAGTGGTGCGCCATTAGTAGTTGAACAACTACTAATGGCGCATTACCCGACGGTGCGCCATTAGTAACTTGGCCACCTTCCACCTTCCACGGTGCAGACGTCGTCGGTGGAAGGTGGCCACTAATGAACAACTACTAATGCGGAGTGGTGCGCCATTAGTATGCACCCCACCAATGCACCCCCTGTGGATCGCTTTTTCAGTTTTAAAAAATAAAAGAAAATGATGAAAATGTCAAAAAAATAAAAGAAAATAAGTTTCCCATGTGATATGTGGTCTAGTTGTTGGGAAAATTTGCAAATATGAATTTCGACTTCATTTGCAAAATCTCTCGAGAATTTGTAAAAATGGGCATAACTTTTGCATACTAACTCGGATGAAAAAGTTTTTTATATGAAAAATCATCTACTCGAAAAGTTACATCCAAATTGTAAAACATAGTATTCACATAAGCCAACATACTAGCGAGCAATTTCTAACACTCACAAAAAAATAATAATCAACAAATAAAATGCCAATCACAAAGAACACAAAATAAAGAAACCAAAGAAACCTACACAAGAAAACCACTAAAGAAAATTCTAAGACATAACCCAAAATAGCTTTGTCCTAAGTAAAATTTAACAACAAAGAAAATACTAACATAATAAATAAACAGAAAAGAAAATTATAAAACAACTAATTTTAACAGAAAGTATTTTATAAACTTTTAATAGCAAAAAGAAACAAATAAAAGCTTTTATGAAACACTAACTATGACCTAAACAAGTTTTCATTACTAGTCCATGGTGGCGGATGAACCCTTTCACCACCGTACTCATAACAACACGGTGCTCCTCGTCGATGGTGGCGCCTTCAAGCACCTCCATCAAATAGTCCAGCGCCCACTACTACAAAAAGGGCTATAGATGGAATGGCTACTAATGGCGCACCTGTGATGTGGTGCGCCATTAGTATATTCTAATGGCGCACCATGTCTCGTGCGCCATTAGTATTATATATTAATGGCGCACCTGTGTGTGGTGCGCCATTAGTAGTTTGGGAAAAAAACACTGAAATTTTTTAGTTACTAATGGCGCACCTTGGAGTGGTGCGCCATTATTAGTTTAACTAGTAATGGCGCACTTTCCACCGGTGCGCCATTACTAAGTTTTTTTTAAAAAAATCAAAAAAATATCATATTTTTTATTTTTTTAGTAAAACTACTAATGGCGCACCGTCGACGGTGCGCCATTAGTAACTTGGCCACCTTCCACCTTCCACGGATGTTCGCCGGTGGAAGGTGGCCAGTTATTAATGGCGCACCGTGGTAGCGGTGCGCCATTAGTAGTTGTTCACCTTCCACCGAATGCACTTCGTGGATCGCTTTTCAGTTTTAAAAAAATAAAAGAAAATGATGAAAATGTCAAAAAAATAAAAGAAAATAAGTTTCCCATGTGATATGTGGTCTAGTTGTTGGGAAAATTTGCAAATATGAATTTCGACTTCATTTGCAAAATCTCTCGAGAATTTGTAAAAATGGGCATAACTTTTGCATACTAACTCGGATGAAAAGTTTTTATATGAAAAATCATCTACTCGAAAAGTTACATCCAAATTGTAAAACATAGTATTCACATAAGCCAACATACTAGCGAGCAATTTCTAACACTCACAAAAAAATAATAATCAACAAATAAAATGCCAATCACAAAGAACACAAAATAAAGAAACCAATGAAACCTACACAAGAAAACCACTAAAGAAAATTCTAAGACATAACCCAAAATAGCTTTGTCCTAAGTAAAATTTAACAACAAAGAAAATACTAACATAATAAATAAACAGAAAAGAAAATTATAAAACAACTAATTTTAACAGAAAGTATTTTTATAAACTTTTAATAGCAAAAAGAAACAAATAAAAAGCTTTTATGAAACACTAACTATGACCTAAACAAGTTTTCATACAAAACTAAGTAAAATAATTTTTAAAATAAAACAAATTTTCTTTGGTTGACTAACAGAAACAAAACTAAATTTGTCAAAAGTGACAAAAAGAAATAATTTAAAACTAATAAAAACAATAAAGAAAAGACTAAAACAAAACTATAACTAAAACAGTACTGTTTTGCTAAAAAGTTAATTTAAAATAAACAAACAAAGAAATAACTATATTCTACTGGATAGACAAAACCATAACAAAACCGTAGCAAAAAGAATCAATCAAAAATATTTTATAAAACTCAAGATATGGCCAAATTAGTGATTTGAACAAATTTTATCAAACTCAAAATTTAAACTACTCAAACTTGATAACTAAAGACACAAACAGAAACTTCAAGAAATTTTGAATCTAATGCAAAAAGAATCACTCAATTTGGATAGACACACCAAAAGATATAAGCAATCTAAGATTGAAACATTTTCTGTTTTTAAAGAGAAACGAAAAAAAATTAAACCAAAGAAAAAAAAAACTAACGCGCTAACGGGCCGAACAGTGAGCGCTCTAAAACTATGTAACGCGCGAGTGATCTTTAACTAAAACTTATACGGGCTCAGCAGAAATAAACCAATCTGGCCGGTCTAACTAAACCAGGAACTAAATCGGACATAAACCATAAATAAACCGTAAACTAAACCGATCTATACAAATAAACCTAACCCTACAGAGATCTAATCTAAGCCGTTGATAAAGGATCGGAGGAGGAGAAGCTACCGTGGCGGCAACGAACTCCGGCGAGATGCTCCGCCGCGGTGGTCGACGGGACGGCGCCCGATCGCCGGTGAGCTTCGGTGGCGTGTACGGGCGATGCAATGGACGACGGCTAGTCCAAAGGTGGTCGTGGCGTCGGCGGATATCGCCGGAGACGGTCGGCGGCGAAGCTCAAGCGGCGCCGCGTCGGTGGTGGATGGCGACGGCGCCCGCTGCTATGGAGCTCAAGCGAGTTATTGGGAAGGTGTAGTCGAGGAGGGGATCACGATGGTGGTGGAGGTGGGTCTCGGGGAAGTCGGTGTCGGGCTCTAGGGCATCAATGGTGCGGCGGCGGTGCTCGGCTCCCGCGAGCAATTGAGAAGGAGGAGGGGGTTCTCGGAGGGGGCTTTGGGGCGGTATCGATCGAGGGGAAGGAGTATATATAGGGGACGTCGCCTTGGAGGAGGGGGCGAATCGGGGAGAGATCCCGCGATCTCCGGGATACGGCGGCGGCGGCGCGATCCTGTTGCGGCGCTTGCGTGCGGAGGAGGAAGAAGACGGCGGGCCCCACGCGTCAGTGGCTGCGGGCAAGAGCGAGAGGGAGCGGGCGACCGGTGGGGAGGGGTTTCGGGCGCAGGGCGGGCTGGACCGCTGTGGGCCGCGGCGGATGACTGGCTGGGCCGGTTGGCCTGGCCAGCTCGGGGGTTTCTTTTCCTATTTTTTTTTGAAAATCACAGAGAGAGAAAACTAAATATAGAGAAAACTATATTATTTTATATACGACATATATATATATCAATAAAATCAGAAAAATAAATCCTAAAACATGAACATATTTTCGGAGGCAAATTTTAATTATTTTTTCAAAACTACTAATGGCGCACCATGAGTGGAGTGCGCCATTAGTAGTTGAACAACTACTAATGGCGCACCACTCCCACGGTGCGCCATTAGTAACTTGGCCACCTTCCACCTTCCACGTGCGTCGTCGGTGGAAGGTGGTTGTTACGAATGGCGCACCGTGAGTGGTGCGCCATTAGTAGTTCAACTACTAATGGCGCACTACTCCCACGGTGCGCCATTAGTAACTTGGCCACCTTCCACCGAATGCACCCCGTGGATCGCTTTTTAGTTTTAAAAAATAAAAGAAAATGATGAAAATGTCAAAAAATAAAAGAAAATAAGTTTCCCATGTGATATGTGGTCTAGTTGTTGGGAAAATTTGCAAATATGAATTTCGACTTCATTTGCAAAATCTCTAGAGAATTTGTAAAATGGGTATAACTTTTGCATACTAACTCGGATGAAAAAGTTTTTATATGAAAAATCATCTACTCAAAAGTTACATCCAAATTGTAAAACATAGTATTCACATAAGCCAACATACTAGCGAGCAATTTCTAACACTCACAAAAAATAATAATCAACAAATAAAATGCCAATCACAAAGAACACAAAATAAAGAAACCAATGAAACCTACACAAGAAAACCACTAAAGAAAATTCTAAGACATAACCCAAAATAGCTTTGTCCTAAGTAAAATTTAACAACAAAGAAAATACTAACATAATAAATAAACAGAAAAGAAAATTATAAAACAACTAATTTTAACAGAAAGTATTTTTATAAACTTTTAATAGCAAAAGAAACAAATAAAAAGCTTTTATGAAACACTAACTATGACCTAAACAAGTTTTCATACAAAACTAAGTAAAATAATTTTTAAAATAAAACAATTTTTTCTTTGGTTGACTAACAGAAACAAAACTAAATTTGTCAAAAGTGACAAAAAGAAATAATTTAAAACTAATAAAACAATAAAGAAAAGACTAAAACAAAACTATAACTAAAACAGTACTGTTTTGCTAAAAAGTTAATTTAAAATAAACAAACAAATAAATAACTATATTCTACTGGATAGACAAAACCATAACAAAACCGTAGCAAAAAGAATCAATCAAAATATTTTATAAAACTCAAGATATGGCCAAATTAGTGATTTGAACAAATTTTATCAAACTCAAAATTTAAACTACTCAAACTTGATAACTAAAGACACAAACAGAAACTTCAAGAAATTTTGAATCTAATGCAAAAGAATCACTCAATTTGGATAGACACACCAAAAGATATAAGCAATCTAAGATTGAAACATTTTCTGTTTTTAAACAAAACGAAAAAAATTAAACCAAAGAAAAAAAAAAACTAACGCTAACGGGTCGAACAGTGAGCGCTCTAAAACTATGTAACGCCATGAGTGATCTTTAACTGAAACTTATACGGGCTCAGCAGAAATAAACCAATCTGGCCGGTCTAACTAAACCAGGAACTAAATCGGACATAAACCGTAAATAAACCGTAAACTAAACCGATCTATACAAATAAACCTAACCCTACAAAGATCTAATCTAAGCCGTTGATAAAGGATCGGAGGAGGAGAAGCTACCGTGGCGGCAACGAACTCCGGCGAGATGCTCCGCCGGTGGTCGACGGGGACGGCGCCCGGTCGTCGGTGAGCTCGGTGGCGTGTACGGGCGATGCAGCGGACGGCAGCTAGTCCAAAGGTGGTCGTGGCGTCAGCGGATATCGCCGGAGACGGTCGGCGGCGAAAGCTCAAGCGCGCCGGCGTTCGTGGTGGATGGCGACGGCGCCCGCGCTATGGAGCTCGGGCGAGTTATTGGGAAGGTGTAGTCGAGGAGGGATCACGATGGTGGTGGAGGTGGGTCTCGGGAAGTCGGTGTCGGGCTCTAGGGCATCAATGGTGCGGCGGCGGTGCTCGGCCCGCGAGCAATTAAGAAGGAGGAGGGGTTCTCGGAGGGGCTTTGGGGTGGTATCGATCGAGGGAAGGAGTATATATAGGGACGCCGCCTTGGAGGAGGGGGCGACCGGGAGAGATCCCGCGATCTCCGGATACGGCGGCGGCGCGATCCTGTTGCGGCGCTTATGCGTGCGGAGGAGGAAGAAGACGGCGGCCCCACGCGCTGCTGGCTGCGGCAAGAGCGAGAGGGAGCGGGCGACCGGTGGGGAGGGGTTTCGGGCGCAGGGCGGGCTGGACCGCTGTGGGCCGCGGCGGATGACTGGCTGGGCCGGTTGGCCTGGCCAGCTCGGGGGTTTCTTTTCCTATTTTTTTTGAAAATCACAGAGAGAGAAAACTAAATATAGAGAAAACTATATTATTTTATATACGACATATATATATATCAATAAAATCAGAAAAATAAATCCTAAAACATGAACATATTTTCGGAGGCAAATTTTTAATTATTTTTTTCAAAACTACTAATGGCGCACCGCGGGAGTGGTGCGCCATTAGTAGTTGAACAACTACTAATGGCGCACCACTCCCACGGTGCGCCATTAGTAACTTGGCCACCATCCACCTTCCACGGCGTGCGTCGGTGGAAGGTGGCCAAGTACAATGGCGCACCGTGAGTGGTGCGCCATTAGTAGTTCAACTACTAATGGCGCACCACTCCCACGGTGCGCCATTAGTAACTTGGCCACCTTCCACCGAATGCACCCCCATGGATCGCTTTTTAGTTTTAAAAAATAAAAGAAAATGATGAAAATGTCAAAAATAAAAGAAAATAAGTTTCCCATGTGATATGTGGTCTAGTTGTTGGGAAAATTTGCAAATATGAATTTCGACTTCATTTGCAAAATCTCTAGAATTTGTAAAATGGGCATAACTTTTGCATACTAACTCGGATGAAAAAGTTTTTTATATGAAAAATCATCTACTCGAAAAGTTACATCCAAATTGTAAAACATAGTATTCACATAAGCCAACATACTAGCGAGCAATTTCTAACACTCACAAAAAAATAATAATCAACAAATAAAATGCCAATCACAAAGAACACAAAATAAAGAAACCAATGAAACCTACACAAGAAAACCACTAAAGAAAATTCTAAGACATAACCCAAAATAGCTTTGTCCTAAGTAAAATTTAACAACAAAGAAAATACTAACATAATAAATAAACAGAAAAGAAAATTATAAAACAACTAATTTTAACAGAAAGTATTTTTATAAACTTTAATAGCAAAAAGAAACAAATAAAAAGCTTTTATGAAACACTAACTATGACCTAAACAAGTTTTCATACAAAACTAAGTAAAATAATTTTTAAAATAAAACAAATTTTTTTTTGTTGACTAACAGAAACAAAACTAAATTTGTCAAAAGTGACAAAAAGAAATAATTTAAAACTAATAAAAACAATAAAGAAAAGACTAAAACAAAACTATAACTAAAACAGTACTGTTTTGCTAAAAGTTAATTTAAAATAAACAAACAAATAAATAACTATATTCTACTGGATAGACAAAACCATAACAAAACCGTAGCAAAAAGAATCAATCAAAAATATTTTATAAAACTCAAGATATGGCCAAATTAGTGATTTGAACAAATTTTATCAAACTCAAAATTTAAACTACTCAAACTTGATAACTAAAGACACAAACAGAAACTTCAAGAAATTTTGAATCTAATGCAAAAAGAATCACTCAATTTGGATAGACACACCAAAAGATATAAGCAATCTAAGATTGAAACATTTTCTGTTTTTAAACAGAAACGAAAAAAATTAAACCAAAGAAAAAAAAACTAACGCGCTAACGGGCCGAACAGTGAGCGCTCTAAAACTATGTAACGCGCGAGTGATCTTTAACTGAAACTTATACGGGCTCAGCAGAAATAAACCAATCTGGCCGGTCTAACTAAACCAGGAACTAGATCGGACATAAACCGTAAATAAACCGTAAACTAAACCGATCTATACAAATAAACCTAACCCTACAGAGATCTAATCTAAGCCGTTGATAAAGGATCGGAGGGAGGAGAAGCTACCGGGCGGCAACGAACTCCGGCGAGATGCTCCGCCTGCGGTGGTCGACGGGGACGGCGCCCGGCTCGCTTGGTGAGCTTTGGTGGCGTAATGGGCGATGCAATGGACGACGGCTAGTCCAAAGGTGGTCGTGGCGTGGCGGATATCGCCGGAGACGGTCGGCGGCGAGCTCAAGCGGCGCCGGCGTTGTGGTGGATGGCGACGGCGCCCGCGGCTATGGAGCTCGGGCGAAGTTATTGGGAAGGTGTAGTCGAGAGAGGATCACGATGGTGGTGGAGGTGGGTCTCGGGAAGTCGGTGTCGGGCTCTAGGGCATCAATGGTGCGGCGGCGGTGCTCGGCTCCGCGAGCAATTGAGAAGGAGGAGGGGTTCTGAGGGGCTGGGGCGGAATCGATCGAGGGAAGGAGTATATATAGGGACGCCACCTTGGAGGAGGGTTGAATCGGGAGAGATCCCGCGATCTCCGGATACGGCGGCGGCGGCGCGATCCTGTTGTGGCGCTTATGCGCGGAGGAGGAAGAAGACGGCGCAGCCCCACGCGCCGCTGGCTGCGGCAAGAGCGAGAGGGAGCGGCGACCGTGGGAGGGGTTTCAAGGCGCAGGCGGGCTGGACCGGCAGGGGCATGGCGGATGACTGGCTGGGCCGGTTGGCCTGGCCAGCTCGGGGGTTTCTTTTCCTATTTTTTTTTGAAAATCACAGAGAGAGAAAACTAAATATAGAGAAAACTATATTATTTTATATACGACATATATATATCAATAAAATCAGAAAAATAAATCCTAAAACATGAACATATTTTCGGAGGCAAATTTTTAATTATTTTTTTCAAAACTACTAATGGCGCACCGCGGGAGTGGTGCGCCATTAGTAGTTGAACAACTACTAATGGCAAGATTCCCCACGGTGCGCCATTAGTAACTTGCCACCTTCCACCTTCCACGGTGCGTCGTCGGTGGAAGGTGGTTTGGTTACTAATGGCGCACCGTGAGTGGTGCGCCATTAGTACCCCTCGTGGATCGCCTTTTAGTTTTAAAAAAATAAAAGAAAATGATGAAAATGTCAAAAACATAAAAGAAAATAAGTTTCCCATGTGATATGGGGTCTAGTTGTTGGGAAAATTTGCAAATATGAATTTCGACTTCATTTGCAAAATCTCTCGAGAATTTGTAAAAATGGGCATAACTTTTGATACTAACTCGGATGAAAAAGTTTTTATATGAAAAATCATCTACTCGAAAAGTTACATCCAAATTGTAAAACATAGTATTCACATAAGCCAACATACTAGCGAGCAATTTCTAACACTCACAAAAAAATAATAATCAACAAATAAAATGCCAATCACAAAGAACACAAAATAAAGAAACCAATGAAACCTACACAAGAAAACCACTAAAGAAAATTCTAAGACATAACCCAAAATAGCTTTGTCCTAAGTAAAATTTAACAACAAAGAAAATACTAACATAATAAATAAACAGAAAAGAAAATTATAAAACAACTAATTTTAACAGAAAGTATTTTATAAACTTTTAATAGCAAAAAGAAACAAATAAAAAGCTTTTATGAAACACTAACTATGACCTAAACAAGTTTTCATACAAAACTAAGTAAAATAATTTTTAAAATAAAAAGAAATTTTTCTTTGGTTGACTAACAGAAACAAAACTAAATTTGTCAAAAGTGACAAAAAGAAATAATTTAAAACTAATAAAACAATAAAGAAAAGACTAAAACAAAACTATAACTAAAACAGTACTGTTTTGCTAAAAAGTTAATTTAAAACAAACAAACAAATAAATAACTATATTCTACTGGATAGACAAAACCATAACAAAACCGTAGCAAAAAGAATCAATCAAAAATATTTTATAAAACTCAAGATATGGCCAAATTAGTGATTTGAACAAATTTTATCAAACTCAAAATTTAAACTAATCAAACTTGATAACTAAAGACACAAACAGAAACTTCAAGAAATTTTGAATCTAATGCAAAAAGAATCACTCAATTTGGATAGACACACCAGAAGATATAAGCAATCTAAGATTGAAACATTTTCTGTTTTTAAACAGAAACGAAAAAAAATTAAACCAAAGAAAAAAAAACTAACGCGCTAACGGGCCGAACAGTGAGTGCTCTAAAACTATGTAACGCGCGAGTGATCTTTAACTGAAACTTATACGGGCTCAGCATAAATAAACCAATCTGGCCGGTCTAACTAAACCAGGAACTAAATCGGACATAAACCATAAATAAACCGTAAACTAAACCGATCTATACAAATAAACCTAACCCTACAGAGATCTAATCTAAGCCGTTGATAAAGGATCGGAGGGAGGAGAAGCTTACCGTGGCGGCAACGAACTCCGGCGAGATGCTCCGGCTGCGGTGGTCGACGGGGACGGCGCTCCGGCCGTCGGTGAGCTTTGGTGGATGGCGTACGGGCGATGCAGCGGACGACGGCTAGTCCAAAGGTCGTGGCGTCGCCGGATATCGCCGGAGACGGTCGGCGGCGAAGCTCGAAGCGGCGCCGGCGTTCGTGGTGGATGGCGACGGCGCCCGCGGCTATGGAGCTCGGGCGAAGTTATTGGGAAGGTGTAGTCGAGGAGGGATCACGATGGTGGTGGAGGTGGGTCTCGGGAAGTCGGTGTCGGGCTCTAGGGCATCAATGGTGCGGGCGGCGGTGCTCGGCTCCGCGAGCAATTGAGAAGGAGGAGGGGTTCTCGAGGGGCTTTGGGGCGGAATCGATCGAGGGAAGGAGTATATATAGGGACGCCGCTTTGGAGGAGGGGGGCGACCGGGAGAGATCCCGCGATCTCCGGATACGGCAATGGCGCGCGATCCTGTTGCGGCGCTTATGCGCGGAGGAGGAAGAAGACGACGGGCCCCACGCGTGCTGGCTGGCTGCAAGAGCGCGAGAGGAGCGGGCGACCGTGGGAAGGGTTTCGGCGCAGGGCGGGCTGGACCGGGCCAGGTCATGGGCGATGATCTGGCCACTGCCGTTGGCTCGGCCAGCCTGGGGTTTTTTTTCCTATTTTTTTGAAAATCACAGAGAGAAAAACTAAATATAGAGAAAACTATATTATTTTATATACATATATATATCAATAAAATCAGAAAATAAATCCTAAAACATGAACATATTTTCGAGGCAAATTTTTAATTATTTTTTTCAAAACTACTAATGGCGCACCGCGGGAGTGGTGCGCCATTAGTAGTTGAACAACTACTAATGGCGCACCACTCCCACGGTGCGCCATTAGTAACTTGGCCACCTTCAAAACTACTAATGGCGCATCATGGAGTGGTGCGCCATTAGTAGTTGAACAACTACTAATGGCGCACCACCCGACGGTGCGCCATTAGTAACTTGGCCACCTTCCACCTTCCACATTTATGTCGTCGGTGGAAGGTGGCCAAGATTAATACTAATGATCAGGAGTGGTGCGCCATTAGTAGTTGAACAACTACTAATGGCGCACCACTCCCACGGTGCGCCATTAGTAACTTGGCCACCTTCCACCGAATGCACCCCCGTGGATCGCCTTTTCAGTTTTAAAAAAAATAAAAGAAAATGATGAAAATGTCAAAAAAATAAAAGAAAATAAGTTTCCCATGTGATATGTGGTCTAGTTGTTGGGAAAATTTGCAAATATGAATTTCGACTTCATTTGCAAAATCTCTAGAATTTGTAAAATGGGCATAACTTTTGCATACTAACTCGGATGAAAAAGTTTTTTATATGAAAAATCATCTACTCGAAAAGTTACATCCAAATTGTAAAACATAGTATTCACATAAGCCAACATACTAGCGAGCAATTTCTAACACTCACAAAAAAATAATAATCAACAAATAAAATGCCAATCACAAAGAACACAAAATAAAGAAACCAATGAAACCTACACAAGAAAACCACTAAAGAAAATTCTAAGACATAACCCAAAATAGCTTTGTCCTAAGTAAAATTTAACAACAAAGAAAATACTAACATAATAAATAAACAGAAAAGAAAATTATAAAACAACTAATTTTAACAGAAAGTATTTTATAAACTTTAATAGCAAAAAGAAACAAATAAAAAGCTTTTATGAAACACTAACTATGACCTAAACAAGTTTTCATTATTAGTCCATGGTGGCGGACTGAACCCTTTCACCACCGTACTCATAACAACACGGTGCCTCGTCGATGGTGGCGCCTTCAAGCACCTCCATCAAATAGTCCAGCGCCCCACTACTACAAAAGGGCTATAGATGGAATGGCTACTAATGGCGCACTGTGATGTGGTGCGCCATTAGTATATTCTAATGGCGCACCATGTCTCGTGCGCCATTAGTAATATATTACTAATGGCGCACCTGGTGTGTGGTGCGCCATTAGTAGTTTGGGAAAAAACACTCGAATTTTTTTTGTTATTAATGGCGCACCTTGGAGTGGTGCGCCATTATTGTTTAATTAGTAATGGCGCACTTTCCACCGTGCGCCATTACTAAGTTTTTTAAAAAAATCAAAAAAATATCATTTTTTTATTTTTCCAAAACTACTAATGGCGCATCATGAGTGGTGCGCCATTAGTAGTTGAACAACTACTAATGGCGCATTACCCGACGGTGCGCCATTAGTAACTTGGCCACCTTCCACCTTCCACGATGCGTCGCCGGTGGAAGGTGGCTGTTACTAATGGCGACCGTGGTAGCGGTGCGCCATTAGTAATGCACCCCCTCGTGGATCGCTTTTCAGTTTTAAAAAAATAAAAGAAAATGATGAAAATGTCAAAAAATAAAAGAAAATAAGTTTCCCATGTGATATGTGGTCTAGTTGTTGGGAAAATTTGCAAATATGAATTTCGACTTCATTTGCAAAATCTCTAGAGAATTTGTAAAATGGGCATAACTTTTGCATACTAACTCGGATGAAAAAGTTTTTATATGAAAAATCATCTACTCGAAAAGTTACATCCAAATTGTAAAACATAGTATTCACATAAGCCAACATACTAGCGAGAAATTTCTAACACTCACAAAAATAATAATCAACAAATAAAATGCCAATCACAAAGAACACAAAATAAAGAAACCAATGAAACCTACACAAGAAAACCACTAAAGAAAATTCTAAGACATAACCCAAAATAGCTTTGTCCTAAGTAAAATTTAACAACAAAGAAAATACTAACATAATAAATAAACAGAAAAGAAAATTATAAAACAACTAATTTTAACAGAAAGTATTTTTATAAACTTTTAATAGCAAAAAGAAACAAATAAAAGCTTTTATGAAACACTAACTATGACCTAAACAAGTTTTCATTACTAGTCCATGGTGGCGGACTGAACCCTTTCACCACCGTACTCATAACAACACGGTGCTCCTCGTCGATGGTGGCGCCTTCAAGCACCTCCATCAAATATTCCAGCGCCCACTACTACAAAAGGGCTATAGATGGAATGGCTACTAATGGCGCACCTGTGATGTGGTGCGCCATTAGAGATTCTAATGGCGCACCATGTCTCGCGCGCCATTAGTAATATATTACTAATGGCGCACCGGTGTGTGTGCGCCATTAGTAGTTTGGGAAAAAACACTGAAATTTTTAGTTACTAATGGCGCACCTTGGAGTGGTGCGCCATTACTAGTTTTAACTAGTAATGGCGCACTTTCCACTGGCGCGCCATTACTAAGTTTTTTTTAAAAAAATCAAAAAAAATATATTTTTTTATTTTTTCCAAAACTACTAATGGCGCACCGCGGGAATGGTGCGCCATTAGTAGTTGAACAACTACTAATGGCGCACCACCCGACGGTGCGCCATTAGTAACTTGGCCACCTTCCACCTTCCACGGTACGTCGTCGGTGGAAGGTGGCCAAGTTACTAATGGCGCACCACTCCCACGGTGCGCCATTAGTAACTTGGCCACCTTCCACCGAATGCACCCCCGTGGATCGCTTTTTAGTTTAAAAAATAAAAGAAAATGATGAAAATGTCAAAAAATAAAAGAAAATAAGTTTCCCATGTGATATGTGGTCTAGTTGTTGGGAAAATTTGCAAATATGAATTTCGACTTCATTTGCAAAATCTCTAGAATTTGTAAAATGGGCATAACTTTTGCATACTAACTCGGATGAAAAAGTTTTTATATGAAAAATCATCTACTCAAAAGTTACATCCAAATTGTAAAACATAGTATTCACATAAGCCAACATACTAGCGAGAAATTTCTAACACTCACAAAAAATAATAATCAACAAATAAAATGCCAATCACAAAGAACACAAAATAAAGAAACCAATGAAACCTACACAAGAAAACCACTAAAGAAAATTCTAAGACATAACCCAAAATAGCTTTGTCCTAAGTAAAATTTAACAACAAAGAAAATACTAACATAATAAATAAACAGAAAAGAAAATTATAAAACAACTAATTTTAACAGAAAGTATTTTTATAAACTTTAATAGCAAAAAGAAACAAATAAAAAGCTTTTATGAAACACTAACTATGACCTAAACAAGTTTTCATTACTAGTCCATGGTGGCGGACTGAACCCTTTCACCACCGTACTCATAACAACACGGTGCTCCTCGTCGATGGTGGCGCCTTCAAGCACCTCCATCAAATAGTCCAGCGCCCACTACTACAAAAAGGGCTATAGATGGAATGGCTACTAATGGCGCACCTGTGATGTGGTGCGCCATTAGATATTCTAATGGCGCACCATGTCTCGTGCGCCATTAGTAATATATTACTAATGGCGCACCTGGTGTGTGTGCGCCATTAGTAGTTTGGGAAAAAACACTGAATTTTTTTGTTATTAATGGCGCACCTTGGAGTGGTGCGCCATTACTAGTTTTAACTAGTAATGGCGCACTTTCCACTGGTGCGCCATTACTAAGTTTTTTTTAAAAAATAAAAAAATCATTTTTTTATTTTTTCCAAAACTACTAATGGCGCACCGCGGGAGTGGTGCGCCATTAGTAGTTGAACAACTACTAATGGCGCACCACCCGACGGTGCGCCATTAGTAACTTGGCCACCTTCCACCTTCCACGGTCGTCGGTGGAAGGTGGCCAAGTTACAATGGCGACCGTGAGTGGTGCGCCATTAGTAGTTGAACAACTACTAATGGCGCTACCCCACGGTGCGCCATTAGTAACTTGGCCACCTTCCACCGAATGCACCCCTGTGGATCGCTTTTCAGTTTTAAAAAATAAAAGAAAATGATGAAAATGTCAAAAAAATAAAAGAAAATAAGTTTCCCATGTGATATGTGGTCTAGTTGTTGGGAAAATTTGCAAATATGAATTTCGACTTCATTTGCAAAATCTCTCGAGAATTTGTAAAAATGGGCATAACTTTTGCATACTAACTCGGATGAAAAAGTTTTTTATATGAAAAATCATCTACTCGAAAAGTTACATCCAAATTGTAAAACATAGTATTCACATAAGCCAACATACTAGCGAGCAATTTCTAACACTCACAAAAAAATAATAATCAACAAATAAAATGCCAATCACAAAGAACACAAAATAAAGAAACCAATGAAACCTACACAAGAAAACCACTAAAGAAAATTCTAAGACATAACCCAAAATAGCTTTGTCCTAAGTAAAATTTAACAACAAAGAAAATACTAACATAATAAATAAACAGAAAAGAAAATTATAAAACAACTAATTTTAACAGAAAGTATTTTTATAAACTTTAATAGCAAAAAGAAACAAATAAAAAGCTTTTATGAAACACTAACTATGACCTAAACAAGTTTTCATTACTAGTCCATGGTGGCGGACTGAACCCTTTCACCACCGTACTCATAACAACACGGTGCTCCTCGTCGATGGTGGCGCCTTCAAGCACCTCCATCAAATAGTCCAGCGCCTCACTACTACAAAAGGGCTATAGATGGAATGGCTACTAATGGCGCACCTGTGATGTGGTGCGCCATTAGATATTCTAATGGCGCACCATGTCTCGTGCGCCATTAGTAATATGGTGTGTGGTGCGCCATTAGTAGTTTGGGAAAAAACACTGAATTTTTTTGTTATTAATGGCGCACCTTGGAGTGGTGCGCCATTACTAGTTTAACTAGTAATGGCGCACTTTCCACCGTGCGCCATTACTAAGTTTTTTTAAAAAAATCAAAAAATCATTTTTTTATTTTTCCAAAACTACTAATGGCGCACCGCGGGAGTGGTGCGCCATTAGTAGTTGAACAACTACTAATGGCGCACCACCCGACGGTGCGCCATTAGTAACTTGGGCACCTTCCACCTTCCACGATGCGTCGTCGGTGGAAGGTGGCCATTATAATGGTGGTGCGCCATTAGTAGTTGAACAACTACTAATGGCGCACTACTCCCACGGTGCGCCATTAGTAACTTGGCCACCTTCCACCGAATGCACCCCGTGGATCGCTTTTCAGTTTTAAAAAATAAAAAGAAAATGATGAAAATGTCAAAAAATAAAAGAAAATAAGTTTCCCATGTGATATGTGGTCTAGTTGTTGGGAAAATTTGCAAATATGAATTTCGACTTCATTTGCAAAATCTCTCGAGAATTTGTAAAATGGGCATAACTTTTGCATACTAACTCTGATGAAAAAGTTTTTATATGAAAATCATCTACTCGAAAAGTTACATCCAAATTGTAAAACATAGTATTCACATAAGCCAACATACTAGCGAGAAATTTCTAACACTCACAAAAATAATAATCAACAAATAAAATGCCAATCACAAAGAACACAAAATAAAGAAACCAATGAAACCTACACAAGAAAACCACTAAAGAAAATTCTAAGACATAACCCAAAATAGCTTTGTCCTAAGTAAAATTTAACAACAAAGAAAATACTAACATAATAAATAAACAGAAAAGAAAATTATAAAACAACTAATTTTAACAGAAAGTATTTTATAAACTTTTAATAGCAAAAAGAAACAAATAAAAAGCTTTTATGAAACACTAACTATGACCTAAACAAGTTTTCATTACTAGTCCATGGTGGCGGACTGAACCCTTTCACCACCGTACTCATAACAACACGGTGCTCCTCGTCGATGGTGGCGCCTTCAAGCACCTCCATCAAATAGTCCAGCGCCCACTACTACAAAAAGGGCTATAGATGGAATGGCTACTAATGGCGCACCTGTGATGTGGTGCGCCATTAGATATTCTAATGGCGCACCATGTCTCGTGCGCCATTAGTAATATATTATTAATGGCGCACCTGTGTGTGGTGCGCCATTAGTAGTTTGGGAAAAAACACTGAAATTTTTTAGTTACTAATGGCGCACCTGGAGTGGTGCGCCATTACTAATTTAACTAGTAATGGCGCACTTTCCATCGGCGCGCCATTACTAAGTTTTTTTAAAAAAATCAAAAAATATTTTTTTATTTTTCCAAAACTACTAATGGCGCATCATGGAATGGTGCGCATTAGTAGTTGAACAACTACTAATGGCGCACCACCCGACGGTGCGCCATTAGTAACTTGGCCACCTTCCACCTTCCACGCACGTCGTCGGTGGAAGGTGGCCAAAACTAATGGCGCACCACCCCACGGTGCGCCATTAGTAACTTGGCCACCTTCCACCGAATGCACCCCGTGGATCGCTTTTTAGTTTTAAAAAAATAAAAGAAAATGATGAAAATGTCAAAAATAAAAGAAAATAAGTTTCCCATGTGATATGTGGTCTAGTTGTTGGGAAAATTTGCAAATATGAATTTCGACTTCATTTGCAAAATCTCTAGAATTTGTAAAATGGGCATAACTTTTGCATACTAACTCGGATGAAAAAGTTTTTTATATGAAAAATCATCTACTCGAAAAGTTACATCCAAATTGTAAAACATAGTATTCACATAAGCCAACATACTAGCGAGAAATTTCTAACACTCACAAAAAAATAATAATCAACAAATAAAATGCCAATCACAAAGAACACAAAATAAAGAAACCAATGAAACCTACACAAGAAAACCACTAAAGAAAATTCTAAGACATAACCCAAAATAGCTTTGTCCTAAGTAAAATTTAACAACAAAGAAAATACTAACATAATAAATAAACAGAAAAGAAAATTATAAAACAACTAATTTTAACAGAAAGTATTTTTATAAACTTTTAATAGCAAAAAGAAACAAATAAAAAGCTTTTATGAAACACTAACTATGACCTAAACAAGTTTTCATTACTAGTCCATGGTGGCGGACTGAACCTTTCACCACCGTACTCATAACAACACGGTGCTCCTCGTCGATGGTGGCGCCTTCAAGCACCTCCATCAAATAGTCCAGCCTCCACTACTACAAAAGGGCTATAGATGGAATGAGCTACTAATGGCGCACCTGTGATGTGGTGCGCCATTAGATATTCTAATGGCGCACCATGTCTCGTGCGCCATTAGTAATATATTACTAATGGCGCACCTGGTGTGTGGTGCGCCATTAGTAGTTTGGGAAAAAACACTGAAATTTTTTTTAAAAAATATCAAAGCCAAATACAGCAAAATTTTAACATACAATATAATCAACAAATAAAATCAATCACAAAAACACAAATAAGAACAATGAAACACAAAAACACTAAAGAAAATCTAAACTACCAAAAACTTCCAAGAAAATTTAACAAAGAAAATACTAACATAAAAAAAACAGAAAAGAAAATTATAAAAATAATTAACAGAAAATTTAAAACTAATAAAAGAAAATAAAACTTTTAAAAAACAACCTAAAAAGTTTTAATACATGGCACAACTTTTCAACTGCTTAACAACAGCCTCTCAGCCCAAGCACTCCATCAATAGCCAAGCCCACATAACTATAAAAGGCTAAGATGAATTAAGTATGGCCTTAGTATTTTGGCCATTGTTCTAATGGCGACTTCCGCCATTATAAAAGTGGGCCCTAATTTTGGGAAAACCTAATTATATCAATGGCCTTGATGGTGGCCATTTTCCTGGGCCTTAAATGGTTTTAA
>JAHIAM010006495.1:0-20288 GCA_021605205.1 Aegilops longissima | reverse complement strand
TATCCAATTTAGGCAGCATCATATTCTCATGAACATTAGAATCATTACCAAGAAACGAAAGTACCGATAATTTAATTGGCGCATGCGAGCTCTAGTAATTGGTCCAAGATATGTAGCAAGAGGGGCTGTGGGTGTAACAATGGTATTGATGTCCTCATCATCCTCCCTTCTTGAAATGAAGTCGCCCTCGACGGAAGCTCATATTCCTCACCCAAATAAGGCTTCAAATCTGCAATGTTAAAAGTGGACTAACCCCAAAATCTGCAGCAGCTCAAGTTTATATGCATTATCATTTATTTTCTCTAACACCTTAAATGGACCATCAAGACGTGGCATTAGCTTTGATTTATGCAAATTAGGAAACCTATCCTCACGCAAATGTAACCAAACAAGATCTCCTGTGCAAAGACAACATGTTTTCTACCCTTATCTCCAAAGAAGTTTATATTTAGCATTCATACGCTCAATGTTTTCCTTAGTTATCTCATGCACTTTTAAAATCAATTCAGCACGCTTCTTTAGCATCAAAATTAACCTTCTCCAAGATGGAAGAGGCAACAAATCAATAGGTGCACGAGGTAGGAAGCCATACACAATTTCAAAAGGGCACATCTTAGTAGTAGAATGCAATGAACGATTATAAGCAAATTCAATATGAGGCAAGCATTCTTCCCACATTTTCTTATTATTCTTCAAAACAGCCCTAAGCATAGTAGACAATGTTCTATTGACTACTTCAGTTTGTCCATCAGTTTGGGGTGACAAGTAGTACTAAAAGCAGTTTAGTCCCCAACTTAGCCCATAAACATCTCCAAAAGTGGCTAAGAAATTTAGTATCACGATCTGAAACAATAGTATTTGGCACACCATGCAAGCTTAATAATTTCACGAAAGAACAAATCAGCAACATTAACAAAGATCATCGCTTTTATGACATGGTATAAAGTGTGCCATTTTCGAGAATCTATCCACGACAACAAATATGCTATCCTCCCTTCTTTGTTCGAGGTAAACCTAAAACAAAGTCCATAGATATATCCTCCCAAGGAACACTAGGCACAGCAAAGGCATATATAAACCATGAGGATTGAGTCGTGACTTAGCTTTTTGACATGTAGTGCAGCGAGCAACAAAACGCTCAACATCCCGCCTCATCTTTGGCCAAAAGAAATGTGTAGCAAGTATATCCTCCGCCTTCTTGACGCCAAAGTGTCCCATTAATCCTCCTCCATGCGCCTCCTGCAACAACAAAAGACTAACAGAGCTAGCAGGAATGCATAGCTTGTTAGCACGAACACAAAACCATCATTAATAACGAACTTGTTCCATGTTCTTCCCTCTTACAATTCTGCATTACATCTTTAAAATCAGCATCATGCACATATTGATCTTTGATGGTCTCCAAACCAAATATTTTGAAGTCAAGTTGTGAAAGCATAGTATATCGACGAGACAAAGCATCAAGAATAACATTTTCTTTACCCTTCTTGTGTTTAATGACATAAGGGAAAGTCTCAATGAATTCAACCCATTTAGCATGTCTACGATTCAGTTTAGCTTGACTTTTAATATGTTTCAAAGATTCATGATCGAATGTATAACAAATTCTTTGGGCCATAAATAATGTTGCCATGTCTCTAAAGTCCTAACAAGAGCATATAATTCTTTGTCATAAGTAGAATAGTTCAGACTAGGCCCACTCAATTTTTCGAAAAGTATGCAACAGGTTTGCCATCTTGTAATAACACACCTCCTAATCCAATTCCACTAGCATCACATTCAAGCTCAAAAGTCTTATTAAAGTCGAAGTTGGAGTAAAGGAGCATGTGTCAACTTATCTTTCAATACCGTGAAGGCTTCTTCCGTATGGTACCCCAAACAAAAGGCACATCCTTCTTTGTAAGCTCATTGAGAGGTGCAGCAATGGTGCTAAAGTCTCTCACAAAACGCCTATAGAAACCAGCGAGTCCAAGAAAACTCCTCACTTGTGTGACCGCTTTGGGCTGCGCCAACTCTCAATAGCTTCAATCTTGGCTTTATCAACTTCAATTCCCGTGGAGTAACAACATAGCCAAGAAAAGATACTCGGTCGGTGCAAAAGGTGCACTTCCCAAGGTTACCAAACAAACGTGCATCACGAGAGCATTAAAAACAGCACGAAATGTTCCAAATGTTCTTCCAAAGATTTGCTATAAATCAGTATATCATCAAAGTAAACTACCACAAATCGTCCAATGAAAGCACGTAAAACTTCGCTCATTAATCTCATGAAAGTACTAGGTGCATTAGTTAACCCAAAAGGCATGACTAACCACTCATATAATCCAAACTTAGTTTTAAATGCTGTTTTCCATTCATCTCCCAATTTCATACGAATTTGATGGTATCCACTACGCAAATCAACTTTGGAGAATATTGTAGAGCCACTCAATTCATCAAGCATATCATCTAGCCTAGGAATAGGATGACGATAACGAATAGTAATATTATTAATGCCTCTACAATCAACACACATACGCCGACGCACCATCCTTTTTAGGCACTAGTATAATAGGAACAGCACAAGGACTAAGAGATTCGCGATATAACCTTTGTCGAGCAGCTCCTCGTATTTGACGATAATCTCCTTCGCCTCCTCCGGATTGGTACGGTATGGTGCACGGTTGGTAGCGATGCACCGAATTAAGTCAATTTGATGCTCAATCCTCGAATAGGTGGTAATCCGGTGGCACGCCTTGTGGGAAGACGCCAATAACTCCCCGCAAAATGTTAGTGACAAAGCAGGGGCAAAGAGGAAGGCACGCCCTCGAATGAAAATAATGCCTCTTTGCACACAAAAGCATAGCAAACAGATTTGCTAGAATCTAGCTCATCAATATCAGATTTGGTGGCAAATAAACATGCACTTTTCAGTTTAATTTCGAAGCAACATTAGATGGTTTATTATTAGGCTTCATTTGTTGCTCAAATTCTTTTGCCACAATCTGATTTTCACTCCTATTTTTCTCCTGTTTTGCTTTATTAGCTCTATTAATATCATCTTTCAAAATGGAATCAGAGTCATAGGAAGCAAAGTAATATTTTTATCCTTGTGAACAAGAGTATATGATTGTTTCTACCATGGTGTACAGAATTTTTATCAAATTGCCATGGTCTACCAAGTAATAAGGAACATGCTTGCATAGGTACCACATCACAATCAACATAATCAGCATATGTAGAGATACTAAAATGCACACGAACAGACGAGTTACCTTAACCTTGCCGCTGTTGTTGAACCATTGGATGTAGTAAGGATGTGGATGTGGTCTTGTGGTGAGAGAAAGCTTCTCACCATATCCATGCTAGCCAAGTTGTTGCAGCTCCTCCATCTATGATGACGCTAATAGAACGCTCCTTCACAACTCCCTTTGTATGGAACAAGTTATGCCTCTGATTTTGCTCACTTGTGTAACCTGCACACTCAAAACACGTTGAGCAACTAAACATTCATACCTGTCAAGATCTTCACCAGCCATGTATTGCGCCTCAAGATCGTAATCATCTCCACCGTGTTCTTCATGTGTAATAAGAGCCAAAGTCTCTTCATCATAGTCACTAGCAGACTCATACCCACCATCCTCGTAGCAATCATCACACGCTGAGATTGGCATTCTCTCAAAAATGTCCTCTTCCTTACAACGACGACAAATAATATCACTTGTGTGCCCTGTTGACGCCATGGAAGAAGAAGAGCTCTGTAGGCCCAAAGCAGTGTACTCTTGGCGATAGTGGTGGTTGTGCCTGCTTTCTTGTATCACGGTTGAGGTGGCAGCCACGGAGGTGCCGTGTAGTAGAACGTGGAAGTAGATGATGCACGTGGTGTCCATGATGAAGGTCGACCTGCAGAAAAGTTAGTCCGCCGCCAAGGCCTCACGATCCTGCACTTCACGCTCAGCTTTACAAGCAAGATGGAATAATCGAGTGATATTATTATAATCCTTGTAGTCTAGAATGGTCTGAATCTCTATTTAATCCACCCGTAAAACGCAAGCATAGCTTCATTCTCCTCAACAATACCACATCTAATCAAGCCAGTTTGTAATTCCCGATAATATTCTTCACCGAATTTTTCCTTGTCTTAACGCTGCAATTTTTGAAGTAATTCACGTTGATAATATGGTGGAACCCAACGAGTACGCATAGCAGTTTTCAAAGCAGCCCAAGTAGCTGGAACAGGATATAATCTACAATGTTCAGACCACCAAACACATGCAAAGCTAGTGAAAGCACAAACAGCAGCAGAACACGCCTCTCCTCGTGATATTGTAAACATGTAAATCGTTGTTCAGTTTCTAACTCCCAAGTAAGATATATATCGTGAACATATCTACCCTCAAATGGTGGAATATTCAATTTCAGTTTAGGAGATGGTCATGATCTCGCACTGAAGGGGAGCCCAACATTGCCATTATTTGCATGTGGACGACCTGGTGGTTGTGGTGCTGGTGGTTGCACGTAGTTCGATGTTGATCAACCTCATCCTCGTAAGCTCTTACATAATCATCCTCCCCACCGCAGCAGCAGGAGCCACGTATATCAACAAAGAGCACCAAAGAGCTTGGCCAGCTGAAGAGGGACACGGAAGCTCGGCGGAGGGCTGTTTCACGATGTGGAGGTAGTCCGTGTTGTTGTAGTAGAGGTGCGTTAGGTGCAGCCGGTGGTGGTGGTGGTAGACGCGAGCAATTCATTAAACTTGTTATCGAGCTTTGTTTCAACGCCTTCTCAATGCCATCTATCTTCTCCATGGCCTCTTCAAATCTATTTAGCACATCGTCCACCGCCCACTCATCATTTGTTGAAACTTATCATGTAGCGCTTTGTTTGTCATGTTCTCCCGGTCGGTCTCGCTCGGCTTGTGATCCTGCCATGGTTAGCAGCAATAGAAACACACAAGAATATGATTCGACAGACTACTAGGAAGTGGTGGTGATGGTGTGATGGACAATCACAAACCGTCGTGCAAATCTCAAATTCTTACCAGCCTACCCAAAGAAGAAAGCGGTGATCGAACCGATGTAG
Organism: Aegilops longissima; assembly: GCA_021605205.1. Taxonomy (NCBI): domain Eukaryota; kingdom Viridiplantae; phylum Streptophyta; class Magnoliopsida; order Poales; family Poaceae; genus Aegilops; species Aegilops longissima. The sequence continues at coordinate 15,227 of JAHIAM010006495.1, read as the reverse complement.
TCAAAACTCTCAAAGCTTGATAGAGCGATTACTGTGGAGAGTCAAACGCACGATGTAGATGTATGTGGAGCTGGGAAGGCTTATAATATGGTAGCAAAAAGGTTAGCAATAATCAATTCAGAGATGCAAAGTTGAATAAACGCCAACGACAGATCAGGTCGGGTCCTAGGCTAGACCGTGCTAGAGACGCGAGCCTAGAACACTAACAAAATCACGATGCTGCACGTAAACAAGGGAAAAGCACACTGAAAAAAAATTTCGCTTTTTTTTTTTTTTTTTTTTTGCGCTTTTTTTTTTTTTTTTTTTTTTGCTAAAATCACTATAATGGCGAGTGTCTCAAAACTCTTCCTGTGTCAAACCGACAGATGGGCACGAAATTTTTTCGACCAATTTTTTTTTTTTCGATCGCTCGACCAAAAATCGAAACGGGTCAAAAAAAACTTTCTATAACGGCGACTGTCTCAATACACTTAGAAACACTTAAAAACAGGATAGCCAGAAAATTTTTCGACAAGTGCGTTTTCGAAAAATTTTGGGCCTAAACAGGATAGCCAGAAAATTTTTCGACAAGTGCGTTTTCGAAAAACTTTCTATAAATTTTTTTTTTCCGAAACCTACTCCGGCAAGGAAACACGAATCGGAAACTAGATGGATCTCGAAAACAAACCTAATATGAGAAGAACTCGGATTGGTGGTGGATATATGGTGGTGGTATATGGCAGCGGTGGTGGTGGCGGTGGTAGTATATGGATATGGATCGGTGGTGGTATATGGACACGGATTGGTGGTGGTATATGGATACGGATTCGGAGCGGTGATGGTAGGTGGCAGGGGCGATGATGATGGTGCGGTGGCGGCGTGACAACTTATGACCGTAACTCAAACTCTAAAAGACTAGACGCTAAGACCAGAACTAGACACGACGATGCAACCGCAAATTCAACAAAGCAAAACCCTAAAAAGATTATGCAAAGGCTCGATTGGTTCGGATATGATGAACTAACCCTAATTTTTTTTGTGGCTTTTTCGTGGACTATAGGTATGAAGAATGACTCGATCTAAACTACGGAAAACTGTAAAATCTCACCGAGCAACCTGAAAATCTGATACCACTTGATAGAGGCAAAGGTGTCCCGATGTTTCGATGAGATGGTGGCTATCGCTTCGTGGGAGTCGACCTTGACGATCCGACTACGAAGCGCAGCGAGACGTCGCGCTTTAGCAATCGCTAAACCAACTTCCGAGGGTTATTGACCACGCCGAGCACGATCAACTCCGACCACGAGGGCCTGCTTCCTGCGAGCAAACGAAGAACAAGCAAGAAACTGAGATTGCAATCTGGATATTGCGAATATAAGATGAAAGCTTTATTGATCGAGGTGGGGTTCTGTGACGCTTTGTCCGGTCGTTGAACACAAACGGCACGCCAAGTTGCAGCTATGGCGAACTTTTAATCTAAACAAAACCCAAGGTCTAAACGGTGCCCTAAGGGCTGTATATATGGAGGAAGAGGGGGAATTTCATGGCCCTTGGTGGAGGGGTCCAAATCAACCCTAACTCTTGTTTCCCCACACATACGGACTCTAAAACAGCCTATACTTAAGTATTTCGAAATTACATGGGCCTGGCCCAATAATAAGGTGACGCAGCACCTAGAATAGCCTATGGACGAATATTATGAAGTGGCATCTTGTATATTTCGTCCAAGGCCTCATGCACTCATTAGGGTGGCTTCAAAGTCCTGGAATCATCACTTGTAACTCCGTTTGTTCTCCTTATGCATGGCATTATCTCCATGCTTGTTCTTGCTCCAATGTCCATCCTTCTCCAAGCTAGGGCCTTCATTTGTAAGCAAAACAAATGTATCCAATTTAGGCAGCATCATATTCTCATGAACATTAGAATCATTACCAAGAAACTAAAGTACCGATAATTTAATTGGCGTCATGAGCTCTAGTAATTGGTCCAAGATATGTAGCAAGAGGGGCTGTGGGTGTAACAATGGTATTGATGTCCTCATCATCTCGGAGTTGGTTTAGCGATTGCTAAGCGCGACGCCCTCAAGACGCTCAGAGTCGGATCGTCAAAGTCGATTTCCTCCAAAGCGAAAAACCACATCTCATCGAAAGACGGGACACCTTTGCCTTTATCATCTTGCTCTTGGTGTGCATCTTGGGCTATAGCTTCTCCTAGGTTGGTTCCTTGGTACCTAAGCATGCACAACATTCCGGATTGAGGTAGTAGCCATGTCTCGAGAGGGTCATATGATATTTCACTAAGGAGAGAAGTCACCTCGGTCTCGAGAGCTCGAGCTCGTGCTCTAGTCATGGGTCCTTTTGGCTCTTGATGAGACGGTTGTGGATGCATGGGGATGATCGTGGATGCTCCGCATCGCCTCTCTCGTGGAGTAGATCCGATATGGATGAGCGAAGCTCTATCTAACAATGAGCTAAATCAACGCTAACCCTAACTAGAAGGAGGTGGAGGAGTATATATAGTCTAGGGCCACAAAGGGGTAAGTGAAGGGGTACATGGGCTGCGGCCCAACACATGGCAGCGCACAGGCGCCGGTCGTCCGACGGGTACCGGACGTCCGGTGGCTCGCGAGGGTCCGGTACTTGTCGGAAGTCCGGCGATTCGGTTCTGTGGTCGCTGGCATGGTCGTCCGGAGGGGCCCGGTCGTCCGGAGGCTCGCGGGGTCCCGGACGTCCGGAGTTCTTCGGATGTCCGCAGATTCGGTTCGGTGGTCACTGGCACGGTCGTCCGGAGGGGCCCGGTCGTCCGAGCTCGAGTCGTCTGACGTCCGCCACCAGCTTCGGGCAGCTTCTTCTCTTGGTCCTTGTACTTGGTGTCCTCGCCGTCTTGTCCATGGTCTTCCTCCTTGTTCCTGGTCAATACATAGCACATATATTTGAGGTAGTAACCATGTCTCACATGTGGGAAGTGAAGGTTCGGAGAAGAGCGAGTTCACCTTGTGTCCAATGGTGTTTGTTCGAGGTCTCGCATATGTCCACTTGGGGCTTGGAGAGTAGTGGGAGTGTACATGGGATGAACGGATGCTCCGCATCAGGTTTGCCTAGAACTCAAAATGGAAAGGATTCCGTGTTTGTAGTTGTGGATAGATTTTCCAAGATGGCACATTTCATTCCTTGCAACACGATAGACAATGCTTCACACATTGCAAACCTCTTTTGTAGGGAAATCTTATGACTCCATGGAGTACCAAAGACAATCGCCTCCGATCGTGACGCCAAGTTCTTGAGTTACTTTTGAAGACCCTATGCGCCAAGCTCGGAATAAAGCTCTTGTTCTCATCCGCATACCATCCTCAAACCGACGGCCAAACAGAGGTGACGAACCGCACACTCTCCACTCTGCTTATGCGTCTTGATCAAGAAGAACATCAAGGAGTGGGAGGCATGCCTACCCATCGCCGAGCACGCCTACAACCGCAAGAAGACACTCGACCACCGCAAGTCCCCTTCGAGGTCGCTCACGGCTTCAACCCGTTATCACCATTGGACATTCTACCACTTCCTCTACAAGAGCGCACCAACATGGATGTGAGTGCACGGGCAAGCTACATCAAGAAGATGCATGAGGATACTAGGCACACAATCGAGCGCCAAGTACAACGACTAGCCACCAAGCTCAACGCCAACAAGCAATGATAGAGGCTAAGGTGTCCCGCCTTCGATGAGATGTTGGTTTTCGCTTTGGAGGAAGTCGACTTTGACGATCCGACTACTTAACGGCGAGGACGCCGCGCTTTAGCAATCGCTAAACCAACTCCGAGAGGTTATTGACCACGCCGAGCACGATCAACCTGACCACGAGGGTCTGCTTCCTGCGAGCAAACGAAGAACAAGCAAGAAACTGAGATTGCAATCTGGATATTGCGAATATAAGATGAAAGCTTTATTGATCAAGGTGGGGTTCTGTGGACGCTTTGTCCGGTCGTTGAACACAAACGGCACGCGAAGTTGCAGCTATGGCTAACTTTTAATCTAAACAAAACCCAAGGAAAAGCTACTAGATGGATCTACTTATATAGGAGCAAGGGGTGGCGGCCAAGGAGGTGGAGGACGTCCCAAGGCAGCCTAAAACTAACCCTAGGTCGTACAAGGCCAATGGGCCCAAGCGGAGGTGACGAACACCTTTGGACTTGTAGTTTGACTCGGATTCTGCTGCAGCATCAGATTGTTTCGTCTATAACTCAACGCTCCGGATGGATTTTAAGGTGATTCCAATTGGGTTGGAAAATGCACGAAATCTATTTTCCAACAAAAAAGAATCAACCAATTTGGAGTCCGTATGAAAAGTTATAGACGTTTTGAGTCAGGTATGTCTGTGTAGTCCGAATCTGAGTCCGTAACGTGAGAGACTTGGACTCTATCTTCTCTTGGGCCAAAAGTGACGTGAGAGAACTTTTGAACAGCAGGTAAACATCTCTTTCTCCTTATCTTCATATGTGGATTGTACAAATGTCCCATACACCTGCAATTAGACATGGCACAAAAGTTTGTGAAGTATTTTTGTCCTGGATAACATAAATATATTATTGAATAGTTTGCACTAGAAATCACCTGAGAAATATGCATGTATGCAATATTTTGGTCTCATCCAAGGTAGTCATGTCCTCATCATCCTCCCTTTTGAAAACAAAGCCGCCCTCGGCGTTGCTTAATCTGAAATGTGGCTAACAAAAGAGACAAGGTGTACATGTTGTATATGTATACGCCATCCATTTTACTTCCCTTGATTTTTGCATATATGACACATGAATAGATGAGTAACTTGCATAGTTCATAAAATCTAAAGCCAACAAATTAGCACAAGAACTAGAAGGCTTGAAAATACTGCAACTCAGTTTGCACATATAAGTGAAGCTCTTATTTATTTCAAGAGATTGACAATGTTCATCATTAAACCATCCCAACATTGGTGAATAAACCTTATTTGAATCAAATTTACATGCTACAACATGCTTAGATAAGCAAACATGCAATGAGTCATTCGACACAGAATCATCACCAAGATTAGAGGTCGATCAAAATGATTAAACATTGATTCTTTTGCATCAATAGTTAATTCAATGGGTGCTCTCAAAATTGTTGGTATTTCAGTTGTTTGATCACATGGCAAAGTCAAATTATCAATATAATCCTCTAAAATAGGTGGTGTGATCAAAGTAGTGGGTAGCTCAACACATGATGTATTCAAGTTAACTAGGCATGCATCATTCTCATGTAAAAGTGGAAAATCTGTACCTTTGTCATTACCTCTTATAGTCAACTCAGATGATGCAGCACTCTCGATGGTGATGTGTCACATGGTGGAGATGATGTAGTCCTCGCAACAACGGATGTGGTTGTCATAGTACGCCTAGTAGTTGAATAAACATCTGTATCAACAGTTGAATGTGCACCGTGCGCTTGTTCTCCTTGTGGGCAACACGTCGTTTTATTTCCTGTTCAGCTTTGCAAGCAAGACGAAACAAATGGTCCATAGGATAACACTCTTCATGAATTAGTATCTCCTGAATATTATGGTTTAATCCTCCCAAAATCTATCCATAAAATCTTCTTCACTTTCTTCTAAAATGAGTGCAACAAGGTAGTTTGTAAATCATCATAATATTTTGTTACGGTGTCACTACCTTGTTTTAAATGTTCCAGTTTTTAATCATGCCACGAGTATAATAAACATCGATTTAATCTATCTCTCATGACATGTTTTAAATCATCCCAAGTATTAGGTACATAATCAGGGTGTAACCGACAATATTCACTCCACCAAACTAGAGCATAACCAGTGAAAGAACCAACCGCAACCATAACTTTTTAAGTTCATCAAAATTATGGGAAGCAAATATATTATTTATGTCTAACTCCCATTCAATATATAAAGGAGGTCTAAAACGGCCATTAAATGGTGGTATAGAAACATGAACCTGATCATGTGCATTTGGATGTTTGTGCACCTCTCGTGACGGTTGTGGTATTTGCATAGGTGGTGGCATGTCTCCGCGATCGACAAAGCCCATGAATTGACTCGATCCTGTCATGATTAGTAGAACAAGAAACAAAATCCAAAAATAATGTTCCTATAATTACTAGGATGTGGTGGTAAAACGCTCACAAGAAAGCAAATATCAATGTCTTACAAGTTCTTACCATGCAAAGAAAGGTGATCGCAACCAGCGGTGTCAAGTAACTCGAATATTGAGTAAAGCGATTGCTGGGGAGCGACGATATACGTGTAGAAATATGTGGAGCTGGGTTGGCTATATATGGTAGCAAAAGATTAGCAATAATCAATTCAAAGATGCAATGTTGAATAAACGCCAACGACGGTGATCTTGTCTGGTCCTAGGCTAGACCGGACTAGAGACGCGAGCCTAGAACACTAATGAGGTCACGGCATAGCACAACTAGCATCAATGAAGGATACTAAGTAGCTCTTGACAGCAAGATATAAGTGAAGATCACAACGGCAAAGTGAAGATAATGATGAAAACAATCGCCAAGCAGGACATACAACAACTCTCTCTCCAACTTTCCTCTTGAAAAGTTTGAGCCAATTTTCTGATAAATTCTTTCAAAGAATGCTACTAACTCAAGCTTTCCAATGCAAAAAGAATCACTCAATTCCGAGTTGATATGAGGAGTCAAAAAATTCTAAAACTGGTTTGGAAAACTGGAATAAGCTGTGTTCACGAACTTCGGAGGGCAAAAAGACCTATTTAGGAGCCGATTTTGAGGTGCCAAATATTGAACTAGCTTCTGCAACTATTTAGATGCGGCTCGTCTCTAGCTTTAATTTGAGTACTTGTGGAGCCAAAACGGACTTCAGATGAGGAAGTTATGCCTGTTTTACTGAACAGTGCACAAAACAGATTCCAATCCGAATTCAGCTACGAGATTGAGTCTAGATAGATCCGAACTTTCTTTTTTTTTCTTCTCTCTTTTTTTTCTCACACTTATTTTTTCTTTTTCTTTTTCTTTCTCTCTTTTTTTTTGACTTTTTTCTTTTACTTTTTTCTCTCTTTTTTTTTCTCTCTCCCTCTTTCCAAACAAACTAGATAAGATGCAGATTGGATCAAGTGAAGATGTGAACGATCTCAACTATGGTTATGACAATGAACGGTGGGTAGCACGTGGTGGAAATTGATGGATGGATGGTGATCCACGGAAGGGATAACGATGCAGCGGCGGCGTGACTAATGTGAACAGAACTCGAAACTCTAAAGGAACAAGACACTAAGACCAGCAACTCGACACGACGATGCAACCGATAATTCAATAATGCAAACAATGAAAAGAAAATTGCAAAGGCTTGGACTGGCTAGGACAAATGATGAATAGATCTAACTTTTTGTGGCTTTTTCTTGGACAATTGGTAAGAAAATAAATCGAATCTAGGATAATCGGAAAATCTCACCGAGCAACCTGAAAACCGATACCACTTGATAGAGGCTACGGTGTCCCGCCTTCGATGAGATGTTGGTTTTCGCTTTGGAGGAAGTCGACTTTGACGATCCGACTACTTAACGTCTTGAGGACGCCGCGCTTTAGCAATCGCTAAACCAACTCCGAGAGGTTATTGACCACGCCGAGCACGATCAACCTGACCACGAGGGTCTTTCCTGCGAGCAAACGAAGAACAAGCAAGAAACTGAGACTGCAATCTGGATATTGCGAATATAAGATGAAAGCTTTATTGATCAAGGTGGGGTTCTGTGGACGCTTTGTCCGGTCGTTGAACACAAATGAAGTACGCGGTTGCAGCTATGGCTAACTTTTAATCTAAACAAAACCCAAGGAAAAGCTACTAGATGGATCTACTTATATAGGAGCAAGGGGTGGCGGCCAAGGAGGTGGAGGACGTCCCAAGGCAGCCTAAAACTAACCCTAGGTCGTACAAGGCCAATGGGCCCAAGCGGAGGTGACGTAACACCTTTGGACTTGTAGTTTGACTCGGATTCTGCTGCAGCATCAGATTGTTTCGTCTATAACTCAACGCTCCGGACGGATTTTAAGGTGATTCCAATTGGGTTGGAAAATGCACGAAATCTATTTTCCAACAAAAAAGAATCAACCAATTTGGAGTCCGTATGAAAAGTTATAGACGTTTTGAGTCAGGTATGTCTGCAGTAGTCCGAATCTGAGTCCGAACGTGAGAGACTTGGACTCTATCTTCTCTTGGGCCAAAAGTGACGTGAGAGAACTTTTGAACAGCAGGTAAACATCTCTTTCTCCTTATCTTCATATGTGGATTGTACAAATGTCCCATACACCTGCAATTAGACATGGCACAAAAGTTTGTGAAGTATTTTTGTCCTGGATAACATAAATATATTATTGAATAGTTTGCACTAGAAATCACCTGAGAAATATGCATGTATGCAATATTTTTGGTCTCATCCAAGGTAGTCATGTCCTCATCAAGCAACCCATGGTATTCAACATTGGTGATCTAGTGTGGCTACACCTTCGCAAGGACCGCTTCCCCAACGAACGCAAGTCCAAGCTTCTCCCTCGAGCCGATGGACCTTTTAAGGTGCTAGCATGCTACAACAACAACGCCTACAAGATCGACCTACCACGAGACAAGTACAATTTGACCGACATCTTCAACTTCAAGGACCTCGCGCCGTACCATGGTGATGAAGATTTTGATCCGAGGTCGGATCTTTCACAATGGGGGGGAGATGATGCGAGCATCCTTCGGTCATCCCCATGGACCTTCCATCAACTATCAAAGCTCCAAGTGGACCCATGACAAGAGCAAGAGCTCGTGCTATTCAATCCGAGGTGACATCACCGATTTTCCTTTTCTTCTAGTGAGACATGGCTACTACCTAAGTCCGAGACGCTATGCGTGATCGTGTACAACGCTCAAGCCAAGGAACCAGAGTGAAGAAGAAACGACAGCGCCAACTCTCGACAGCCCAGAACTTCCGCCACAGCCTGAACTTCCGCCCGCCCGAGCTTCCGGCCTCGACGACATCGACCAGCCCGGCGTGCTAACTATCCGTTAGCCCGAAACTGCCCGAACCCGTCCCCGGATCTTCCGCCCGCCTGCACCTTCCGCCCCTAAGCCAGCCCAACTCCACCAAGCCAACTCTCTCGCTTAAGTCGGACCCTGCCCGACCTTCCGTCAGCCTCGAACTTCCGCCCTCGCCACACAGAGCCACTTGGGCCGAGGCCCGTATCCTTTCGCCTCAGAACTATATATACTCCTCCACCTCCTCCTAGTTAGGGTTAGCATTGGTTTAGCTCATATTTCGTGTGAGAGCCCTTGCTCATCCATTTGAGTTACCTTCTCCTGAGATCGCGCCTCCTCGGAGAAGATCCTTCCAAGGGATTCAAGACCCCCCCCTCTAGGGTGGACCCCATCAAGACCTCCTCACGGAGAAGAATGGCTACTCGTGTATCTTTCCTTTGTTGATTTTGAATCTTGTTCTACCTTATGTGTTCGGTGATCTAGCCCTTGTGTAATCAAAACTTGTCGGTTTAGTGTTCCTCTTGTGTGTTTTTCCTTGTGATCTTCCGCTTGTTCGTCGTGTTCTCCCCGTAGGATCCCCTCCAAACGTGAAAGATCTCCGATTAGGGTTCCGCCCTACATCAATAGGCAAGGCATTTCATCTCCGGTCTTCGACAACAACGACGGCATGAACAACTATATCACCAAAGCGCCCATCTTCGATCTTGATAGAGGCAAAGGTGTCCCGCCTTCGATGCGATGTGGTTTTCGCTTTGGAGGAAGTCGATTTTGACGATCCGACTACGAACGTGGCGAGGACGCCGCACCTTAGCAATCGCTAAACCAACTCCGAGAGGTTATTGACCACGCCGAGCACGCATCAACTCGACCACGAGGGTCTGCTTCCGCGAGCAAACGAAGAACAAGCAAGAAACTGAGATTGCAATCTGGATATTGCGAATATAAGATGAAAGCTTTATGGATCAAGGTGGGGTTCTGTGACGCCTTGGTCTGGTCGTTGAACACAAACGGCACGCCGGTTGCAGCTATGGCTAACTTTAATCTAAACAAAACCCAAGGAAAAAGCTACTAGATGGATCTACTTATATAGGAGCAAGGTGGCGGCCAAGGAGGTGGGAGGACGTCCCAAGGCAGCCTAAAACTAACCCTAGGTCGTACAAGGCCAATGGGCCCAAGCGGAGGTGACGTAACACCTTTGGACTTGTAGTTTGACTCGGATTCTGCTGCAGCATCAGATTGTTTCGTCTATAACTCAACGCTCCGGACGTATTTTAAGGTGATTCCAATTGGGTTGGAAAATGCACGAAATCTATTTTCCAACAAAAAAAGAATCAACCAATTTGGAGTCCGTATGAAAAAGTTATAGACGTTTTGAGTCAGGTATGTCTGTGCAGTCCGAATCTGAGTCCAGAACGTGAGAGACTTGGACTCTATCTTCTCTTGGGCCAAAAGTGACGTGAGAGAACTTTTGAACAGCAGGTAAACATCTCTTTCTCCTTATCTTCATATGTGGATTGTACAAATGTCCCATACACCTGCAATTAGACATGGCACAAAAGTTTGTGAAGTATTTTGTCCCGGATAACATAAATATATTATTGAATAGTTCGCACTAGAAATCACCTGAGAAATATGCATGTATGCAATATTTTGGTCTCATCCAAGGTAGTCATGTCCTCATCATCCTCCCCTTTTGAAAACAAAGCCGCCCTCGGCGCTGCTTAATCTGAAATGTGGCTAACAAAAGAGACAAGGTGTACATGTTGTATATGTATACGCCATCCATTTTACTTCCTTGATTTTTGCATATATGACACATGAATAGATGAGTAACTTGCATAGTTCATAAAATCTAAAGCCAACAAATTATCACAAGAACTAGAAGGCTTGAAAATACTGCAACTCAGTTTGCACATATAAGTGAAGCTCTTATTTATTTCAAGAGATTGACAATGTTCATCATTAAACCATCCCAACATTGGTGAATAAACCTTATTTGAATCAAATTTACATGCTACAACATGCTTAGATAAGCAAACATGCAATGAGTCATTCGACACAGAATCATCACCAAGATTAGAGGTCGATCAAAATGATTAAACATTGATTCTGTTGCATCAATAGTTAATTCAATGGGTGCTCTCAAAATTGTTGGTATTTCAGTTGTTTGATCACATGGCAAAGTCAAATTATCAATATAATCCTCTAAAATAGGTGGTGTGATCAAAGTAGTGGGTAGCTCAACACATGATGTATTCAAGTTAACTAGGCATGCATCATTCTCATGTAAAAGTGGAAAATCTGTACCTTTGTCATTACCTCTTATAGTCAACTCAGATGATGCAGCACTCTCGATGGTGATGTGTCACATGGTGGAGATGATGTAGTCCTCGCAACAACGGATGTGGTTGTCATAGTACGCCTAGTAGTTGAATAAACATCTGATCAACAGTTGAATGTGCACTCGGCGCTTGTTCTCCTTGTGGGCAACACGTCGCTTTATTTCCTGTTCAGCTTTGCAAGCAAGATTTAAACAAATGGCCCATAGGATAACACTCTTCATGAATTAGTATCTCCTGAATATTATGGTTTAATCCTCCCAAAATCTATCCATAAAATCTTCTTCACTTTCTTCTAAAATGAGTGCAACAAGGTAGTTTGTAAATCATCATAATATTTTGTTACGTGTCACTACCTTGTTTTAAATGTTCCAGTTTTTTAATCATGCCACGAGTATAATAAACATCGCATTTAATCTATCTCTCATAACATGTTTTAAATCATCCCAAGTATTAGGTACATAATCAGGGTGTAACCGACAATATTCACTCCACCAAACTAGAGCATAACCAAAGAAAGAACCAACCGCAACCATAACTTTTTTACGCTCATCAAAATTATGGGAAACAAATATATTATTTATGTCTAACTCCCATTCAATATATAAAGGAGGTCTAAAACGGCCATTAAATGGTGGTATAGAAACATGAACCTGATCATGTGCATTTGGATGTTTGTGCACCTCTCGTGATTTGCCTGTGGTATTTGCATAGGTGGTGGCATGTCTCCCGCGATCGACAAAGCCCATGAATTGACTCGATCCTGTCATGATTAGTAGAACAAGAAACAAAATCCAAAAATAATGTTCCTATAACTACTAGGATGTGGTGGTAAAACGCTCACAAGAAAGCAAATATCAATGTCTTACAAGTTCTTACCATGCAAAGAAAGCGGTGATCGGCAACCAGCGTGTCAAGTAACTCCGAATATTTAGTAAAGCGATTGCAGGGAGCGACGATACACGTGTAGAAATATGTGGAGCTGGGTTGGCTATATATGGTAGCAAAAGATTAGCAATAATCAATTCAAAGATGCAATGTTGAATAAACGCCAACGACGGATCTTGGCTGGTCCTAGGCTAGACCGACTAGAGACGCGAGCCTAGAACACTAATGAGGTCACGGCATAGCACAACTAGCATCAATGAAGGATACTAAGTAGCTCTTGACAGCAAGATATAAGTGAAGATCACAACGGTAGCGAAGATAATGATGAAAACAATCGCCAAGGTGACATACAACAACTCTCTCCAACTTTCCTCTTGAAAAGTTTGAGCCAATTTTCTAATAAATTCTTTCAAAGAATGCTACTAACTCAAGCTTTCCAATGCAAAAAGAATCACTCAATTCCGAGTTGATATGAGGAGTCAAAGAATTCTAAAACTGGCCTAAAAATTGGAACAAGCTGTGTTCACGAACTTCAGAGGGCAAAACACCTATTTAGAAGCCGATTTTGAGGTGTCAAATATTGAACTAGCTTCTGCAACTATTTAGATGCGCCTCGTCTCTAGCTTTAATTTGAGTACTCACGGAGTCAAAACGGACTTCGTATGAGGAAGATACACCTGTTTTACTGAACAGTGCGCAAAACAGATTCCAATCCGAATTCAGGTACAAGATTGATTCTAGATAGATCCGGTTTTTTTTCCTCTTTTTTTTTCTCACGCTTTTTTTTCTTTCTCTCTTTTTTTTTTTTTTTTCCTTTTTCTCTTTTTTTCTCTATCTTTTTTTCTCCCTCTTCCAAGACAAACTGGATAAGATGCAGATTGATCAAAGAAGATGTGAATGACCTCAACTATGATTATGACAATGAACAAAGCGAGCACGTGATGGGAATTAATGGATGGTATGATGGACAGCGGAAGGGATAATGATGCAGCGGCGGCGTGACTAATGTGAACAGAACTCAAACTCTAAAGGAACAAGACACTAAGACCAGCAACTCGACACGATTTATGCAACCGATAATTCAATAATGCAAACAATGAAAAGAAAATTGCAAAGGCTTGACTGGCTAGGACAAATGATGAATAGATCTAACTTTTTTTGTGGCTTTTTCTTGACAATTGGTAAGAAAATAAATCAATCTAGGATAATCGGAAAATCTCACCGAGCAACCTGGAAATCTGATACCACTTGATAGAGGCAAAGGTGTCCCGCCTTTCGATGAGATGTGGTTTTCGCTTTGGAGGAAGTCGACTTTGACGATCCGACCACTTAACGCAGCGAGGACGCTCGATGCGGAGCATCCTACGGTCATCACCATGTCAAGAGTCCGCTTGGCAAGTGACACGTGCAACCTCTACTTCTCATACATAAAGGTGAATCTTCTCCTTTACACGTGTTCACTTGACCCTTCGAGGATGGTATACTACTTGACACTTCTCCTGTGCATGCATAACTATTGCCTGAGCTTCACGGATGTCGAGGAGGAGTGCAAGCGCCAAGGAACAACTACACTGGCTCATGCGAGGGAAGCATGGAAGAGAAGGAGGAAGAGAACTCTGTCGCCCCGTAACGAGCGGTACTATCGCTTCACCCAAGCGGTACTACCGCTAAGGTCACCCAAGCGGTACTACATCCTCCCAAGCGGTACTACCACTGCGGTACTACCGCCATGAGCTCGGTATCACCGCCTCGCCTGGTAGGCAGCTTGCTGGCCCTTGGCCTTGTATCCTCTCCCACTTACCCCTTCGTGGCTTAGACTATAAATAGACCACCTCCACTTCCTTTCTAGGGTTAGCAAATATGATAGCTCATTCTTAGGTGAGCTTTGCTCCTACCTCTACTCTTGAGAGAGAGAGAGATTACTACTCCCATGGAGTTCAAGACCTCCATGTGAGAAGATCCAAGGATATCATCAAGACTTCTCATGGGAAGATCCGCTCTAGGATATCATCAAGACCTCCTCTTGGAGATGAACCTTACCTTGTATCTTTCCTTTGTTGTTCATGTACCTTGTGATCTTGTGTGTTTGATTGTCTAGTGGATGTGTGATTGGACTTGTTCTTGAGTGTTTCCCTTGTGATTTCTCTCCGCTCTTCCCCGTGTTCATCGTGTTCTTCGAGGATCCCACCCAAACGTGAAAGATCGCCCACGAGGGTTCCGCCCTACATCATCTATGGATCGAGCTTAGGTTGATCACGCTTTTGGAGCCCCTACCCTCTTTTTCTAGCTTGATTTTGTTGATTTCGTCCTAAATCCGAAAATCCCCACCAAAAATAGCCCCAAATTTTTTGTGATTTGTTAGTTTTGATGATGTTTTGTTGATTTTGATCCGTGGATTCGCTTGGTTTCAAGTGGATCTAGCATTCCCCAAGTTTCCCACTTTCCATCCATGAAATCTCTCCAATTTTGACCCCAAATCATCCATTTCCGCCCAAAATCGCTACTCTATCCGGATTTGCGAAAATCCCGACACGAGCGGTACTATCGCCTTCCAAGCGGTACTACCGCTTAGCACCTCCAAGCGGTACTACCGCCTTCCAAGCGGCACTACCGCCTCCCAAAGCCAGATTTTATGAAAAATCGACACGAGCGGGTACTATCACTGCTCCAAGCGGTATTATCACACGAGCGGTACTATCGCCTCCCGAGCGGTACTACCGCCCTACCCAGTTTCAGCTTTCCGAGTTTCACCGCTTTGCCCATAACTAATTCATCCGAGTCCGATTTTGACGTTTTTTAGCTCGTTTTGAAGCTATTGACATCCCACTTCCCATAAAATACTACCATCACCATTTGACTCCATCAAATTTTGTGAACTTTGGCATCTTTTCCTAGGGCTTCCGCCACATCCTCCGTGATAACCACCACCGACTTCCGCAACCTAACCAATTTGTTCCCCATAGCATTAGTGGTTGCTTGAGTAGTGATTCG
>JAHIAM010006494.1:0-37949 GCA_021605205.1 Aegilops longissima | reverse complement strand
AAATACTTTCCCGCCGAAGCTTCGGGGCCGCCTTTAAGGGTGTTGCCGCTGGATTCTCGAGCCTGCCGAGGAGGATCGATTCCGCGCAGGCCGTCAAGCCCCGGGTCAGAGACGGTCAGCCCCATGGCGTAAGAAATGCCTTTGGTCCTGCTGCACGAGCCCTGTGCGTCCGCATGGGCACAACATGCCGCCCGATTCCTCCAACAGGGAGCTCCCGAGGAGCAGGAAGAAGCAGAGAAAGTAGCCCGTCGTCTGCTATGTATCAGTCACGATGACGCCCCAGACAGAAGAGAGCGAACGTGTGAAATTGAAGTGCATTCACCAGAGGAAGGATTGAGCTATGATGGAGATACACGGAGGCATATGTGGCTCCTACATAGGGTCGAGGGCCCTGCCGCAAGTCATTCCGTAGGTTTCTTCTAACCACCGCCTCCAGATGCAACGGCACTAGTAACCAAGTGTGAAGCGTGTCGCCCACTCAAGAAGCTTCATCAACCAGCTAAAGCACTTCAAACAATTCCTCTTCCCCGCCCATTCTCGGTCTGGGGCTCGACATCTCTGGCCCTTTCCCCTCATACTGTCGGGGCTTTGAGTACTTGTACATTGCGACGACAAGTTCACAAAGTAGCCAGAGGTGGAAGCAAGAGGAAGGTGACAAAGACAACAGCCATCAAGTTCTTCAAGGGGCTAGTGTGCCGTTTTGGTGTGCCAAACAGAGTCATCACTGAGAACGACACGCAGTTCACAAGCCACACCTTCATGCAATACATCCAAGACCTCGGCAGCAGGGTCTGTTTTGCTTCCGTGGCACACCCACGGAGCAACGGCTAGGCGGAGAGGGTGATGACCCACAAGTATAGGGGATCTATCATAGTCCTTTCGATAAGTAAGAGTGTCGAACCAACGAGGAGCAGAAGGAAATGATAAGCTGTTTTCAGAAGGTATTCTCTCGCAAGCACCAAATTATAGGTAATGATAGTTTTGTGATAAGATAATTTGTAACGAGCAACAAGTAACAAAAGTAAATAAAGTGCAGCAAGGTGGCCTAACTTTTTTAGCAAAGGACAAGCCTGGACAATTTCTTATATAGAGAAAAGCGCCCCGAGGACACATGGGAATTATCACAGCTAGTTTCATCAATGCTCATATGATTCGCGCTCGCACTTTGATAATTTGATATGTGGGTGGACCGTGCTTGGGTGCTGTCCTTACTTGGACAAGCATCCCGCTTATGATTAACTCCTATTGCAAGCATCCGCAACTACAAAAGAAGTATTAAGGTAACCTAACCATAGCATGAAACTTATGGATCCAAATCAGCCCCTTATGAAGCAATGCATAAACTAGGGTTTAAGCTCATTACCTAGCAACCCATCATCTACTTATTACTTCCCAATGCCTTCCTCTAGGCCCAATAATGGTGAAGTGTCATGTAGTCGACGCTCACATGACACCACTAGAGGAGTGATAACATACATCTCATCGTAATATCGAATCTAATACCAAATTCACATGACTACTAACAGCAAGACCTCTCCCATGTCCTCAGAACAAACGTAATTACTCACAAAGCATTTCATGTTCATAATCGAGGAGTATTAATATGCATAAAGGATCCGAGCATATGATCTTCCACCAAATAAACCAACTAGCATCAACTACAAGGAGTAATCAACACTACTAGCAACTCACGAGTACCAATCTCACTTAGAGACAAGAATTGATACAAGAGATGAACTAGGGTTTGAGAGGAGATGGTGCCGGTGAAGATGTTGATGGAGATTGGCCCTCCGATGAGAGGAGCGCTGGATGACAATGGTGATGATTTCCTCCCTGAGGGAAGTGTCTCCGCGAACATGCCCGCCAGAGCCCTAGATTGGTTCCGCTTGTTCCACTGCATGGCAAGCGGAGTCTCGCCCCAAAGCTTGCTTATGATTTTCTTCGACTAAAGACTTCATATAGGTAAGATGGGCATCGAGGGCCACTCAGGGGCCCACGAGGCAGGGGGGGCGCCTGGTAGGGCGCCCCACCCTCGTGCCTGTGGTGTGGGTCCCTCTGGTATTTCTTCCGCTCAATATTTTTTATTATTTCCAAAATAACTTTCGTGGAGTTTCAGTGACTTTTGGAGTTGTGCGTAATAGGTCTCTAATATTTGTTCCTTTTCCAAACTGCATCTCCAACTGCTACTCGCATTCTCCTCTTCATGTAAACCTTGTAAAATAAGAGAGAAGAGGCATAAGTATTGTGACATAATATGTAATAATAGCCCATAATGCAATAAATATCAATATAAAAGCATGATGCAAAATGGACGACGTAGGGAAAATGCTGAAGTGTTGCGAGGCCCGAGGACAAAGACTTTTGACAAAGGCACAAGAGTGGAAGGCGCTGGATTGATGAGTTGCCCGCGTTCTTGGTCGATCGTAACAACGCCAAATCGAGCCACCGACTGCACAATTCCTTTGCTTCTCGGTATACGGGCAGAAGCGGTTCTCCCACGGAACTCATGTATCGGTCACCTCGATTGCTCGCCATTTACGAGCTTGAGCAAGAGCAATTGCGCAAGATGACGAACGCCCTTGAGGAAGATCGCCTTCGGCGGTTGTGAGAGCAGCATGCTACCAGCAAGCTTTGTGCCGCTACCATAGCCGCAAGGTTCAAGCCCGCTTTGAGGAAGGCGACTTTGTTCTTCGGCTCACCGCCCCTGTGATTCCAACAAGTTGAAGCCGGCGGGAAGACCTTATCGGTAATACGAGTCACTGTGCCTGGCGTAGTCCGCTTCGAGATCAAGATGCTATTCCAAAGTGAGCAACTCGAACATTGAACATCTTCGCAAGTTTTACCCATAAGGCATGGTTGCCGCCTCCCAAGAAACTACCTTTTGTACAAGCCTTGCCTGCAAGGCATGTAACCCCTGTACAAAGCCGTGCATGCACTCGAGCATAAATAAATGAAGGCCGGGCGCCTTAAGTTTTAGCATGCATGCTAGGTTAAGTCTCTCCTGTTAGGGTTGATAGTTCTTAGCGCGATCAACCCTAGAATAGAGGAGGAGTATGCGCCTTTCTGTCCTCTTTGGTTCGCAGGGCACGTGGACACTTCTGCTGAGCCCCTTGGGAGAAAGAGAACAAACCGCGCCAGCCCCCGCAAGCCAAGACTGCCGGGGCTGAAGACACAAGGATCTAACCACGACAAGTCAAAGTTGTTGTGGGTTATGGATTCAGATAAGTCCTTCATCCCCTCACAGCATTTCCGTATGGAATCGACAAATGAAACCTCGCTTTGCTCCAAGACCGCCGTGTCTTCTTCTTGTACCCAAGTCCCTAGGATGTAACCGGTCAGAGACGGTGGCAAGGAAATAAACGAAGGCCTAACTCTACTCGCCCCGCCTCCGCCAAAAGCGTGAGAATGGTCGATCAAGTCGGGACTGCAAGGCCAAGGTGTCGGCTACAATGTTTATCTTAAAATAACAAGGATTCGCTCTTGGCATGGGCCTCGGCCACGCACAAAGAACTCGACAAGCACCCTTTTTTCATTAAAAACATCCCATACAGTGTACGCTTCATACGGAATTAAAAACATGAGCAAGGGGATTACAAGTCTTAAAATTAACAAGTGTCCACAGTTTACAAACTAAAAGAGATAAGATGCTCAGAATCCCTTTCTTGTCCCTCTCCTCAAGAAGCGGAACAAGGTGGCAGGAGGGCAAAGAGAGCGCCAGGCAAGGCACGAGGATGAAGGCACCAAGAGAACATCTTGGTGCGTGAAAGGAGCCGAAGACGAGGCATCAGGCCGGCAATACGCGATTTAGGCGCCGGGTGCCCACGATCTCGACTTGACGGCCGCCACCCGCCTTTGGCTTCTCCGGCCTCCCACGCCAGCCTGCCCAAGGAGACGGCGGCCCTCGGCAGGGTGCGGGCCGAGGGAGGGCAGCGCCACCGGAGTCGGGGTTGGCATCCCGCCGCCGACTCCCGCCGCAAGCTGCTGTCCTCCTCACACTCCCGCCGTGGAGGAATTTCATCGCCGGAGGAGCCTCCACGAAGCACTTTAGGCGAAGTTCCAAGATCTCCAAGACCTTGACGGAGAGCAAAGTGCCCTCCATTAACTTGAGGTAGAGGACGAGCCCCACCATCGTTTCAACGCGAGCAAACGCTCTTCCATCGCCGACGGAGGTACATGACGGAGGAACGGGAAGTCGACGCCGACTCCGCCAGGCCGCTGCTCGCAGCCGGCCATGTGCAGCTCGAGGGTCTGGGGCGGATCGAGCTCCATCTCCCGAGCAAATAGGGTGGGGAGGCGGAGACGATGACGCGGTGGCCGGGCGCAACTCGATGAAGAACTCATGGGCTGGTCTCGACATGACCTCCATCGCTGGGAGGCATTAATGGCGGAGGCACCACCATTGCGCCCGCCGCCCCTTCTTTCCCTAGCGCCACGGGCGACCTCGGCCCCGCCTCCACCTTCCTTCTCATAGACGGCTCCCACGCCATGGGCTCTTGGAAGGGGGAACGCGCTATCGAGCCATGATTCTCGGGCCACCACCGCTCAGGGGCCAGCACCCTCTCGACATGGCGGTGGAAGAAAGGAGCGAGGTGGAAGAGGATGGATGCTGAGAGAATGTGGGATGACACCCCTCCCTCCTTACAAAGGGGCGGGTCGAGGCTCGCCGCCCCCACTCAACCAATCCAGCCACCAGAGGCGCAAGGAATCAGGACCGACCTGCTGCCCCAATCAGCGACGGCCCTGCTTCCCGCCTCCACCGCTACACCTGCATGGGGACGCGTGGCGAGCGAGCAGGATCGAGGGACGGGTGAGGCGACTGCCTCACCCTGCGTGATCGTGGGGCGGGCGCCTTGAAGACCGCGACCGAGTCCACTCAAGAATGAATCGGCCTCTCGCCCCCCTCCTTTTTTCACGGGAAGGCGTGAGCCACCTCTTACCACGATGTGACACATGCATGCGGGAACCGCCCCACGATGACTCCCCACGTCACACACACGACTCTCCACGTCGTATGCTCAACACGGGTCGGGAAGCGCAATGGATGAAACATTTACTACGGTAAAATCCCCACCTGCTCAAGACTGCTCTAGGCCTGGCCCAACAATGCGTCAGCTTATGTGTGGCCTGCACTGGGCTCCTGCCGGTGTACAAAAGTAGGGGCTCTCCTTTGACCCCTTTACTTGTGCACGGAAGTCGAGCCGCCGCCACGCACCACGCTTAGCAAGGCAGAGGAGGAAGCCGAGAGAAGCCAAGCACAAGACAACCAAGGCAACGCCAAGACCGTAAACACAGAGAGCAAGAGGGCGAGGTGGACTCCTCGGCAAGATCGCAGCGAGGCAGCCCCGCAGCCTCGGGAAGAGCCTTGTCTGGGCAACTTGCCCGACGCCAAGAGAGCAAGCCACCCTTGAGCCCACGGGTTCTAACACCACCAACTATCCACGTTAGGACCAAGGCTCAAGGCGCCTTCAGGTGGCATGCGATCTTCGCCAAGATCATAAACATGAGATCGATGAGGACCAGAAGATTTACGACCTCGGCGGGATCCCAGCCGAGGAAATCCACAAGACCCCTGCAAGTGCCTTTGTCGGGACGACTGCAACGCCACGACAAGACCCTTTGTCGGGTCCCCCGCAAGACCCTTGCCGAGGGCATCAACAGGCTATCGCCAGTTCGCTACCGCCAAGAGCTTCACCGTCATTCCCAAGCAGCTGCTAGCTCAACCAGCTTGGGCAGGCACTGCGGCATGGGCGGCCTCATACACCGACTCAGTAAGCACTTGCGGTGGCATGCGACCCTTCATGAAGGCTCCACCACCGCGCCAGCCCAAAGAGCCAGCCAACGCGCTGGCACAATCGCGATGCCTCATCACCGTGACGCTGTCGAGGCCAAAGAGGCGGCGATACCGGACGTGCTTCCTTGGCGCCCCGATAAAGCAAGGCACGCCATGCAAGCATTAAATGCGCTTTGTCCGATGGTCCCGTGAGGATAGGCTTATCGATCAGAGACCTTTCGACCTCCGTGCCACCGTGGCAACCCCTTTTTCCTATAAAAGGAGGCCCGAGTCGATCAGAGAGGATTCGCCTTTTGGGCAAGTTGCACCTCAGAGCTAGCTCAAGAACACAAGAACACTCAAATACATCCACCAAAGCAGACTAGGGTATTACGATCTTCGCGTCTGAACCTCGGTAAACGATCCGTGCTTCCCCGCCGACTCACTTTTGCACAACCTCGCGCCGCCAACCATAGAAGGGATCCCAAGACCCCATAGGTGTCGCTTTCACCGACACTCTCCAGGAAATACCGACGTAGTTGCAGCTACCATCTGGGGGGCGCCTACAACACACATCAATTGTTCCAAGCCGTGAGCGCCCACAGCCATTTACACCTCCGTCATATTCACGTAGTGCTTAGGCGAAGACCTGCGCTTATTACTTCACCATCACTATCACCACGCCTTCATGCTGACGGAACTCTCCCTCGACACTTTGCTGGATCAAGAGTTTGAGGCACGTCATCGAGCTGAACGTGTGCAGAACTCAGAGGTGTCGACGCTTGGTGCTTGATTGGTCGAACGAGAAGAAGTTCGACTACATCAACCGCTGCTAACAAACGCTTCGCCGGGTCTATGAGGGTACGTGGACACACTCTCCCTCTCGCTGATATGCATCTCCTAGATAGATCTTGTGTGAGCGTAGATTTTTTGAAATTGCATGCTACGCTTCCCAACAAAGGGCATCCGAGCCAGTCATACCGCTACCACCAACGCCTTATTTTGATTCGCAAGATTGTTGGATGAAGTGGCCCTGACCAACCTTACATGACCACGCTCACGTAGACCGGTTCCACCGATGCATATGCAACTTGTTTTGCATAAAGGTGGCTGGCAGGTGTCTGCTTTCTCCAACTTTAGTTGAATCAGATTTGACTAAAGGCGGTCCTTGTTGAAGGTTAAAACAACAAATTTGACGAAACACCGCTGTGGTTTTGATGCGGGTAAGAACGGTTCTTGCTAGAAGCCCGTGAGCAGCCATCGTAAAACTTGCAACAACAAAGTAGAGGATGTCTAACTTGTTTTTGCAGGGCAAGTTGTGAAGTGATATGGTCAAGACATGATGTGATATACGCTATTGTATGAGATGGTCATGTTTTGGAAAAGTTATCGCAACCGGTAGGAGCCTTATGGTTGTCGATTTATTGTATGGAATGCAATCACCATGTAATTGCTTTTACTTTATAACTATGTGTTAGCGATAGTTGTAGAAGTAATAGTTGGCGAGACGACAACAATGCTAAGATGGAGATCAAGCTGTGAAGCCGGTGACGATGGAAATCATGACGGTGCTTTGGAGATGGAGATCAAAGGAACAAGATGATTGATAACCCAAAAGTATAGGGGATCGCAAAAGTTTTCGAGGGTAGAGTATTCAACCCAAATTTATTGATTCGACACAAGGGGAGCCAAAGAATATTCTCAAGTATTAGCAGTTGAGTTGTCAATTCAACCACACCTGGATAACTTAGTATCTGCAACAAAGTATTTAGTAGCAAAGTAGTATGGAAGTAACGGTAACCGTGGCAAAAGTAACGGTGATAGTTTTGTAGTGATTGTAGCAGTGGCAACGGTAAAGTAAATAAATGAAGAACAATATGTGAAAAGCTCGTAGGCATTGGATCGGTGATGGAGAATTATGCCGGATGCGATTATTCATGCAATAGTTATAACATAGGGTGACACAGAACTAGCTCCAATTCATCAATGTAATGTAGGCATGTATTCCGAATATAGTCATACGTGCTTATGGAAAAGAACTTGCATGACATCTTTGTCCTACCTCCCATGGCAGTGGGGTCCTATTGGAAACTAAGGATATTAAGGCCTCCTTTAATAGAGTACCGGACCAAAGCATTAACAAATAGTGAATACATGAACTCCTCAAACTACGGTCATCATCGGGAGTGGTCCCGATTATTGTCACTTCGGAGTTGCCGGATCATAACATATAGTAGGTGACTATAGACTTGCAAGATAGGATCAAGAACTCACATATATTCATGAAAACATAATAGGTTCAGATCTGAAATCATGGCACTCGGGCCCTAGTGACAAGCATTAAGCATGGCAAAGTCCTAGCAACATAAATCTCAGAACATAGTGGATACTAGGATCAAACCCTAACAAAACTAACTCGATTACATGATAAATCTCATCCAACCCATCACCGCCCAGCAAGCCTACGATGGAATAACTCACGCACGGCGGTGAGCATCATGAAATTGGTGATGGAGGATGGTTGATGATGATGATAGAGACGGATTCTCCCCGAGGCCCGAACGGACTCTAGATCAGCCTCCCGAGAGAGATTAGGGCTTGGCGCGGCTCCGTATCGTAAAACATGAATCCTTCTCTCTGATTT
Organism: Aegilops longissima; assembly: GCA_021605205.1. Classification (NCBI taxonomy): domain Eukaryota; kingdom Viridiplantae; phylum Streptophyta; class Magnoliopsida; order Poales; family Poaceae; genus Aegilops; species Aegilops longissima. Next base: position 29,535 of record JAHIAM010006494.1, on the reverse strand, counting down.
TTCTCCCCGAACGTGAATATATAGAGTTGGAGTTGAGGTCTGTGACTCTGTGGGGCCCACGAGGCGGGGGCTACTAGGGGGCAAAGCGCCCCCACCCTCGCCGACAGGTGTGGCGCTTCTCGGGCGCTGATTCTTTCGCCAATATTTTTATTAATTCCAAAATAATCTCCGCTGATTTTCAGGTCATTCCGAGAACTTTTATTTCTGCACAAAAATAACACCATGGCAATTCTTGCCGAAAACAACGTCAATTCGGTTAGTTCCATTCAAATCATGCAAGTTAGAGTCCAAAACAAGGGCAAAAGTGTTTGGAAAAGTAGATGCGTTGGAGACCTATCAACTCCCCCAAGCTTAAACCTTTGCTTGTCCTCAAGCAATTCAGTTGATAAACTAAAAGTGATAAAGAAAACTTTACAAACTCTGTTTGCTCTTGTTGTTGTAAATATGTAAAGCCAAAGATTCAAGTTTTCAGCAAAGATTATGAACTAATCATGTTCACAATAACACTTAGGTCTCATGTTTACTCATGTCAATGGCATAATCAACTAGCGAGCAATAATAGTAAATCTCAGATGACAACACTTTCTCAAAACAATCATGATATGATATAACAAGATGGCATCTCGCTAGCCCTTTCTGAGATGGCAAAACATAAATGCAGAGCACCTTTAAAGATCAAGGACTGACTAAACATTGTAATTCATGGTAAAAGAGATCCAGTCATACTCAATATAAATTAATAGTAATGGATACAAATGACAGCGGTGCTCTCCGGCTGGTTATTTTTAACAAGAGGGTGATGACTCAACATAAAAGTAAATAGATAGGCCCTTCGCAGAGGGAAGCAGTGATTTGTAGGGGTGTCAGAGCTCGATTTTGAAATAGAGATGAATAATATTTTGAGCGGCATACTTTCATTGTCAACATAACAACCGAGAGATCTCGATATCTTCCATGCTACACACATTATAGGCGGTTCCCAAATAGAATGGTAAAGTTTATACTCCCCCTCCACCAACAAGAATCAATCCATGGCTTGCTCGAAACAACGAGTGCCTCCAACTAACAAGAGTCCCGGGGAATTTTTGTTTGCAATTATTTCGATTTGATTTGCATAAAGCATGGAACTGGGCATCCCGGTGACCAGCCATTTTCTCGTGAGTGAGGAGCGGAGTCCACTCCGCTTGAGAATAACCCGCCTAGCATGGAAGATACAGACAACCCTAGTTGATACATGAGCTATTCGAGCATGCAAAACAGAATTTCATTTGAAGGTTTAGAGATTGGCACATACAAATTTACTTGGAACGACAGGTAGATACCGCATTTAGGAAGGTATAATGGACTCATATGGAATAACTTTGGGGTTTATGGAAGTGGATACACAAGCAGTATTCCCGCTTAGTACAAGTGAAGGCTAGAAAAAGACTGGGGAGCGACCAACTAGAGAGCGACAACCGTCATGAACATACATTAAAATTAATAAACATTGAGTGCAAGCATGAGTAGGATATAATCCACCATGAACATAAATATTGTGAAGGCTAGGTTGATTTGTTTCAACTACATGTGTGAACATGTGCCAAGTCAAGTCACTTGAATCATTCAAAGGAGGATACCACCCTATCATACCACACCACAACCATTTTAATAGCATGTTGGCACGCAAGGTAAACCATTATAAACTCTTAGCTAATTAAGCATGGCATAAGCAACTATAATCTCTAATTGTCAGTGCAAACATGTTTATTCATAATAGGCTGAATCAGGAACGATGAACTAATCATATTTACAAAAACAAGAGAGGTCGAGTTCATACCAGCTTCTCTCATCTCAATCAGTCCATCATATATCGTCATAATTGTTTTCACTTGCACGAATCGAACGACGTGAATAATAATAATAGTGCACGGCATTGACTAAGCTGGAATCTGCAGCATCTAATACAAAGGAGAAGACAAGGTCATATGGGCTCTTGATTAAATCAACAATAATGCATATAAGAGCCACTTCAAAGATTTTCATTATGGTCTTCCTCTCAATTCCCCAAAGAAAATAAAAGAAATAAAACTATTTACACGGGAAAGCTCCCAACAGTCAAAAGAAGAACAAGAAATCTTTTTGGGTTTTCTTTTAATTATTACTACTACAAGCATGGAAAGTAAACTAGCTAGAAGCTACAACTATTTTTTTTGTTTTTCTTAAGGTTTATCATACACACAAGAAGAAAGCGAGAAAAAGAAAATAAACTATCATGGATATTACAGTGAAAAAGTATGAGCACCGACAACTAGCATGAGTGTGTGAACATGAATGTAATGTCGGTGAGAAATACGTACTCCCCCAAGCTTAGGCTTTTGGCCTAATTTGGTCTACTACCACAGCTGGCCTGGCGGATATCCAAAGTTGTAGCTGGGGTCGTACTGTGATGCAACAACTATTGCCTCATGAGCTGCCGCTTGAGGCGAGCTGTCTCCGCCCTCCTCTTATATTCGTCGCCTCCCCCGGTTATAATAAATCTCCTTTGTCCGGAAGTCAAAGAAAGTAGGAGCAGGAGAGTGTCGGATTTGGTTCCCGCAGTAACCTTAAGGTTCAAACTCAAAAGCACGAAGATCTTTCCCCACCGACTCAAGGCTTCAATGGCTTGCAAGAAATCTAAACCGAAAGAAGAACACACAAGGGACACGAGGTTTATATTGGTTTGGGCCACCATGTGGTGTAATACCCTACCCAAAGGTGTGGTGTGGTGGATTGCCTCTCGAGGTCTGATGATGAATAATACAAGGAAGAACAGCCTCATGAGAGGTGTTCTTGAGTTGGTGCGGTGTGTTCTACTTTGTCCGGGGTCTCTCTCTCTCTACCGTCGCCATCTTCGCCCCCTTTTCTCTACGGGCGTTAGCCCTATTTATAGAGGCCCCGGTCCTCTTCCCAAATAATGAGCGGAAGGGCGCCAAAATTCAGCCATTTTGAAGGGGAACATCCAAGACAAGTTATCCCCGACCAAAGGTGGTCTTCGCCCAAAAGCACCGGTGATGACGCCGCCTTTGGCTCCACGGTGACCTCCGTCCCTACCGCCTCGCTGGTCTTGGTCTCGTTGCACCGTATCGGTAACCTTGCTCGATGCTTGGCTCTGTGCTTGCCCCTTGCAATCAAGGGGAAACAAGGACATCGCACAGCCGGGCGCCTCGCCGGTCTCGATCATCATGGCTTGCGCCACGGCCTCGCGAGGTGCCCCGCTTGATCTCTCCGCCTCGCGAGCTTGCCTCGATGAGGCTACCCCCGAGGAAGCTTCGTTGTCCGCCTGCAAGGCTTGGCCTTATGCAGGGTCTTGAGCTTGAGCCGATGAAGCTGGGCCGACTGGCCCCCACTCGAGCCATGCAGCGGGCCGCAGTGTGCAAGTCTCTGGGGACCCCTGCTCAGAACGCCGACAAGAGCCCCTGGCCCAAGCATGCCTGGCTTGGCTTAGTAGAGAAGCAAGGGGCAGCGCGAAGCGCCATGAGCCCCAATAGCTCGGCGGCCTTGGGCGCCAAGGTGGCATTGATTGGACGTGGGCGTCAAGGCCCCCACGACGCCGACAACCGGGCCCATCTAACAAAAGAGGTGCCCGGCCAGACTTACTCACTTTGTTCTCGCTCATTTGGCCTAGATCCCTTTCGCTTCTTCTCCTTCCTGCTCTTGAAATCCTCCAGATCTGTCTCAATCCTTCCCGTCCGCACGCTTATGGCGCCAAGAAGTCCCCGGCCGAGGCTTGGTACTGCTCGATCCTCGAACTTGTCGGAGAAGAACTCGCCTCACGCTACCGATGACGGTGGCGCAGGGCAGCCAGGGGCGATCGGCTCAAGGCCGGCTCGACCAGCCCGAGGGCAAAGGGAGCACCTTCTATCCGCTCTTTGTGAGCGCCATCATCGCCGGTCCGTACCTCCTTTTCCGAAGTTCTTCTTTGCTGTTCTCCGCCAATACAACTTGCAAGCTCGTGATTCCACCCCAACTCCGCTTCTTCTCCGCGATCTTTGCTTACTATTGTGAGGCTCACGCTGGGGTAAAGCCCTTGGTGGCCTTGTTGCGCCACTATTTTTCCTCCAGGTTTCGTGCTCATGTCTCCGCATGCGCTGAATTTTATCGCGATACCCAACTCCAATGCTATATCAAGCCTCGAAGAGGATCAAGGCTTCCGGAGCAAGTGGGTCATGGTGGACGCCGGGCGCCCACTCGACCGGTGCTGCTTTACGGGCAGCCCAAGGCCGCTGACGGTGGTATCGCAGAGCTCGTCAATTTCGCGTGAAGGCGGTGTCAAGAGGATGAATGTGGACTCGAGGCCGTGCAACTTAGGGGCGGCGGTTGACCGAGGCACACCCCGAGGGAGTTCTGGGCACCGGGTGGCTCCGCCTCAGAGCACTCCGCCCCATTGTGGAGGCTTGGGAAGCGGACGCCGCCTGGCCTATGCTCCGAGGCCCCGACCGACGAGGATTTGGTCGCGCCTCCACTCCTTGGTTGGGGGAGACGTGGTGCCCGGGTGCCCCTGCCCCCTGCTCTTTCATGACGACCGGGAGCAGGTGGTGAACACCATGCGCACCTTCAATGGTGAGGGGCTGGTGCCTGCAGGCTCCTGGGATCTAGAGGCGCGGGCGATGGTGGACGGTCCTCCGCAGCTCCAAAGGAGTGAAGGGAAGAAGAGGCGGAGGAGGAAGAGTCTCACTGAGGCGATCAAGGGCGAGGAGTCGGGGAGTCCTTCCTCGGCAAGAGGTCCCTGCCTCCTCTCGCCCATGCCGGACGACGACGAGGCCGGGCGCCAAAGTAGGAGGGGAGGACTCTCCTTGATCACAAGGAAGGGCAGGTCAGGGCTGGTTCTCCTGTGGTCTCGCCTGTCCTCGGGCGGTCCGAGGCCAGCCCCAGCCCTCCCGACGTGCCTTCGCTTCCTGCCTCTCAAGGCTGACCCCAACTGTAGGCTCTCGGCTTCAAGTTCGGCCTAAGCTGCTTGAGTCCGTGAACCACCACCGCTAGTGCTCGATATGTGCTTTGCTTGGTTTCGCCACCGAGGCTTGACGCTCAGATTCTTTTGCCGTGCCGCACTCAGCAAAGAGGTTGAGAGGGGCTTCGCGCCTCGCTTGGGGCGAGTCCATCTGCTGGGCGGCACCTTCATCCGCTGGGAAGGAGAAGGCGGGCTCACGCCCCGCCGATCGCTTTCGCGAGGCCAACTAGGACGCTTCGGCGAGGAGTCAGCCTCGTGGCCTCACTGACTCGGAGGCGGCTGCGCCGATGTCGCAGCCTGTAGCTAAGGCCTGTGGGGTTCTTCCCGCCAAGCCGCGGATCACGCCGCCGCCCTTCCGCCGCTTCCATCGTTCCTTCTTCTCGATCCTCTCGCCGCCATCCTGACCAGGTTGGAAACGAACTCGAGCCACCAAGGGAGGATCTTCTGCGGGACCTCGCTTAGTGGCCGGGCCTGCTCCGCCTCCGTCTGAAAGAAGCGCCGAGCCAGGCCGGTCGGCCTCCGATGGGGAGAAACAGGCCGCTAGCTGCCAAGGCCGCCGCGACGCTGTTCTCGGGCGATGCCGCTGCTGCCTGTGGCCGCCGCAAGGCAATCGGAGGTCGAAGCATAAGGCCTGCGCGCCGAGCTCGCCAAGGAGGTCCGCGGCCGCCAGGAGAAGGAGAAGGAGATGAAGGCTCGGGAGGCTGCCATCAAGGACCGGGACGCCAAGCTTGATGACTGCCGTGGCCGGTTGGAGACACTGGAGCGGTCGCTAAAGGCGGAGAGGACCAAGCTAGACGCCAAGGCGAAGGTCCTGGCCGAGGATCGGGTGGCCTTCGCACAGCTAGAGAAGAAAGCTCGCGCCGCGCTGAAGACGCTTTACGAGGGCGGCTTGGAGGGGCCGTTGGCCGGTGCGGAGGACGGCCCCGCCGAGCTGCTTCCCTTCCTGATCCGTGCGCTTGAAGATGTCGCAGACGGCCTCGGCCCCACGGCCGAGGCCGAGGCGCGGCGTCTGCCTTCGCAACATCGACGATGTCCTCAGCCACGCTTCACCGCGCGACCCCAACGTTGACTTTGACAGCCTGCTGGAACCCGTGAGCGGCGACCTTGCCGCCGCTGCTGCTGAGGCCGTGAAAGGCCGAGCCGAGGCTTTGCTGGGGAGGTTTCACGCCTTCAACACCTTGCCGGGGCGCGGTGCCGCCAGCTCCGCGGCCTCAGGAGGCGGAGTCGCCCAGCGTGACTCCACCACAGGCGGCGGCGCACCATGCACCATGCCTCGCGGAGGCGTTTAAACTTGTGTTTGGCATCGTGAAACAATCTATGGCTTGTAATATTTGCTTTGAATTCTCGATTTGCATTTTCCTCCTATTTACTTGCGCCTCACGCCGGTAGGCCTGCCCTCAAGATACCTCAATCTCGCCGTTAGCCCCGACCGAAACCATGACGGACTAAGGAGTGAGGGGCTACGTGGCAAGTTAGGCTCCTGAGTCGTGATGCTCAGGAGTCCCCCTTGACGCCCAAGCAACAAGTAGGACATGGGGGCAAAGGAGTGGATTTGTCATTCTGCGTCGGCAGGGCCCGGCCCCGTGCATACCTCAACCACCGTTAGCCCCGACCGAAAACCAGGATGGGACTAAGGAGTGAGGGGATACGTGGCAAGTCAAGCTCCTGAGTCGCGATGCTCAGGAGTCCCCCTTGACGTTCAAATGAGTTTTCATACCTTGGCTCCGCTCAGGGAGGGGCGCGCGACGACCAGGTCCGAGGGACCTGGCTGGGTGGCGGCGCCGGCATGGCCCGGCAGCTCTCTGTCCAGCCTCGCTGCACTCCCGAGGGGAGGCGCTACATGGTGCCGACACCGAGCCCTGCCTCGAGGCTGGTACGGCCGGGCCGCCTCGCTTGTTTATCACCATGAGCAGAGCGCCTGCATGTGTATGGGCATAGCCGCCTCAAGAAGGTCGCCACCAAGACGGAGCATGGTGCTTCCACTGCACGTGAGGGGGGCACGCCCGGGAGGAGCCCCGGACGGTACAGCCCCGCCTCGACATGTGGCCTGCACGGTAGGGCTAGGAGAGGTGATCTGGCACTCGTGAGCCAGCTGGACTCACGAGGCCCTACCGAGGCAGGTTGCGCCTGCCTGGGCCTTATCAATGGTGTGTTCTGCAGGTGGTTAGAATGCAAATTTCTACGCCCTCGTGTCCCAGCCTCGAGCGAGCTCACCGCCGCTGGTATGACAGGTCGTGATGCCGTGGGTCAAGGCTGGGGTGAGGGCTGAGAGCCAGAGAGCCCATGAGTCGCGATGCTCAGGTGCCCCCCTTTTAACGTGCAAGCGCTTTGCATGAGAGCGGAGAAGTCCGCGATAAGCAGCAGATGACAATCATGGGAACCAGATTAAGCGCGAAGGAGCAAATTCATTTCAGGTAGATGCGGAAAAAAGCAAACGCCATTGGGCCAGGCCCGAGCAGCTCGGGGATGATGCAGCCCGAGGGGCGCCCCCAACAAGGTTGGTAAAGAGCATAAGCAAAACGGATACATGCCGCAGGGACGGACCCACGCGACCTGGGAATAACGCGACCCTGTGGGCACTCCCAGCTAAAAACGGAACTTTGAAAGATGTCACCGATGCCGCTGGAGATGAAGTGATGCCAAGAAGCGGGCGACGCGGCGGTGAAGACGCCGACCACGAGCCCCTCAGCCCGTGAGCCCCGGAGGCCCGGGCTCGTGGGTCTCCGAGGGCCATCCCCATCTCCGCCAGATCGAACAATGCCTCACCCATCGAGCCTCCGCGCCGCCAGCGCCGATGAGCGACGACCGCTCGGCAGCCGAAAGGCATGCGAACGTAGCTGTGAGGTGGACCTTACAGTGCCCCACGCAAGGCCGAGGCGCCCCGAGACGCTGCCTGTTGAACTCGCACGCCGATGCAGACGATAGCCCACCATCCTCGCCGATGTGGGCTACGACGGCGCGGGCTGCCGTGCTTGACTCTCGACCCTCGTAGCTCCCCGGGTGTTTCTAGCAATGAACTCGAGGGTTTGGTCCTCCTGCCTCGCCCCTTCCGAGGGAAATGTGCTCGAAGCACCCCACCAAGTGGTGCCCGAAGGCCCCTCGTGACCTTGGCAAGGTCAAGAGTTCTCCAAGAAAGAGCCCCGAGCCCCGCCAGAAGGGCGCCAGCGCCTTCCTGTGATGAGGGTGGCGCCCCAAACGGGCGCAAATCTCGACGCAACGCCCGGAGGCGCCCTCCTCACGGCTTGGGCCAGCGAATCCTTCTTCTTCTTAGGTGTCGCCGGAAGTCTTCCGCCTCGTGATCCGGGTCTTCGATCGCCGCGCTTGGAAGGCACACTCAAGTGAACACACAAGGCCCCTTTCCTCGCAGGGTACCGTGATGACTCCACCGCTCTCGAATCTTGAGGACATTGTAGCTATGGTGAGTCACCGCCATGAACTTGGCAGGGCTGGGTACCGAGGATGGCGCAGGCGGCAGGTGAATGTGGGCGACGCTGAAGTCGGCGAGCTTGGTGCGGTAGTTGTTGGCGCTGCCCGGTGACTGGAAGGCTAACCCGCCTCTATCGGAACAAAGGGAACCACTGGCTCTCGAGAAAGGCTTGCTGGCTGAAGCTGATCATACGGCACTTGGAGATTGTTGAACGCCCCGACGGACAGGACGTTGAGTCCTGCTCCGCCATCGGCGAGGGTCCCGTGACCTACACATTGCCGATGACCGGGAGCAAAGCATCGGGAGGACTCCGCCGCTGCCCAAGACTTGAGCTGATCCGCTGAGCTGAACATGATAGCGCACGCAGACCACCTGAGAGGGCGCGTGGCCTCAAGCTTGGGAGGACAGCATTCACCTCGAGTAAACTGCTTGAAGATGCGCCATGAGGTCGGGCTTGGGCGCCACCCAAGATGCAAGCGATTGCGCCAGCCTCCTGGAAGCCCCAGCCCTCTGCCTTGGTGTTAGTCTTCGCTCCTTCTTGGTGGTGGCAGTAAAGGAGGAGGCATGCGCGCCGCATGGGCGATCCTCACGAGGCTGATCCGCCCAGCCTCCCTCTCAAGGGTGGTCCCGCCAACGGTCCTCGCGAGGTCGGTCACGCCACCCTTGGCGAGGGCCACGGTCTTCCCATCGCCCTCCACCTCTTCCTCCTCCTCGCCATAGCCCCTATCGCAGGCCAGGGCCGGCCGACACGCCCATCTCGCACGGCCCTGAGCTCTGGCATTCGCTGGTGTTGTGGTGTGGAGGTCACAGACACGCAGATCGGCTGCCCTTGGATGACTCAGCTGATCCTCGCCTCGCTTGGTGTCTGGTTCACGCAAGCACGAAGCCCCTTACGCTTCACGCCCTGGCCTTGGGCTTTTTCTCTTCCGGGTCGGCAGCCGGAGCTCGAGGAGGAGAGGCGCCTTCCTCAGCCTTCGCGCACTTGGTCGCCAGGTTGAATAGCTCCAGGGATGTGCACATGTCTTCATGGAGCGCTAGCTCCTCCTTCATCTTGATGTCGCGCACGCCGTCGGAGAAGGCAGAGATAATGGCTTCCTCAGTCACCCTGGAGATCTTGAGGCGAGCGTTGTTGAAGCGCTGGATGTATTTCTGCAGGGTTTCCCCTGGCTGTTGCTTGATGCGGCGTAGGTCGCTCATGGCCGGGGCCGGTCGCGAGTGCCCTGGAAGTTGGCGATGAAGCGAGTGCGCATCTCGCCCCAGAGGAGATCGTGCCAGAGCCTGTGTTCAGAGCCAAAAGCGCGCGCTGCCCTTGAGCGCCATGGGAAACCAGTTCGCCATGACCTTTTCGCTCGCTGGCGGCTTCGATGCCTAGCTCAGAGCTGTAGGAATTCCGCTGGTCCGCCGTGCCATCGTAGCGAGGGGGCAGATCAGCTTGAATTTTCCTGGCCATGTGACGCCATGTAGCTCGGGGTGAAGGCGCAGCAGCCTGTCAGGCCACCGCACCCTTTGCTGGTGCTGGGCTTTCTCCTAGGGATTACCGCGCGCCGCCGCTTGGAGCAGCGCGGGGTCTTGGCGTGGAGGCGCGGGGACGCGATCTTGGCATGCCGGTGTCGGGAGCGCGCGAGCACCTACTTGGGGACGAGGGATCTCTTGGCAGCTCCTTTCTTGCTGCGCAGGCGCCGGACGTGGAGGGTCTCGTCCTGGGGCTGCGCGCCTTGGAGCCAGGGCGCCTTCTTGGGGAGGAGGTGGTGGAGGCGCCTCCTGATCCTTGCCCCCTGCGCGGAATGGAGGGCGAGGCAGCGAGAGGGACGGCAAGGAGAGCCTTCGGCGCCGACGAAGCTCGGTGATGCGGGCGAAGCCAGTCCTCGAGATAGGTCGCCGACGGGCGGTAGTGCAGGAGTTCTTTGCATGAGCAGCGCAAGGCGGCGCGTCTGGGGGGGCAAGACGGGCGGGACGCACGAACCGCTGGAGTCAGTGACGGTGGCTTGCAAGCGGCCTTCCCGCCGCGACCGGCGATGCAGGACGAGGCTCGCTGCTCGCTCTTCGCCGGGCCGGTGGAGGTGTTGGCGGCAGCGACGGGAACGACGAGGGCGTCCGCCGACGGGCGCCGCCTCGGGCGACGCTGGTGGCGAGCCGCCGACGCCGGGCGCGAGCTCCGACGAGCGCCGCCTATGGGTGCAACGAAGATCACACGGAAAAGCGGAAGAAGATTCCGCGCACTTTACCGGGCGCGCAAATGTCGGATTTCGGGTTCCGCACCCTTTAAGGTTTGAACTCTGCGCGATGAAGATCTTTTCCTACCGACTCGCGCTTCAATGGCTCGCAAGAAATCTAAACCGAAAGAAGAAAACACAAGGGACACGAGGTTTATATCGGTTCGGGCCACCGATGTGGTGTAATACCCTACCCAATGTGTGGTGTGGTGGATTGCCTCGAGGTCGATGATGAATAATACAATGGAAGAACAGCCTCGCGAGAGGTGTTCTTGAGCTGGTGCGGAGTGTTCTACTTTGTCCGGGGTATCTCTCTCTCTACCTCGCCGCCGCCTTCGCCCCCTTTTCTATGGCGGCTAGCCCTATTTATAGAGGCACTGGTCCTCTCCCAAATAATGAGCGGAAGGGCGCCAATATTCGCCATTTTGAAGGGGAACATCCAAGACAAGTTATCCCGACCAAAGGTGGTCTTCGGCCGCAAAAGCACCGGTGATGACGCCAGATTGGCTCCACCGTGACCTCCGCTGCTCCGCCTCGCTGGTCTTGGTCTCACAGCAACCGAATGGTAACCTTTGCCTCGATGCCTTGGCTCTGTGCTTGCCCCTTTGGCGCCAAGGGGAAACAAGGACATCAAGCAGCCGTCGCCACCTCGGGCGCCTCGCCTCGTCTCGATCGTCATGGCTTGCGCCACGGGCTCTCGCGAGGTGCCTCGCTTGATCTCTCCGCCTCGCGAGCTTGCCCGATGAGGCTGCTCCCGAGGAAGCTTCCTGTCAGTCCCGCCTCAAGGCTTGGCCCCTTGTGAGGGTCTTGAGCTTGAGCCGATGAAGATGGGCCGACTGGCCCCCACTGAGCCACGCAGCAGGGTCGCAGTGCAAGTCTGGGACCCCTGCCCTGCAACGCCGACATAGAGCAACATGGAAAATGCGGTGCTCACAAACATTAGTCGGTATTGAGAGGTTGTTCATTCCTCTCAATAAACCGATGGCTAACCATAGCCTCATATCCTAGATAAGTGGGAGGCAATTCCATATCACTTTCATGTATGGGTATCTCAAGAAAATTAGCCACACGGGTTGCATAAATTCCCCAAAAAGTCTCCACTTAAAGCATTATTATGCAACCTCCATTTAACAATGGCCCCAAGTTGTAGTGTTTATCTCCCAAAACAGCACTTCCGAGAACACTAAGATCAGGACACACATGTGACATGCTTCATCCTTACCATTTATGCACCTACCTATGAAGAGAGCAAAATAATGTATAGCAGGAAAATGAATGCTCCTTATGATAGATTGTGTTACATCTCTAGATTCCCCACAAGAATACTAGCACGAAAATCTCTAAACTCATATTTATGAGGTTCACTAACACTAACCCATTGTGGAAGTTTGCAAGCAAGACTAAAATCCTCTAAGTCCATAGTGTAAGATTGGCCATAGATATCAAATAGGACAGTGTGAGAATTACGTGAAGATGAAAATTTGAACCTTCTCACAAAGGAATCAGTTAGGTGATAGTATTGAGGGCACTTATCTAGCATGAAGCCCTCGAGATCAGCATTACGCACGATAAGGCCAAATTCTCCTTAATTCCTGCTCGGACCATGAATCGCCCCGACGGCCATTCACAAGGCCGCACTTGAGCTTCTCTTGGTGGTTCATCGTCCAGATCGCAGACATGGGCCTCGGGTCCTTGCTTCCTTGAAGAACCACCTTGATACATTTTTCTAAACATATTCCTTCTTTGAAAAATTTCTGAAATTTTAGTAACTTAAAAATAAAAGTGAACCAAACTCAACAAAATTGATAGCAACTACTCCCACAAGTGCCTAGAGACTATATCATGCCTTAGAACTACTTGGGACCATATAAATTTGACATGCAAGCTCAAGAATAGGGTCACCTAGGCAACAAAAATTTGCAAGGAATAAAGCACTAGAACAAAAACTAATTGGACCATTGGAGGAGTCACATACCAAGAACAATCCCCAAAGTAGTTTTGTGAGTGGAGCTTTGAGCTAGGAGATCGAAAGTCACAAAAATGAGCTAGGACTCGTGCTTGAGCTGGTCGGTGATTTTTTGGGAGGAAGAAGGAGTGTGTGGTGCTGGAATAAGTGGAGGGAGCCACCATGGGCCGACGAGGCAGGGGGCGTGCCTCGACCTCGTGGCTAGGTGCTTGCTCCCCGATGTGTTCTCAAGGCTCGATATTCTCAATATTCCAGAAAAAATCATATCTGATTTTCGGGAATCTGGAGAACTTTTATTTTCGGGTATTTTTATTGCATGGATAATTCGAAAATGATGTAAAATACTATTTTTCTTTATTTAATCTAAATAATGAAAGTAAAAGGAGGGTACAGAAGGTTGTGCTTTCTAACTTCATCCATCTCATGCTCATCAAAAGGAATCTACTAACAAGGTTGATCAAGTCTTGTTAACAAACTCATTCAACAACATGAAACCGAGAAATTTCAATAACACTATGTTACCTCAACGGGATATGTACATCCCCAACAATAAGAATATCATATCTCTTTTGATAGTAGGAATAGGAAATTCATAACCTCCAATAATAATCGATGGAATTTTTCCAATAGAATTGATACTGTGGACTTGAGGTTGTTTACTCGAAAGTTTACCGATGCTCAATACCATTAACATGAAAAGTGACATTGCCTTTATTGCAATCAATAACTGCCCTCGCAGTATTCAAAAGGGTCTTCCAAGAATAATAGACATACTATCGCTCCGGAATATCAAGAATAACAAAGTCCGTTAAAATAGTAACGCTTGCAACTACAACATGCACATCCTCACAAATGCCGAATGTATAGCATTTGATTTATCGGCCATTTGCAAAGATATTTCAATAGGTGTCAACTTATTCAAATCAAGTCTACAATATAAAGAGAGAGGCATAACACTAACACCGCTCCAAGATCACATAAAGCAGTTCTAACATAGTTTCTTTTAATGGAGCCTGGTATAGTTGGTACTCTTGGATCTCCAAGTTTTTAGGTATTCCACCCTTAAAAGTTTAATTATCAAGCATGATGGAAATTTCCGCCTCGCACCTTTCTTTATTAGTAACAATATCTTTCATATACTTAGTATAAGGATTCATTTTAAGCATATCACCAAACGCATATGCAAGAAGATTGGTCTAATCATTTCAGCAAAGCGCCAAAATCCTCATCATCCTTTTCTTGGATGGTTTGGGAGGAAAAGGCATGGGTTTATGAACCCATGGTTCTCTTTGTTTACCGTGCTTCCTAGCTAACTAAGTCTCTCTTATCATAACGTTGATTCTTTGATTGTGGGTTATCAAGATCGGCAGTTTCAATCTCTACATCATTGTTATTGCTAGGCTGAGCATCATCATGAACATCATCATTAACATTATCACTGGGTTCATGTTCATTACCAGATTATATTTCAGCATCAGAAATAGAAATATCATTGGGATTCTCAGGTGTGTCTACAACAGGTTCGCTAGAAGCATGCAAAGTCCTATCATTTTTATTTTCTTCTTCTTAGAAGGACTAGGTGCATCAACATTATTTCTTTGAGAATCCTGCTCAATTCTCTTAGGGTGGCCCTCAGGATACAAAGTTTCCTGAGTCACTTTGCCTCCTCTAGTTGCAACTCTAACAACAAAGTCATTATTCTTACTATTCAATTCATTGAGCAAATCATTCTGAGCTTTAAGTACTTGTTCTACTTGAGTGGTAACCATAGAAGCATGTTTACTAATGAGTTTAAGTTCACCCTTAACTCTAGACATATAATCACCCAAGTGTTCAATCATATAAGCATTGAGTTTCAGTTGTCTACCAAAATAAGCATTAAAATCTTCTTGCTTAATCATAAAGTTACCAAACTCATCCAAACATTGGCTAGCAAACTTAGCAGGAGGGATTCCAGCTTTATCATATCTATAGAGAGAGTTTACCTTTACTACCTATATCGGGTTATCAAGACCATGTATTTCTTCAACAGGTGGCAAATTAAGACCATGTATTTCTTCAATAGGAGGTAAATTTTAAGATCTTCAGTTTTAATACCTTTTCTTTCATAGATTTCTTTGCCTCTTGCATATCTTCAGACTCGAGAAATAGAATACCCTTTTTTTGGAGTTGGCTTAGGAGTTGGTTCAGAAGTGTCCAATTATGTTCATTAGTCAACATATTATTCAATAGAATTTCAGCTTGATCAACTGTTCTTCCCTCGAAAACACAACCAGCACAACTATCGAGGTGGTCTCGGAAGCATCGGTTAGTCCATTATAAAAGATATCAAGTATTTAATTTTTCTTGAGAGGATGAACATGCAAAGCATTACATTGGAGAAGCCTCCCCAAGATTGTGGGAGACTCTTCTTGAATTTGCACAAAATTATATATTTCCTTAAAGCAGCTTGTTTCTTATGAGCGGGAAATATTTAGCAGAGAAGTAATAAATCATATCCTGGGGACTACGCACACAACCAGGATCAAGAGAATTAAACCATATTTTAGCATCACCCTTTAAGGAGAACGGAAATAATTTAAGGATATAGTAGTAGCGAGTTTTCTCATCATTAGTGAACAGGTGGCTATATCATTTAATTTAGTAAGATGTGCCACAACAGTTTCAGATTCATAGCCATAAAAAGGATCAAATTCAACCAAAGCAATTATCTCAGGATCAACAGAGAAATCATAATCCTTATCAGTAACAAAGATAGGTGAAGTAGCATAAGGGATCATATTTCATTCTAGCATTCAGAGATTTTTCTTTCAGCTTAGCTAATAATTTCTTAAGATCACTTCTATCATTGCAAGCAAGAAAGTCTCTCGCAGTTTCTTCATCCATAACATAACACTCAGCACAATAGGTAATTCATATCTAGGGGAGAATCTTCATCATCACTTTCATCAATATTATCGCTTTAATAATTTCATTCTCTAGCCCTAGCAAGTTGTTCATCAAGAAATTCACCTAGAGGCATGAGTATCAAGCATAGAAGTAGTTTCATCATAAGTATCATGCATAGTAGAAGTGGCATCATCAATAACATGCATATATCAGAATTAATAGCGTATAGGTTTAGGTGTCGCAAGCTTACTCAAAATGAAGGTGAATCAAGTGCGAGCTAGATGGCGTTCCTTACCTCCCTCGTAGTTGAGGGATAAATTTTGGTTTTCTCGCCTTTCAATTTCCTCATAGTGACTAGCGATATAAATACCAAGTGCCTCAAAGAATAGAGCTAGGCTCCCGGACAACGGCGCCAGAAAATAGTCTTGATAACCCACAAGTATAGGGGATCGCAACAGTTTTCGAGGGTAGAGTATTCAACCCAAATTTATTGATTCGACACAAGGGGAGCCAAAGAATATTCTCAAGTATTAGCAGTTGAGTTGTCAATTCAACCACACCTAGATAACTTATACCTACAGCAAAGTATTTAGTAGCAAAGTAGTTGGAAGTAAGGGTAACGGTGGCAAAAGTAACGGTTATAGTTTTGTAGTGATTGTAATAGTGGCAACGGGAAAGTAAATAAACGAAGAACAATACGTGAAAAGCTTGTAGGCATTGGATCAGTGATGGAGAATTATGCCGGATGCGATTATTGATGCAACAGTTATACCATAGGGTGACACAGAACTAGCTCCAATTCATCAATGTAATGTAGGCATGTATTCCGAATATAGTCATACGTGCTTATGGAGAAGAACTTGCATGGCATCTTTTGTCCTACCCTCCCGTGGCAGCGGGGTCCTATTGGAAATTAAGGGATATTGAGGCCTCCTTTTAATAGAGTACCGGAGCAAAGCATTAACACATAGTGAATACATGAACTCCTCAAACTACGGTCATCACCGGAGTGGTCCCATTATTGTCACTTTGGGGTTGCAGATCATAACACATAGTAGGTGACTATAGACTTGCAAGATAGGATCAAGAACTCACATATATTCATGAAAACATAATAGGTTCAGATCTGAAATCATGGCATTTGGGCCTAGTGACAAGCATTAAGCATGGCAAAGTCATAGCAACATCAATATCGTAACATAGTGGATACTAGGACCAAACCCTAACAAAACTAACTCGACACATGATACATCTCATCCAACCCATCACCGCCCAGCAAGCTCATGATGGAATTACTCACACACGGCGGTGAGCATCATGAAATTGGTGATGGAGGATGGTTGATGATGATGATAGCGATGGATTCTCTCCGGAGCCCCTAATGGACTCCATATCAGCCTCCCGAGAGATTAGGGCTTGGCGGCTCAGATCGTGAAACGTGATGAATCCTTCTCTCGATTTTCCCCTAACGTGAATATATAGAGTTGGAGTTGAGATCGGTGAGCCCGTGGGGCCCACGAGGCAGGGCGCGCCTGTGGGGCAGCGTGCTTCCCACCCTCGTGGACAGGGTGTTGGCCCCGGCCTTGATTATTTCGCCAGATTTTTATTAATTCCAAAATAATCTCCGTTGATTTTCAGGTCACCCCGAGAACTTTTATTTCCGCACAAAATAACACCATAGCAATTCAATGAAAATAGCGCCATCCGGTTAGTTCCATTCAAATCATGCAAGTTAGAGTCCAAAACAAGGGAAAAGTGTTTGAAAAGTAGATACGTTGGAGACGATCAATGATGATGGCCATATCATGTCACATATTTTGATTGCATGTGATGTTTATCTTTATGCATCTTATTTTGCTTACACCGGCGCTGGCGGTCCTAAACAAACTGTTTAAACCCCTTCATGACGGCATTTGGAAACGCTGCCAAGTGAGTGTGTGCGATAGGGTGTCCTTCCCACACGACCCGTAAATCGTCAGATAGGCCCTCCGGGACCTGTGTCAGGGCGTGTGATCGGGCGAGGCATCAAACCCAATCATTTCAGAGGTATGTACATCCCACGCGATGAATCCCGTAAATTTCCATAGGTATGTACATCCCACATGGTGAATCGAGAGAAATCATTTCAGAGGTATGTACATCCCACACGGTGAATCCTGAAAACATTTCAGTTTGTATGTATATTACACACAATCAATCCAAGGAATACATTTCGCTTTTATTTACATCGCACACAAATAATCCAGGAAAATGTTTCCGCTCGATGTACATCCCACACGGTTTTATGATACGCCGTGTGTGAAGGTGTAACTATCACACACGCCTCGCCTTGGTTAATTGTTTGTTTTCATTAACTACATCACACACGATTTGATGTAGAAAACTCTGTGGCATTGGGCTATCCATCGCAAGCGCTTTTACTGCTAGAACCGTTTGCAAAGGTCCATGACCATCTGTTCTATTTTTATTTGTTCCTGTAATTTATTATTCTAATTGGAAATTTTGAAATACAAAATGTGCAATTCAAATTCTCAGCATAATGGTTCAACAACGGATCCATAAATAAAATTGCCAGTACAATATGTTCAGTAATTACATGATTAGGCAGCAATTAACTATGATGAACCGTAGTATTTAAAGGCAGTAAAGGTGAAGAGACAAGTGTAAATCATTTTGACTGCCGACGGTGTTGAAGAAGCGGAATGCCCATAATGTGCCTTCCTGCATGCCATAGGCACGAATCACTTTTGTCCAACCCCTTGTGACGATCACCCGCCCATCCTTCACCGCATTCAGGAAGACTTCTAGAGCATTATCATGGTAGCATGAATTATATACTTTAACTTTAGTTGCCTCCACTCGCCGGTCATGTAGTTTTCAAGGTAATCATCAAGAATAGCTTCGTAAACCAATCGAAAAGAGAAAAATATCAGATATCGAGGTCTAATAGAGTAACTTGTTGTGGGCAAGGGAAAAGGCAGCACATTACTTACCATCCTAAAGTTCACTGTTGTCTTTGACAAAGTGTAAATAAAGAGCTTAATTCCAATCACCCGTTTCTTTCGCCTAACAATCTTTCTTAATTTCCTCACTTGACGCTTGTTCATGAATATCTCAATTCCCCATACGCAAAAGGGATCAAAGCGTGGATCAGTACCCCTCATATATGTACCTACAAGCAACCAGTAAATGTTAGAAGCTAAACAGAGATTGCACAAATGATGTAAAATAGAACTACCTATGTTCCTAAGTACAAGTTTTTTTGAGATTTCAATATGAACTACATACGGATGTATATAGAATTATAGATATACTTTAGATTAGAATTTAGATTCACTAATTTTGCTCCTTATGTAGTCTATATTGGAATCTCTAAAAATACTTATATTTAGGAATAGATGGTGTATAAGACATGGGATGCAGCTAACCTCGACGGCAAACAACAAAGATCGCCCATTGTAGCCCTGTAAGTACATGGAAAGCCAATGTTAACTACAACAGGTTAACATCCACAAGAAATAGCAAATGGTAATAAACGCAAGATCTCAGAGTGATATCTTCATTTCGAAGAGTAGCACGTAGCAAAGGAACGGATTTAAAATGGATACAATTGTTAATTGCAACAGGCTTAACAACATCCTAATTCATGTTTTGTAAGTTTGTAGCCAGTGAAATACAACTCTTTAAAAATGGATACAATCAGTAATTGCAACAGTGCTTAATGGCCATTGAAACCGGCATCGATAAAAATGCAATTGGCAGAGTTAAACATCACAGTAGGTGCTGCCAGAGCCAATAATGGCCCAATTGTCGATAAAAAGGTAGGGAAAATAGCTCAACGTGTTAGGCATGTTTACTACAACATGCTTAATACATCGATAGTACAAAACATAGCCATTAATTGCAACTGGTAATCGTAAGATTGATCTGGTGGGTACATACTTGGTAAGTCCCGAGAGGTAGTTGTCGGGCACTTTATCTTGGCCGAGCCCGCCTAAAGTCAGCAAGGCAGAGGCGAGCTGTTCCTCCGGTCAAGCGTGGATCAAAGGCACGACATGTGTACCTACAGCAACCAAGAATGGTAGAAGTTAAACTGCATTGCACAAATGATGTGAAATATCAGAAGACATGGATGCAGCTAACCTTGACTAAAACAACAAAGATCGGGCCGTTATGACCCCGCGCAAGTGCATGGACAAGCATGTTAAGTACAACAGGTTAGCATCCACCAAAATTAGCAATGGCATAGTTAAACATCACAAGTCATGTTTTGTAAGTTTGTAGCCATTGAAATGCAACTGCTTAAAATTGATTCAACTGTTAATTGCAACAGCTTAATAGACATTGAAAACGGTATCGATAAAAATGCATTGGCATAGTTAAACATCACAAGGCAGGTGCTGCCAGAGCAGTAGAATGGCCTAGATGTCTATAAAAGGTAGGGATAGTAGCAAACGTGTTAGGCATGTTTATCGAACATGCTTAATACATCGACTGCATGTAACATAGCCATTAATTGCAACTAGTATTGGTAAGATTGAACCGGTGAGTACATACTTGGTAAGTCCCGAGAGGTAGTTTCGGGCACTTTATTTTGGCCAGAGTCAGCCTAAAGTCAGCGACGGCGAGGCGAGCTGTTCTCCGGTCGGCGCATGGATCAAGCACCGACATGTGTACATACAGCAACCAAGAAATGGGTAGAAGTTAAACTGCAATTGCACAAATTATGTGAAATATCAGAAGACATGGGATGCAGCTCACCTCGACGGAAAACAAAATCATTGGCCTTTATGACCTCATGTAAGTACATGGACAGGCATGTTAAGTGCAACAGGTTAGCATCCACTAAAAATAGCAAATGGGCAGCATTCTAGTGATATCCTGAAATCATGTATTGTAAGTTTGTTGTCTGGTATTGGTGAAATTGAGCTCGACACGGTAATATTTGAACATCACAAAGTGTGTAGTACTGAATAAACAAGGCACGAACATGCTTAATACATCAATCGCATAAATCATAGTCGTTAAAAGTGGTATTGGTAAGATTTAGCTGGTCGATCTTACCGTTAAGTCTCGGGGTGCAGCGACCGACCTCGTGACGGTCAAGTCTCAGGCTTAAGTGTCATCCCCGGATCGGTATGTCGACACACACAATACTTGACGATTTATAATAGAGATAAATCACATGTATAAAGTAACGAAATACTATTAACTCAATCCAAATAGCGGAAGTAACAACAAGGTTGTGGATTCCCATCAACACCAACAACAAAGTTGAGTGTAGAAATCAGAACCCTAACGTATCACTTACTCGTCAGAAGACAATCCCGCAACATGAGACGTTGCAGCCATTAAAGGGTCAAGACATTGAATGTACCGCAAATTCACACCATAGGATAATGATGAATCATAGCTATCACTACATGCATATATGGCTGGTGGAAAAGCTCTATGGTTATAATGTTTTTAAAAAGCCAATTTTTCCCTACCGCAAAGGAATATATTTTATTTAACTACAAAGTTGGTTGATAAATATTGAGAAGGTTCCTCCAACTCAATCCCAAAATAATGATCATTAACAACCCAACAAATATATTAAAGTAACGTGATGAGATACTTATGATACTCCATGAAGGAAATATGCCCTAGAGGCAATAATAATGTTATTATTTATTTCCTTATATCATGATAAATGTTTATTATTCATGCTAGAATTGTATTAACTGGAAACATAATACATGTGTGAATACATAAACCTACAGAGTGTCACTAGTATGCCTCTATTTGACTAGCTCGTTAATCAAAGATGGTTATGTTTCCTAACCATGAACAAGGAGTTGTTATTTGATTAACGAGATCACATCATTGGTTGAATGATCTGATTGACATGACCCATTCCATTAGCATAGCACCTGATCGTATAGTTTGTTGCTAGTGCTTTTCTTCATGACTTATACATGTTCCTATGACTATGAGATTATGCAACTCCTGCTTGCCCGAGGAACACTTTGGTGCTACCAAACGTCACAACGAATCGGGTGATTATAAAGGTACATTACAGGTGTCTCCAAAGGTACATGTTGGGTTGGCATATTTCGAGATTAGGATTTGTCACTCCGATTGCTCTGAGAGGTATCTCGGCCCTCTCGGTAATGCACATCACATAAGCCTTGCAAGCATTGCAACTAAATGTGTTAGTTGTGAGATGATGTATTACGGAACGAGTAAAGAGACTTGCCGGTAACGAGATTGAACTAGGTATTGATACCGACGATCAAATCTCGGCAAGTAACATACCGATGACAAAGGAACAACGATGTTGTTATGCGGTCCGACCGATAAAGATCTTCGAGAATATGTAGGAGCCAATATGGGCATCCAGGTCCCGCTATTGGTTATTGACCGAGAGGTGTCTCGGTCATGTCTACATAGTTCTCGAACCCGTAGGGTCCGCACGCTTAACGCTTCTATGATGCTTATTATGAGTTTATATGATATTGATGTACCAAGGTTGTTCGAGTCCCTGATGAGATCACGGACATGACGAGGAGTCTCGAAATGGTCGAGACATAAAGATTGATATATTGAAGCCTATGTTTGATTCCGAATCACTCCGTGAAATTGGGAATTTTACCGAGTACCGGGGTTACCGAACCTCCCGGGGGTCAATGGGCCTTGATGGGCCTTAGTGGGAAAGAGAAAAGGGGCCATAGTGCTGGTCAGACCTTCCCCTTCCCTAGTCCTATTAGGACTAGGAGAAGGGGCGCTCTCTCTCTCCCTTCCCACTTGGGGAAACCTAGTTGGACTAGGATTTGGGGGAATCCTACCCTAGTAGGAGTAGGACACCCCGCGCGCACCTCTCCTTGGCCGCCAGCCCCTCCCTTCCCTCCTTTATATACAGGGCAGGGGGCACCCCATGACACACAAGTTGATCATTGAGATCGCTCTCAGCCGCAGCGGTGCCCCTTCCACCAAACTACACCTCGAATATACCGCTATGGAGCTTAGGCGAAGCCCCGCACCGTGGAACATCATCATCGCCACCACGCCGTCGGTCGACGAAACTCTCCTCAACACTCGGCTGGATCGGAGTTCGAGGGACGCCATCGAGCTGAACGGTGCAGAACTCGGAGGTGTCGACGCTCGGTACTTGGATCGGTGGATCGGGAAGAAGTACGACTACTTCCTCTACGCTATGCCAACGCCTGCTGCTGGTCTACGAGGGTACGAGACAACACTCTCATCTCGCTGCTATGCATCACCATGATCTTGCGTGATCGTAGGAAAATTTTTGAAATTACTACGCTCCCCAACAAAGGGTATCGAGCCTGGTTTTATGCGCTTGATGTCATATGCACGAGTAGAACACAAGTGAGTTGTGGGCGATACAAGTCATACTACCTACCAGCATGTCATACTTTGGTTCAGCGGTATTGTGAGATGAAGCGCCCGGACCGACATTACGCCAGACGCTTACGCGAGACTGGTTTCACCGCCCGAGCACTCGCTGCTTAAAGGTGACCGGCGGTGTCTGCTCTCTCACTTTAGTTGAACTGAGGCTACGCCCGTCCTTGAGAAGGTTAAACGGAGTCTATTTGACGAAGTATCGCTTGTGGTTTTGATGCGAGGTAAGAACGGTTCTTGCTCAGCCCGTAGCAGCCACGTAAAATTTGCAACAACAAAGTAGAGGACGCCTAACTTGTTTTTGCAGGGCATGTTGTGATGTGATATGGTCAAGACATGATGCTGAATTTTATTGTATGAGATGATCATGTTTTGTAACCGGTTATCGGCAATCGGCAGGAGCCATATGGTTGTCGCTTATTGTATGAAATGCAACGCTCATGTAATGCTTTACTTTATCACTAAGCGGTAGCGATAGTCGAGAAGCATAAGATTGGCGAGACGACAACGATGCTACGATGGAGATCAAGGTGTCGCTACCGATGACGATGGTGATCATGACGGTGCTTCGGAGATGGAGATCACAAGCACAAGATGATGATGGCCATATCATATCACTTATATTGATTGCATGTGATGTTAATCCTTTATGCATCTTATTTTGCTTTGATTGACGGTAGCATTATAAGATGATCCCTTACTAAATTATCAAGAAGTGTTCTCCCGAGTATGCACCGCTATGAAAGTTCTTCGTGCCGAGACACCACGTGATGATCGGGTGTGATAGGCTCTACGCTCAAATACAACGGTGCAAAACAGTTGCACACGCAGAATACTCAGGTTATACTTGACGAGCTATGCATATAAGATATGACCTCGAACACGGAGATCGAAGGTCGAGCGTGAATCATATAGTAGATATGATCAACATATTGATGTTCACCATTGAAACTACTCCATCACACGTGATGATCGGTCATGGTGTAGTTGATATGGATCACGAATCACTTAGAGAATTGAGGATATTTTTCTAAGTGGGAGTTCTTAAGTAATATGATTAATTGAACTTAAATTTATCATGAACTTAGTACCTGATAGTATCTTGCTTGTCTATGATGTGTAGATAGATGGCTCGTGCTGTTGTTCCGTTGAATTTTAATGCGTTCCTTGAGAAAGCAAAGTTGAAAGATGTTAGTAGCAATGATGCGGATTGGATCCGTGATCTGAGGTTTATCCTCATTGCTGCGCAGAAGAATTATGTCCTTAATGCACCGCTAGGTGACAGACCTATTGCAGGAGCAGATGCGACGTTATGAACGCTTATTAGCTCAATATGAGCAGATACAGACGCTATGAACGCTTGGCCAGCTCAATATGATGACTACTTGATAGTTTAGTGCACCATGCTTAACGGCTTAGAATCGGGACTTCAAAGACGTTTTGAACGCCATGGACCATATGAGATGTTCCAGAATTGAAGTTAATATTTCAAGCAAATACCCGAGTTGAGAGATATGAAGTCTCCAACAAGTTCTATAGCTAAAAGATGGAGGAGAATCGCCAACTAGTGAGCATGTGCTCAGATTGTCCGAGTACTTCAATCGCTTGAATCAAGTGGGAGTTAATCTTCCGATAAGATAGTGATTGACAGAATTTTCTAGTCACCATCACTAAGTTAGTAGAACTTCGTGATGAACTATAGTATGCAAGGGATGACGAAAAAGATTTCGAGCTCTTCGCGATGCTAAAATCGCGAAGGTAGAAATCAAGAAAACATCAAGTGTTGATGGTTGACAAGACCACTAGTCTCAAAGAAAATGACAAAGGGAAGAAGGGAACTTCAAAAGGAACGGCAAGCAAGTTGCTGCTCGAGTGAAGAAGCCCAAGTCTAGACCTAAGCCCTAGACCGAGTACTTTTGCTGCAATGGAACTGGTCACCGGAAGCGAACTACCCCTGAATATTTGGTGGATAAGAAGAATGGCAAAGTGAACAAGGTTATATTTGATATACAGGTTATTGATGTGTGCCTTACTAGTGTTTATAGTGGCCCCTGAGTATTTGATACTGCTCAGTTGCTAAGATTAGTAACTCAAACAGAGTTACGTATCAAACAGAGACTAGTTGAAGGGAAGTGACGATGAGTGTTGGAAGTAGTTCCAAGATTGATATGATCATCATCGCACACCCCTATACTTTCGGGATTAGTGTGGAACCTAAATAAGTGTTATTTGGTGTTGAGCATAAATATGATTTGATCATGTTTATTGCAATACGGTTATTCATTTAAGTAAGAGAATAAATTGTTGTTCTGCTTACATGAATAAAACCTTATATGGTTACACACCCAATGAAAATGGTTCATTGGATCTCGATCATAGTGATACACATGTTCATAATATTGAAACCAAAAGATGCAAAGTTAATAATGATAGTGCAACTTATTTGTGGCACCGCCGCTTAGGTCATATTGGTGTAAAGCGATGAAGAAAACTCCATGTCGATGGACTTTGGAATCACTTGATTATGAATCATTTGATGCTTGCGAACCGTGCCTTTTGGGCAAGATGACTAAAACTCCGCTTCTCCGAACAATGGAACAAGCTACTAACTTATTGGGAATAATACATACCGATGTATGCGATCCAATGAGTGTTGATGCTCGTGGCAAGTATCGTTATTTTCTGACCTTCACAAGATGATTTGAGCAGATATGGGTATATCTACTTGATGAAACATAAGTCTGAAATAGTTGAAAGGTTCAAAGAATTTCAGAGTGAAGTGGAAAATCATCGTAACAAGAAAATAAAGTTTCGCGATCTGATCGTGGAGATGAATATTCGAGTTACGAGTTTGGTCTTCAATGAAAACAATGTGGAATAGTTTCACAGCTCACGCCACCGGAACACCACAACGTTATGGTGTGTCCGAACGTCAGAACTGCATTTTTATTATGATATGGTGCGATCTATGATGTATCTTACCGATTTACCACTATCGCTTTGGGGTTATGCATTAGAGACAGCTGCATTCACGCTTAATAGGGCAACCATCTAAACCGCTGAGATGACACCGTATGAACTATGGTTTAGCAAGAAACCTAAGCTGTCGCTTAAAGTTTGAGTTGTGATGCTTATGTGAAAAGGTTTTCAACCGATAAGCTCGAACCCAAATCGGAGAAGTGCGCTTCATAGAATACCCAAAAGAAAATGTTGGGTACACCTTCTATCACAGATCCAAGGCAAGTTTTTGTTAAGATGGATCCTTTCTAGAGAAGAAGTTTCTCTCGAAAGAAGTGAGTGGGAGGAAAGTAGAACTTGATGAGGTAATTGTACCTTCTCCCTTATTGGAAAGTAGTTCATCACAGGAATCAGTTCCAGTGATTCCTATACCAATTAGTGAGGAAGTTAATGATGATGATCATGAAACTTCAGATCAAGTTGCTACTAAAACCTCATAGGTCTTCCAGAGTAAGATCTGCACCAGAGTGGTACGGTAATCTTATTCTAGAAGTCATGTTACTAGACCATGATGAACCTACGAACTATGAAGAAGCGATGGTGAGCCCAGATTCCACAAAATGGCTTGAGGCCATGAAATCTGAGATGGGATCCATGTATGAGAACAAAGTGTGGACTTTGGTTGACTTGCCCGATGATCGGCAAGCAATTGAGAATAAATGGATCTTCAATAAGAAGACTGACGCTGATGGTAATGTTACTGTCTATAAAGCTCGACTTGTTGCAAAAGGTTTTCGACAAGTTCAAGGGATTGACTACGATGAGACCTTCTCACCCGTAGCGATGCTTAAGTCCGTCTGAATCATGTTAGCAATTGCCACATTTTATGAAATCTGGCAAATGGATATCAAAACTACATTCTTTAATGGATTTATTAAAGAAGAGTTGTATATGATGCAACCAGAAGTTTTTTGTCAATCCTAAAGGAGCTAACAAATGTGCAAGCTCCAATGATCCATCTATGGACTGGTGCAAGCATCTCGAGTTGAATACACGCTTGATAAGTTGATCAAAGCATATAGTGTTATACAGACTTACGGTGAAGCCTGATTTACAAGAAAGTGAGTGGGAGCACTACAGCCTTTCCGATAAGTATATGTGAATGACATATTGTTGATCGAAATAATGTAAAATTATTCTGCAAAGCATAAAGGAGTATTTGAAAGGAATTTTTCAAAGAAAGACCTCGTGAAGTTGTTATATATTGAGCATCAAGATCTATAGAGATAGATCAAGACGCTTGATAAGTTTTTCAATGAATACATACCTTGACAAGATTCTGAAGTAGTTCAAAATGGAACAGTCAAAGAAAGAGTTCTTGCCTGTGTTACAAGGTGTGAGATTGAGTAAGACTCAAAACCCGACCACGGCAGAAGATAGAAAGAGAATGAAAGTCATTCCCTATGCATCAGCCATAGGTTCTATAAAGTATGTCATGCTGTGTACCAGATCTATTGCATACCCTACCACTAAGATTGGCAAGAGAGTGCAATAGAGATCTAGGAGTAGATCAATGGACAGCGGTCAAAATTATCCTTAGTAGAATAAGGATATGTTTCTCGATTATGGAAGTGAAAAAGGTTCGTCGTAAAAGGTTACGCCGATGCAAGTTTTAACACTAATCTAGATGACTCGAGTCTCAATCTAGATACATATTGAAAGTGGGAGCAATTAGCTAGAGTAGCTCCGCAAGAGCATTGTAGACATAGAAATTTGTAAATACTTACGGCTCGAATGTGATGCAATCTGCTGACTAAAATTATCTCACAAGCAAAACATGATCACACCTTAGTACTCTTTGGGTGTTAATCACATAGCAATGTGAACTAGATTATCGACTCTAGTAAACCCTTTGGGTGTTGGTCACATGACGATGTGAACTATGGGTGTTAATCACATACGATGTGAATATTTCGTTGAATCACATGATGATGTGAACTAGATTATTGACTCTAGTGCAAGTGGGAGACTGAAGGAAATATGCCCTAGAGGCAATAATAATGTTATTATTTATTTCCTTATATCATGATAAATGTTTATTATTCATGCTAGAATTGTATTAACCGGAAACATAATACATGTGTGAATACATAAACCTACAGAGTGTCACTAGTATGCCTCTATTTGACTAGCTCGTTAATCAAAGATGGTTATGTTTCCTAACCATGAACAAGGAGTTGTTATTTGATTAACGAGATCACATCATTGGTTGAATGATCTGATTGACATGACCCATTCCATTAGCATAGCACCTGATCGTATAGTTTGTTGCTAGTGCTTTTCTTCATGACTTATACATGTTCCTATGACTATGAGATTATGCAACTCCTGCTTGCCCGAGGAACACTTTGGTGCTACCAAACGCCACAACGAATCGGGTGATTATAAAGGTACATTACAGGTGTCTCCAAGGTACATGTTGGGTTGGCATATTTCGAGATTAGGATTTGTCACTCCGATTGTCGGAGAGGTATCTCTGGCCCTCTCGGTAATGCACATCACATAAGCCTTGCAAGCATTGCAACTAAATGTGTTAGTTGTGAGATGATGTATTACGGAACGAGTAAAGAGACTTGCCGGTAACGAGATTGAACTAGGTATTGATACCGACGATCAAATCTCGGCAAGTAACATACCGATGACAAAGGAACAACGATGTTGTTATGCGGTCTGACCGATAAAGATCTTCAGAGAATATGTAGGAGCCAATATGGGCATCCAGGTCCCGCTTATTGGTTATTGACCGAGAGGTGTCTCGGTCATGTCTACATAGTTCTCGAACCCGTAGGGTCCGCACGCTAACGCTTCGATGATGCTTATTATGAGTTTATATGATATTGATGTACCAAGGTTGTTCGAGTCCCGATGAGATCACGGACATGACGAGGAGTCTCAAATGGTCGAGACATAAAGATTGATATATTGAAGCCTATGTTTGATTCCGAATCACTCCGGTGAAATTGGGAATTTTACGAGTACCGGGGTTACTGAACCTCCCGGGGTCAATGGGCCATGATGGGCCTTAGTGGGAAAGAGAAAGGGGCCATAGTGCTGGTCAGACCTTCCCCCTTCCCTAGTCCTATTAGGACTAGGAGAAGGGGCGCTCTCTCTCTCTTTCCCACTTGGGGAAACCTAGTTGGACTAGGATTTGGGGGAATCCTACCCTAGTAGGAGTAGGACACCGGCGCGACCTCTCCTTGGCCGGCCAGCCCCTCCCTTCCCTCCTTTATATACAGGGCAGGGGCACCCCATGACACACAAGTTGATCATTGAGATCGCTCTCAGCCGTGCGTGTGCCCCTTCCACCAAACTACACCTCGAATATACCGCTATGGAGCTTAGGCGAAGCCCCGCACCGTGGAACATCATCATCGCCACCACGCCGTCAGGTCGATTTAAACTCTCCTCAACACTCGCTGGATCGGAGTTCGAGGGACGCCATCGAGCTGAACGTGCAGAACTCGGAGGTGCCGTGACGCTCGGTACTTGGATCGTTGGATCGAAGAAGTACGACTACTTCTCTACGCTAGCGCCAACGCTCGCTGCTGGTCTACGAGGGTACGAGACAACACTCTCATCTCGCTGCTATGCATCACCATGATCTTGCGTGATCGTAGGAAAATTTTTGAAATTACTACGCTCCCCAACA
>JAHIAM010006493.1:0-49812 GCA_021605205.1 Aegilops longissima | reverse complement strand
GACATGACAAAAGCAAAAGAAGAAAACCCAACCACGGAGGGAATATCATATATCAATGCCAAAATGGCAAGAGTTGGAGTTACAAATATGGAAAGTTACTTCCGGGTGTTACAACACTCCACCACTACAAGAGGATCTCGCCCCAGATCTAGGACCGAAAGAACTCCTGAACTCAGAACGGAGGTGATCCTCGGCCCTGTGTAGCTTCTGGGAATGGTGTGACCACTTCACTTTCGGAATTTGATTGACTTGTTGCGTTCTTGCGCCGTTTCTTCAAGAATAGCAACGGGTGCTCATGATAAGAGAGATCTTCTTGAAGGTCAATCTTTCGTTGATAGTGCGCTCAGAGTCTTGAAGCACTTTGGTTGTGACACGTGAAACACATCGCACGCTTGCAAAGTTGGGTGGAAGCTCGTTGATAGGCTAGATCGCCTTTTGCCAATGATCTTGAAAGGACCCACGATCTAGGGGCAAGCTTCCTTGATACCGGGTTTACGAAAGTGCCTTTCATTGAGAGACGCGAGGTAGACATGGTCTCCGATTTCAAAAGCCACATCACGGTGCTTATCATCATAATAGTTTTCCGCGCGATTATGCTGCTTTGAGATTCTCACAATGACTTGGCACATTTCTTCCGCTTCGGATCAAGTCATTGCCAAGAAGTTGGCGCTCACCTGCCCTGCACCAATTGAGAGGAGTACCACTTTCGCCATAGAGAATTTCGAATGGGGCCTTGCCCAACTCGCTGAAGTGTTGTTGTAAGAGAACTCGCATATGGAAGACAATCTTCCCACTTCATACCGAAGGAAATGACACAAGCCCGAGCATATCTTCAAGAATTTGATTTACTCGCTCAACTTGGCCACTTGTTTGAGGATGGAAAGTCAGTTAAACGAATGTTGGTGCCATGGCCTTCGAAAAGAATCCCTAACTTGGAGGTAAAGATGCTGCCACGGTCCGAAGAGATCACTTGTGGAATGCCGCAAAGAGACAATCCTCGAGGTGTATAGCTCGCCAACCGAGCTGCTGTGATGGATTCTTTGATAGGAAGAAAATGAGCCACTTTAGTAAGCTTGTCAATGACAACGAAGATAGCATCATTTCCACGCTTGGACTTAGGAAACCAGTCACTAAGTCCATTTCAATATGATCAAACTTCCATTCAGGAATAGCAAGAGGTTGAAGGAGACCAGCTGGTCTTTGGTGTTCTCGCTTTCACTCTTCTCGCAGACATCACATTCATTCACGAATTGAGCAATTACTCGCCATTCGAGTCCACCAATATGACCGCTTGAGGTCATGGTACATCTTCCATTTCCGTGATGAATGGATAGCGAATTGTGAGCCTCGCTCATAATGACTTTTCCATCACCCTTAGGAACCAAATCCGTCCTCAAAGAACAGAGTGTCTTTGTCATCAACGGGAAGCACTTTACTTGAATGCCCTTGTCGATACCACGCTTCACCTTTTTCACCATGGTATCCAAGTTGAGCCTCACTTAATCTGATTTCCAAAGTAGGAGAGACTATGAGGTTGGCAAGAAAGCCTTGAGGAACAACTTGAAGATTCAGCTTTGAAAGATTCACGAGATCCGCCAAAGGGCTTGAGGATTAGACTGCAAAAGCTTTCCGCCAAAGCATCTGCAATGACATTGGCCTTGCCATATATTCAATACTTGGGTTGTACTTTGAATCATTTTCACCCATCGAGTCCCCGAGGTTGAGGTTGGGTTGAGGAAATGTACTTGAGACTCTTGTGATCAGTGAAAATGTCCACTTTCCTCCCAACAAGAGATGTCTCCACGTAATCAATGCATGGACAATCGCCGCCAACCCAAGATCATGAGTGGGGTAGTTCTTCTTGGGCTTCAACGGGAGGTATAAGCCACAACTTTTTCTTGCATTAACACAAAGACCGAGACCTTGAAGAGAAGCATCACAAAAACTTCAAATGGCTTGGATTCATCAGAGGAGTCAAAACAGGCTGTGACGAGTTTCTTTTGAGGGTATTGAAAGCAACGCCACATTTGGAGACCGAATATTCACATGCTTCGAGAAGGTTGAAAGAGGCTTTGCAATCTTGGAGAAGCTCAACAATCTTCGCAAATGCAAGACCAAGAAAACGGAGTGCTTGACATTCCGAGGAGGTTCCCAATTCACAATTGGACACCTTCTGGATTAAAAAATGCCTTGGGGAGATGATATGACCAAGATAAAGCACTTCATCAAGCCAAAATTCACATTTGGAGAACTTCGATAGAATTGGTACCCTCGAGCTTGTCTAGCACCAATCGCAAATGTTTGGCATGATCCTTCTTATTCTTGGAGAAGACCAAATATCATCAAGATAGACCAAGACAATTCATTGGTGTAGGGGTTGAAATGAAGTTCATCATCCGAGAGAATGTTGGAGGAGCATTGACGAGGCCGAAAGACATGACAAGATATTCATAAGAACCAAAGCTTGTTCAATGCTGTCTTGGGAATATCTTGTTCACTAATGCAACGATGATACCCCACAAGGTCAAGCTTGAGAACACCGAGCACCTTTGAGTTGCTCAAAAGCTCATTGATGTTGGGAAGTGGATACTTGTTCTTGATTGTCTTCTTATTCAATGGACGGTAATCGACGGAAAGTCGGTCCGCGCCATCCTTCTTCCGACAAAAGAACACCACAACCCCAAGGAGATGAACTCGGTCCGATCAAACCCAGACGCCTTGTTCATCGAGCTGCTTCTTCAATTCCTTCACCATCAGTCCAAGCTTGTATGGACGCTGCAACGGGTTCGCCGGCTCAAGATCGATAACAACTCAACGCCGGAGGAGGATACCCGAAGCTCTTCCGAAAGACATCTTGGTACCACAAACGATCGAATTGAGATAGCATTCAGCCCTTCTCATTGAGAGAAAACAACCAATGTTTCATCACGAAGGCATAGATGATCACATCATTAGAAGAGTGAGTCAATTGAATTTCCCGCAGCACAATCAAGTGAGCTTTGTGCCGATAAAGCCACCCATTCCGAGAATAAGATCAATATCCAGTCACCGGAAACAATTGGTTTAGACAGAAATCTAAATCCCCATCTTGATAGAATTCGAACCACCGCTAGAAATATGCTTGCCCGAGAAACAATTGCTAGGGTTTAACCAAGAATTCAAGGAAATTGCTTGGCAAAAAGGTCTCGACATGAAACAATGCGATGCACCAAAGATCAAATAAGACTTTGCAGAATATCATTAACAAGAAGATTACCCATGATCACATCAAGAATCCTCCGCTTGAGCTGCATTCATCATATTACCTTTGCAAACTTGGGATTATGCTTGACCACCGCATTGCCGGAAGATTTCACAGGGGAGGAGGCGGAAGGGCCCCCGTTGAAGCACTTGTTCAAAGTGACCCTTCCCGACACTTGTTGCAAGTGACCTCAAAGAGGGACGGTGGTAAGGAGCACTTGACCTGGAGCTTGAGAATTAGACTTGTTCGATAGCTTGGGTTGGGTGGGGGAAGATCCACGCCACCCGAGTTCTTCCCACAAGGCCGACGGAACGGAGGAGGTAAAACTTCTGCTTAGCGCCACTTGAGAGGAAGAAGAGGACTGAACGGCCCCGATTCTCTTCTTAGAAGCCTCACATTTGAGTGGCAGCTTTTGCTTGAGCCATGTTGTAGAAATCATCATACTTATCCGCTCAAAAGCACAAGAGGTAATTGCAATTTCCTCTCGCAACCCCTCAATTGATAGATCATACACTTTTCATCGTACGCCTTCTTAGCAAAACGAAGGAAGCTCGAACTGGATATTGTATTGATAGAGTATGGTGCCTTGCTTGAGATTGCGGAACTCCCACGCTTGCTCCAACAACACTTTTCGAATGTGATGAGCTCAAATCACGGAACTCATCCTGTAATGACACACCTCCCCGAATCTTTGTATTGTCGGTACCACTCAGGCTTGATCCTTGAGTTGAAACGATGCAAACTTGACAAAGTCCTCGTGTCCGACATTGCTACCCAAAGTGCTTGCGATGTCCACTAACCAATCATCCGGGCTGGGCCTCAAACGTAAACCGAAAGACTTCGCTGATTAGGGGAACCTGACCGAGAGTAGCAAAGTGGGCTGATTGTTGCCTTGACCTTGATTCCTTGATTGCCTTGCCCCGAAAATTCTGCAAGAGCTGCAAAATCATCTCGAGCATTGGCATTGGTGGCTGCCATGATAGCTTGCCAGCCTGAGGCGGAGGTGGAGGTGGAGGGTTGATCGATCCCCATCATTGCGATCCGGATTCGCATTGCGGAGCCATCCAAGAGGGTGACATCCGTTAGTCCTTTGATAGACAAATAGATAAGTAGAATCAACGGATAGAAATTGCAACATATAGTCTTCAAATAAACATTCAACAAGAATGAACGAATGAATTCCAAAGTTAATCATCACACGCCCATTAAGGTGAGAAGCCACTTAGATAAAGATATGGAAACAACATCCCTTAGAAACAAATCAATATCACAATGAAAAAAAAGATTGGCTTTAGAATGAGCCGAAAAACACATGATAGAGATTTCCCCAGTTTGGGGGGCCACCGGACACGACGATAGCGGACGCCAATGACAAACAAGACGCCCCAATCAGCATAGCCAAGGATTTTTAAGACGCCTCCACCACAATCGATCGGAAGGGGGACCACTAGACGTTGAACCCCAATCTCAAATCATACATCCGTCGGAAAGAATATCCCTAAGCTACTAGAATTCCCACCTATAAACTCCCAAACTTTCTGGTTATGCAACCGTGTTGGGGATACAGGACACAAAATATATCACCCAAACTAAAATACCTAGATCCACAGATCCATCCCAACACATAACCAAGAAACCTCGAATCGTACTCACCTTCAAAACATCCGTTATGCAAGTCATGGCAATACCCAAGCCACAAGATCGGGCTATGGTTATCTCACCAACAATCACAAAAGAGATTTATGTCGGCAAAACTGTTATTCCGAATCGAACGATAAAATTGTGACAAACACCCGGAGCTCAACTCCCGGACACCGCCACAACCCCTAAATGTCGAGGCACCAAGAACAATGTTCGCCACAAAACCATCGGAACGATTCCAAGATACCCACGGATCCTAAAAAATTTAGTGAAAATTGAGAAGAGGAGAGTCAAAACCACGCGAGACCTCACAGAGCATAAGGGACCAAGTAAAAAGAACCTTCCGATATATATAATCCTAAGACTCAAAACATTTTCCATTCTAGACTCAACAACGCCAAAGAAACAATCAAGTAGGGGGTCTGTGGAAGGCTCATTACCAACTTGTACGCCTGATGCGGTATATCTCCCACGGTCGAGGCACGACTTAGAGGCATAACCGCATTGAAAGCAATGTCGCAAGTGAGGTAATCTTCACACAACCCATGTAATTTAAGGGAAAGGACATAGTTGGCTTACAATGCCACTTCACACAATACATAAATAAACATCCATCATTCAGAACTCAAGGTCCACCACGGAACCAAAATAAAAGAAGATACCCCAAATGCTACAAGATCCCTAAACGCCCCAACGGGCACCACTACGATCATCAAGAAAAGACAATAGTAACACCACGCCTCGCCGAACTCCCACTTGAGCTCTTGAGTCACCGACCGCATCGCCAACCGCAATCGTGTTTGAAGTATCGTGAGTCACGGGACCACTTCACACCCCAGATCAAGATTTTAAGCTTATAGGAAGGACAGAGTAGTAAAGTGGAGCTGCAGCGGACTAGCATATTGGTGGCTACATCGCAAAAGAGAGGAGAAGAGAAGCAAAGCCGGTCGGAACTAGTAGTGATCAAGAAGTGATCCCGACTACTTACGCCGACATAACTCCAACATCGGTTCACTTCCGACCCGAGAAGAGACCATCACGTTACACACGCGTTGATGTGTATTTTATTGAGGTCAACTTTGGGTTTTTACAACCGACATTAACAAATTCCCATCTGCCCATAACCCGGGGCACGGCCAAAGATATTCCCCGCAGGTGTCCCAACTTAGCCCATTATAAGCTCTCACGGTCAACGGATATTCCTTCACCGAAGACCCATCAATCTCGAACCGACTACAAGACATTTCGACAACAATAAAACAAGACCAGAAAGCCACCGACGGCCGACAAACCCGATAGGAGCTGCACCTATCTCGCTCGGGCACACCGGATCAGTCACGAGTAAACCAGCCCCGAGTTCCCGGGGCCCCGCTCCTTTGTTCGGGCCAGACTCAAGGAGCACCGGTCCGGGGTTAAAAAGATGACCTCGGCTGCGAAACCCGGGGAAAAGGCTTAGGTAAATGGTAAAACCAAAGTTGGGCCTTGCGACGAGTCATTCAAAGAATTCAAGGGGGTCCCATAAATCACCCAACCGTAAGGAACGCAAATCAAGGAACATAACACCGTATGACGGAAACTAGGTGGCAAGAGGGAACAAAACATGCATAAGGCCAGCCTTCCACCCTTTACCAAGTATATAGATGCATTAATTATAGCAGATATATATTGTGATATCCCCAAAAGTAAACATGTTCCAACAAGGAACAACATCTCCATGTTCCAACAAGGAACAAACTTCAGCTTCACCGCAACTAGCAACGCTTATAAGAGGGCGAGCAAAGCGTAAATAGCCAATCAACGGTTTTAGGAAAAGGATGGTTAGGGCTGACATGGCAATATGGGTGGCATGAAATAGCAAGTGGTAGGCATCGCAGCATAGGCATAGCAAAAGAGCAGCAACTAGCATAGCAAAGATAGAAGTGGTTTCGAGGGTATGGTCATTTGTCGCAATGCTCGAGTTGTCAAAGCTTGATCCTCAAAACGTTCTCAACAGGTTCCTCGTCACGACTGCCTCCCGACTCTACCCAAAGCAACAACACAAACAAAGGAACCAAATAAATCACGTGCAATGCACAATCAACATGATGCAAAACATGACATGATATGGGATGGATATGCAATGCGAAAAGGCCCGGAAGGAAAAGATGAACAGGAATCAACTTGGCAAACCAAGCATGCCACTGAAAGATGAGATGATTTCGTTGAAATCGAATAAAGATCACCGAAACGGATGCACGGTTTGCAAAAAGCAAAACAAGAATGCAAATCTGCCATTAACAGCATGATGCCACTTAGCAAGCAAAAATAAGCTACTGCACCCAAACGTATCAACAAAGCACATGGCAGTGATCTACACATGATGTCGAAAAAGATGGACTACTGCTAGTTCACATCATAACAGGTTCAAACAAGCATGGCAAAAAGCACAAAATATCAGGCTGGACATGGCAAAACAGCATCAGGTTGCAATGTCCAGAGCAGCAAAACACATGCTACAGGACCTTAAAATAGCAAAACAAGGCATGGAATGAATCTACTAAAGCCTAGAACAAAAGGCCCACTGACCATAAGCCAAAAGGACTAGAAAATATATAACACACATGTCAATATTGAAAGTCTCAACAGATTCAGCAACATGGCATGTCAAAACTGATAACGAGTAGGCATGTTTACAAGCTCAATGCACTCACTACAGAGCCTCAAATGATAAAATAAGCATACATACATCAAGAAGACATGACATAGAAGACATACATGGCAAGAACAATAACATAGCATACATGGATCAACCAAACAAGCTAGGCAAAATTGAATAACACGATACAATCTGCCAGGAAACATTTGATAGCAAAAGTAGAGCTCGATTGACTCCAAGCTTGGCCCCATAATTGCAAACAAAGGCATGAATGGATAGAGCAAGACATGTTTTACAAAACACCCTTACTTAAGTATCTCAAAATATGCATAGATCTCTTGGTATCATCAAGTAAACATGGCATCAAAATCAGCTAAACAGGGCTGAAAATCAGCAACAAGGACACCTACTTGCATGCTTGTGCTAGTCACCACATAGATCACAAAAATAATGGCATATACCCCTGAAAGATGGCATGGCATTTTAAAACACATGTAGGACTAAATTCAAGGGTGCACACAATAATCATGGCAAAATAAAAAAGTGCAAGTTCTTAATTAAACAGAAACTAACAACACAAGCACTCTTCCAACAGCATTTCGGGCATCAAGATGAGCTCAAAAGAAAATGATGCAATGAGATGAAATGATCACTTTCGAGACGAACATTTTGACATATTATACGCAAAATGGATCTACGGATGCGAAGATATACCACTTCAAAATGCACAAATAACAATAGATGCAAAACTTAAGAAAATGGAGGGGGGAGAGGTCAACGGCCGGATCAAGGCCGGATCGGGGCCCGACCAGACGGGCGGCGGGCGGGGTGAGCCCGCGGGAAGGAGAGGTGGCCGCCGGGCCGGGAGGGAGAGGTCGCCGGGGCCGGGGCCGCGGGAGCGGGCGCGACCCCGGCCGGGCCGGGAGGAAGGCGGGAGCGGGCCGGGGACGCGAGTCGGGCGGGGCGGGCGGGCGGGCGGGGCCCGGGCCGGGGGCGAGGGCGGCGGGGCGGAAAGGCGGGGGAGGGGCCGGGCCGCGGGGCCGGCCAAAAGGGGCGGGGATTCGGGTCCCCTGGGTGCGGGCGGGCTGCGGCGGGGGAGAGGGGGCGACGGGCGCGACCGTTGGAGGAGAGGCGGCCGACGGGCACAACGGGATTGGCTGGGCGAGGTGGCGGGACCCCCGGCCGGGCGGACCCGGGCTGAGGAAGAAGGGCTAGGTTTCGGGTGAATTGATCCGGATTTTGGGAGGTGCAAATAGGCATAAGGGAGCTAGAGAGTCCAAATGAGGTGTTTTACCACACGATCGTGATCGAACGACGGAGAGCATGGAAGTGACTTAGATGGGTTATTTGTTTTGAAGGGGTGTTTGCAACTTAAAAGAGGCCTTTATGGAAAAGGTTAACCTTGAGTACCAAACGATCCAAATGACCAAACTTGACCGTGGTCACGGGTGGTATACCAACCATTGACAAACCTCGTCCATTTCGAGAAGGTTTAATACCCCAACGGAAAAACGTAAAAGGACCGCGGGAGATAGGAGGCCATTGCAAACGGACAACGGAAAAATGCTCGAATCAGAGACAACACGATGCAAATGCGATGCACATGATGACATAATAAAAAATGCATGACATAGACAAAAAGCAAAGAAGAAAACCCAACCACGGAGGGAAATATCATATATCAATAAAATGGCAAGAGTTGAGTTAAACAAAAGTTACTCGGGTGTTACGCCCTTTCCCCGACGCCGCGACGACGCTTCTCCCCCTCCTCCCCACGGTCGCCTCGAGCCCACCCCATGTGCCCTCGAACGCCGGTGAGGCCCTCGCCCCTTCTTCCTTTCGCCCATGGTCACCGGTCACCCTGGCCCCCCCCCCAAAGTTCGACACCGCCCCAACTGCTTCACCGCCGCTCCCCTTTGTCTCCGCCGCCATCGGCCCTCGCCGCTTGATGCCGCCCGCCAGGCGGTAAAGAGCCTCCGCCTGCCGCCGCTCCTCCGGAGTGCCGGACGGGCGCCCGCCGCGTTCCCACCTCTCGCCCCCGCCCCGCCTTGCCCTGGCGCCTGGCCTGGCCCCCTTTGCGGGCGCCCACGCCTGCACGGTAGCGCCACACCTGCTTGGGCCTATTTAGGCAAACGGGCCCGCCCAAACGCTTTTTTTAAAAAAAAATTAAAAGAAAATAATAAAATAAAAATGCTAATTAATTAATTAATTAACTAAGTTAATTAACTTAATTAATCATGCTTAATTAACCAATTAATCTAATTAAACTATCTAGGTTAATTAGTTAACCCCATGACAAGTGGACCCACGGTAAGATTGAAGTTTGACTAGTCAATGTAATCTTGATCGCCGATCGAATGCCGACTCCCTGACCCCATCGTCAGTTGACCACCAACCCTCGCTGATCGCCGACGCAAGATGACATCATGCCGATGTCATAAAACCATTTTTCAATTAATTAATTAATTAATTAAATTCGTAAATTAATAAAATTTTTAAAATCATATCTTTTAACCGAATCGGATTAAAATATTTTCAACATGAAAGTTACTCGTAACGACGAGATAATCCGAACCAATTCGCCGTTCCCCACACACCCCTAACCTATCGAACCGCAACTTTCCCTCCCCTTCCCTTCAAATGAAAACACCGAATACTTTCCGGATGTTTCTTAACCGCACCACCTCATACCACGTTAGGGCACGCCTAGCATCTATTTGTCATGTCATGCATCGATATGCTCGCTTACATGTTATTCATTGTTTTTCCTCTTCTTCCAAGAGACTACGAGACCGACTTGCCGCCGCTCGACTACGGTGTCCGAATTCTTCTCTTGCCGAACAACCGGCAAGCCCCCTGATCACCGATATCGCTACTTTCTTAACCCTTGCATTAAGAGTGTAGCATGTTACCGTTTCAATTTATCATCCCGATGCATAGCCGTCCTTATTACACTTGTTATTTTACCGCAATCCTATATGCTTAGTATAGGATGCTAGTACTTTCATCCGGGGCCCCATTCTTGTCCGCTCTTCAATTCCTTCACCATCAGTCCAAGCTTTATGGACGCTGAAACGGGTTCGGGGCTCAAGATCGATAACGAACTCAACGGGCCGAGGGAGGCATACCCGAAGCTCTTCCGAAAGACATCTTGGTACTCACAAACGATCGAATTGAGAGATAGCATTCATTCGCCTTCTCATTGAGAGAAAACAACCAATAGTTTCATCACGAGCATAGATGATCACATCATTAGAAGAGTGAGTCAATTGACCGCAGCACAATCAAGTGAGCTTTTGCTGATAAAGCCACCCATTCCGAGAATAAGATCAATATCCGAGTCACCGAGAACAACCGTTTAGACAGAAATCTATAATCGCCCATCTTGATACCGACATTCGGAACCACCAAGCTAGAACTCATATGCTTGCCCGAGAAACAATCTAGAGGTTTAACCAAGAATTCAAGTGAAATCATGCTTGGCAAAAAACGGTCTCGACATGAAACAATGCGATGCACCAAAGATCAAATAAGACTTTGCAGGAATATCATTAACAAGAAGATTACCCATGATCACATCAAGAATCCGCTTGAGCTGCATTCATCATATTGACCTTTGCAAACTTGGGATTATGCTTGACCACCGCATTGCTGGAAGATTTCACAGGGGAGGAGGCGGAAGGCGCCCGTTGAAGCACTTGTTCAAGAGTGACCCTTCCACGACACTTGTTGCAAGTGACCTCAAAGAGCGGACGGTGGTAAGGAGCACTTGACCTTGGAGCTTGAGAATTAGACTTGTTCGATAGCTTGGGTTGGGTGGTGGAAGATCCACGGCCACCGAGTTCTTCTCCGGTAAGCGACGGAACGGAGGAGGCGGAAGGTAAAACTTCGCCGCTTAGCTGCCACTTGAGAGGAAGAAGAGGACTGAATCAAGGCCCCCGATTCTCTTCTTAGAAGCCTCACATTTGAGTGGCAGCTTTTGCTTCGAGCCATGTTGTAGAAATCATCATACTTATCTGCTCAAAAGCACAAGAGGTAATTGCAGATCTTCTCTCGCACACCTCCAATTGATAGATCATACACTTTTCATCGTGCACGCCTCTTAGCAAAACGAAGCGAAGCTCGAACTGGATATTGTATTGATAGACAATGGTGCCTTGCTTGAGATTTGGGAACTCCTCACGCTTGCTCAACAACACTTTTCGAATGTGATGAGCTCAAATCACGGGCGAACTCATCCTGTAATGACACACCTCCTCCGAATCTTTGTATTGTGGTACCACTCAAAGAGCTTGATCCTTGAGTTGAAACGATGCAAACTTGACAAAGTCCTCGGTCCGACATTGCTAAGCCAAAGTGCTTGCGATGTCCACTAACCAATCATCGCTCGTGGCCTCAACACGTAAACCGAAAGACTTCGCTGATTAGCGAGGAACCGACCGAGAGTAGCAAAGTGTGGCTGATTGTTGCCTTGACCTTGATATCCTTGATTGCCTTGCCCCGAAAGACGCTTCTTGCAAGAGCTGCAAAATCATCTCGAGCATTGGCATTGGTGGCTGCCATGATAGCTTGCCAGCCTCCGGAGGCGGAGGTGGAGGTGGAGGGTTCGATCGATCCCCATCATTGCGATCCGGATTCGAATGGGAGCCATCCTCAAGAGGGTGACATCCGTTAGTCCTTTGATAGACAAATAGATAAGTAGAATCAACGGATAGAAATTGCAACATATAGTCTTCACAATAAACATTCAACAAGAATGAACGAATGAATTCCAAAGTTAATCATCACACGCCCATTAAGGTGAGAAGCCACTTAGATAAAGATATGGAAACAACATCTGCCTTAGAAACAAATCAATATCACAACTGAAAACAAAAGATTGGCTTCTAGAATGAGCCGAACAAACACATGATAGAGATTTTCCCAAAGTGTTTGTGGGGCCTACACGGACACGACGATAGCGGACGCCACGAATGACAAACAAGACGCCCCGAATCAGCATAGCCAAGGATTCTTTAAGACGCCTCGCCACTTAAATCGAACCGTGTGGGCGGACCACTAGACGTTGAACCCCAATCTCAAATCATACATCCGCCGGAAAGAATATCCCGTGCTACTAGAATTCCCACCTATAAACTCCCAAACTTTCTTTTATGCAAACCGTGTTGGGGAACAGGGACACAAAATATATC
The DNA here is from genome assembly GCA_021605205.1 of Aegilops longissima. NCBI lineage: Eukaryota > Viridiplantae > Streptophyta > Magnoliopsida > Poales > Poaceae > Aegilops > Aegilops longissima. Next base: position 37,103 of record JAHIAM010006493.1, on the reverse strand, counting down.
ACCCAAACTAACAATACCTAGATCCAAAAGATCCATCCCAACACATAACCAAGAAATCCGGAAATCGGGTACCTCGACCTTCAAAAACATCCTTATGCAAGTCATGGCAATATTCTGACTCCGCCAAAGATCGGGCTATCAGGTTATCTCACCAACAACCGCACAAAAGAGATTTCGTCGGCAAAACTCGTATTCCGAATCGCAACGATAAAATTGTGACGACAACACCCGGAGCTCAACTCCCCGGACACCGCCACAACCCCTAAATGTCGAGGCACCAAGAACAATGTTCCGCCACAAAACCATCGGAACGATTCCAAGATACCCACGTGATCCAAAAAAATTTAGTAAAATTGAGAAGAGGAGAGTCAAAACTCTACGCCAGAGACCTCACAGAGCGATTTAAGGGACTGGGAAGTAAAAGAATCCTACCTCCTATATATAATCCTAAGACTCAAAACATTTTCCATTCTAGACTCAACAACGCCAAAGAAACAATCAAGTAGGGGGCTCAAGTCGGGAAGGCTCGAACCAACTTGTATCGCCGATGCGTTATATTCCCACGGTCGAGGCACGACTTAGAGGCATAACCGCATTGAAAGCAATGTCGCAAGTGAGGTAATCCACACAACCCATGTAATAATTAAGGGGTACATAGTTGGCTTACAATGCCACTTCACACAATACATAAATAAACATCCATCATTCGAGTACACTCAACCGACCACGGAACCAAAATAAAAGAAGATACCCCAAATGCACAAATCCTCAAACGCCCCAACTGGGCACCACCTTCGATCATCAAGAAAAGACACATAGTAAACCACGCCTCGCCGAACTCCCACTTGAGCTGGTTGAGTCACCGACCGCATCGCGGAACCCGGAATCGTGTTTGAAGTATCCGTGAGTCACGGGACTCAGAATCTCACACCCCGGAGATCAAGACTATTTAAGCTTATAGGAAGGACAAGAGTAAAGTGGAGCGCAAGCGTTTAAGCATATATGGTGGCTACATCGCAAAAGAGAGCGAGAAGAGAAAGCCGGCCGTGAAGCTAGTAGTGATCAAGAAGTGATCCCGACTACTTACGCCGACATAACTCCAACATCGGGTTCACTTCCCTGACCCGAAGAAGAACCATCACGTTACACACGCCGTTGATGTGTATTTTATTGAGGTCAACTTTGGGTTTTACAACCGACATTAACAAATTCCCATCTGCCTCATAACCGGGGCACGGCCGAAAGATATTACCCCGCAGGGTGTCCCAACTTAGCCCATTATAAGCTCTCACGGTCAACGGGGATATTCCTTCACCGGAAGACCCGATCAATCTCGAACTCGGACTACAAGACATTTCGACAACAATAAAAAAGACCAGAAAGCCACCCGACCGCCGAAAATCCCGATAGGAGCTGCACCTATCTGCTCTCGTGGCACCCGGATAGGTCACCACGAGTAAAACCAGCCCTCGAGTTGCCCCTGCAGGCCGAGTTCGCCTGGTTCGGGCCAGACCAAGGAGCACCGGTCCGGGGTTAAAATAAAGATGACCCGGCTCGCGAAACCCGGGGAAAAGGCTTAGGTGGCAAATGGTAAAACCAAAGTTGGGCCTTTCGGACAGTCTTATTCAAAGCGAACTGTCGGGGGTCCCATAAATCACCCAACCGTAAGGAACGCAAATCAAGGAACATAACACCGTATGACGGAAACTAGGTGGCAAGAGGGAACAAAACACCGTGCATAAGGCCGAGCCTTCCACCCTTTACCAAGTATATAGATGCATTAATTATAGCAGATATATATTGTGATATCCCCAACAAGTAAACATGTTCCAACAAGGAACAACATCTCCATGTTCCAACAAGGAACAAACTTCAGCTTCACCCAACTAGCAACCTTATAAGAGGGCCGAGCAAAGCGGTAACATAGCCAATCAACGGTTTGCTAGGAAAAGGATGGTTAGGGCTGACATGGCAATATGGGTTGGAAATAGCAAGTGGTAGGCATCGCAGCATAGGCATAGCAAAAGAGCGAGCAACTAGCATAGCAAAGATAGAAGTGGTTTCGAGGGTATGGTCATCTTGCTCGCAATGTTCTCGAGTTGTCGAAAGCTTGATCCTCAAAACGTTCTCAACAGGTTCCTCGCTCACGACTCGCCTCCCACTCTACCCAAAGCAACAACACAAACAAAGGAACCACAATAAATCACTGCAATGCACAATCAACATGATGCAAAACATGACATGATATTGGGATGCGATATGCAATGCGAAAAGGCCCGGAAGGAAAATGATGAACCAGGAATCAACTTGGCAAACCAAGCATGCCACTGAAAGATGAGATGATTTCGTTGAAATCGATATAAAGATCACCGAAACGGATGCACGGTTTGCAAATGGCAAAAAACAAGAATAGCCAAATCTGCCATTAACAGCATGATGCCACTTAGCAAGCAACAAATAATTGCTACTGCACCCAAACGTATCAACAAAGCACATGGCAGTGATCTACACATGATGCTCGACAAAAGATGAGCACTGAGCTACGGCTAGTTCACATCATAACAGGTTCAAACAAGCATGGCAAAAGAGCACAAAATATCAGGCTGGACATGGCAAAAACAGCATCAGGTTGCAATGTCCAGAGCAGCAAAACTACATGCTACAGGACCTTAAAATAGCAAAACAAGGCATGGAATGAATCTACTCAAAGCCTAGAACAAAAGGCCCTTACTGACCATAAGCCAAAAAGGACTAGAAAATATAGTAACACACATGTCAATATTGAAAGTCTCGTTAACAGATTCAGCAACATGGCATGTCACAAACTGATAACGAGTAGGCATGTTTACAAGCTCAATGCACTACCACAGAGCCTCAAATGATAAAATAAGCATACATACATCAAGAAGACATGACATAGAAGACATACATGGCAAGAACAATAACATAGCATACATGGATCAACCACAACAAGCTAGGCAAAATTGAATAACACGATACAATCTGCCAGGAAACATTTGATAGCAAAAGTAGAGCTCGATTGACTCAAGCTATGGCACTCCATAATTGCAAACAAAGGCATGAATGGATAGAGCAAGACATGTTTTACAAAACACCCTTACTTAAGTATCTCAAAATATGCATAGATCTCTTGGTATCATCAAGTAAACATGGCATCAAAATCAGCTAAACAGGGCTGAAAATCAGCAACAAAGAGGACACCTACTTGCATGCTTGTGCTAGTCACCACATAGATCACAAAAATACATGGCATATACCCCTGGAAAGATGGCATGGCATTTTACAAACACATGTAGGACTCCAAATTCATAGGGTGCACACAATAATCATGGCAAAATAAAAAAGTGCAAGTTCTTTAATTAAACAGAAACTAACAACACATAGCACTCTTCCAACAGCATTTCGGGCATCAAGATGAGCTCAAAAGAAAATGATGCAATGAGATGAAATGATCTACTCTTCGAGACGAACATTTTGACATATTATACGCCAAAATGGATCTACGGATGCAAGATATACCACAAAAATGCACAAAATAACAATAGATGCAAAAACTTAGAGAAAATGGAGGGGAGAGAGGTCAACGGCTCGGGATCAAGGCCGGATCGGGGCCCGATCAGGACGGCGGCGGCGGTGGTGAGCTCCGCGGGAAGGAGGAGAGGTGGCCGGGCTCCCGGCCGGGGGGGAGGTCGGGGGCCGGGCGCCGGGCGTGAGCGGGCGGCGACCGGCGCCGGGCCGGGCGAGGAAGGGGGCAAGGGGCGCGGACGCGAGCCCGGGCGGGAGGCCGCCGCGGGCGGTGTTTTGCCGGGGCGACCGGCGAGGCGGCGGAGGGCGCAAGGGCTGGCCACGGGCCGGCGGCGCCGGGCCGGGGCTGGCCGGCCGGCGGCGGGATTCCCCGGGTCGCCGCGGGTTGCGGGCGGGGCGGGGAGACGGCGGGCGATGGCGCGACCGGTTGGAGGGAGAGGCGGCGGGCGACGGGCACAACGGGATTGGCCGGGCGAGGTGGGGCCGGTTGCCCGCGCCCGGGCGCCGGGCTGAGGAAGAAGGGCTAGGGTTTCGGGTGGAATTGATCCGGATTTTCGGGGAGGTGCAAATAGGCATAGAGGGAGGAGAGTCCAAATGAGGTAGTTTTCCCCACACGATCGTGATCGAACGGAGAGCATGGAAGTGACTTAGATGGGTTATTGGGCTGTTTTGAAGGGTGTTGGGCTGCAACTTAAAAGAGGCCTTTAAGGTAAAGGTTTGCTGAGTACCAAACGAGCCCAAATGACCCAACTTGACCGGTGGTCTACGGGTGGTATACCAACCATTAGACAAACCTCGTCCATTTCGAGAATTTAATACCCGCACACGGAAAAACGTAAAAGGGACCGGGGAGATAGGAGCTTGATTGCAAACGGACAACGGAAAAATGCTCGAATCGAGACTTAACACGATGCAAATGCGATGCACATGATGACATAAAAAAAATAATAAAAAAAGCAAAAAGAAGAAAAAACCCAACCACGGAGGGAAATATCATATATCAATGCCGAAAATGGCAAGAGTTGGAGTTACAAATATGGAAAGTTACTCCGGGTGTTACATGCGCCTTCCCCCGACGCCGACGACGTTTCCCCGGCCCTCCTCCCCACGGGTCGCCTCGAGCCTCGACGCCTATTGCCCCTCGGAACCGGGTGAGGCCCTCCGGCCCCCTTCCCCTTTCCTTTCGCCCCATGGTCACTGGTCACCGGCCCACCCCCTCCGGCAGGTCCCGACACTTCGGCCCCTAACTGCCTCCCCACCGCCGCACCTTTGTCCGGCCGCCATCGGCCCGGCTTTGATGCCCTTCGCCACGCCATGGCCGCTACCAAGATGCCTCCGCCTGGCTCGGGCCGCTGTTCCTCCAGGAGTGCCTGACGGGCGCCTTGCCGCCTCAGGCCTCTGCCGCCTGCCTCCCGCCCCGCCTCGGCCGGGCCCTTTTCGCCTTGCCAGCGCCTGGGTTCGCTTCGCCGGGCGCCCACGCCTGGATCGGTAGCGCCCACACCTGCTTGGCCTATGGGTTTTAGGGCAAACGGGCCCGCCCAAACGCTTTTTTTAAAAAAGGAATTAAAAAGAAAATAATAAAATAAAATGCTAATTAATTAATTAATTAATAAGTTAATTAACTTAATTAATCATGCTTAATTAACCAATTAATTGTTAATTAAACTATCTAGGAATTAGTTAATCACCATGACAAGTGGGACCCACGGTAAGATTGAAGTTTGACTAGTCAATGTAATCGTTGATCGCCGATCAATGGATTTCCCTCGACCCCATCGTCAGGTTGACCATCAACCCCGCTGATCGCCGATCAAGATGACATCATGCCGATGTCATAAAACCATTTTCAATTAATTAATTAATTAATTAAATTCCGTAAATTAATAAAATCTTTTAAAAATCATATCTTTTAACGTAAATCGGATTAAAATATTTTCAACATGAAAGTTACTCGTAACGACGAGACGAATCCGGATACGCAATCGCTCGTCCGCCACACACCCCTAACCTATCGAACTCGCAACTTTCCTCCGCCTTCCGCTCGAAAAACGTTAAACACCGAATACTTTCCGATGTTTCTTAACCGCACCACCTCATACCACGTTAGGGCACGCCTAGCATCTATTTGTCATGTCATGCATCGATATGCATCTGCTTACATGTTATTCATTGTTTTTCCTCTTCTCTCCAAGAGACTACGAGACCGACCCGCCGCCTAGCTCGACTACGGTGTCGACGACCTCTCTCTTGCCGAACAACCAGTGCAAGCCCCCTTGATCACCAGATATCGCTTACTTTCTCTATACCGCTTGCATTAGAGTAGTGTAGCATGTTATCGCTTTCATTATACCTATCCCGATGCATAGCCGTCCTTATTACTATCATTGTTACTTTTACCGCAATCCTATATGCTTAGTATAGGATGCTAGTACTTTCATCCGTGGGCCCTACATTCTTGTCCGCTCGCCTGTATATTATCGGGCCGTGATCACCGGAGGTGATCACGGTATATACTATATACTTATACATGATACATGTGGAGACTAAAGTCGGGTCGGCTTGTGGAGCACCCGAGTGATTCACTGATTGGGGGCTGAAAGGACCTTTGTCCCGACGGCCCTCGATGGATCTTTGTGGGAGCGAGTGGCAGGTGTGAGACCGCCTAGGAGAGAGGTGGGCCGCCTGCTCGGGCGCTCATGGATACTTAACACGCTTAACGAGGTCTTGGTATTTGATCTGAGTTCGCTACGAGCTTATACGCACTAACCATCTACGCGGAGTAGTTATGGGTATCCCGCCGTGGTATCACCAAGCACTTCAGACGTCAAGGACGAGAGCGCGCACGGATTGGACGAACGCTCGTTAGGCTAGGTCTACTTCCGTCACAGACGAACGCAGGTGTGTGCTCAGTCATGGGGCCTGCACTCCTCGCTTAGGTTTAGACCGCGGTTGGCCTCTCACAGTTTAGGTGGGCTGCGACTGTTGATCTTCCGCGCCGGGCATGACCCGGAAAGTGTGTCCGCCAAATGGGATCAAGCTGCTGGGTAAGATGGTGCACCCGCAGGAAGTTAATCTATTCAATAGCCGTGATCTTCGTAATGGACGACTTGGAGTTGTACCTTGAGCTTATGACAACTAGAACCGGATACTTGATAAAACACACCCTTCCAAGTGCCGATACAACCGTGTTCGCTTCTCTCGTGGATATGAGGAGGGATCGCGGGTAGGATTATTGCTATGTGATGTTACTTGAGGACTTCAGATTGCCTCTTTCTACTTACATAAGACAGTGTCCGTGGTTTAGTCTTCGTAAGACTAGCTATCCCCTCTTATTCTCGCATTCTGCAGCTCACCATCGATATGGCCCTTTACACATATATCCATGCATATGTAGTGTAGTTCTCTGTTTGCAGTACTTTGGATGAGTACTCACGTTGCCTTGTTCCCCTTTTCCCTACACTCTACTCGATTGCTGCAACTGCACGATGGAGCCTGTGAGCCGACGCCACCGCCGATGACGACTACTACTCGAGGTGCCTACTACTACGCAGCCCCGACGACGACCCAGAGTATCTAGGAGGATCCTTGCAGAGGCCTGCCTCCTCTCCCGGGAGACCTTGTCCCAGGACGGCTTACAAGTCTTGAAAGGGCTTTCGAGTGCAACCCAGCTAGGCGGCTGACGACGGCCGCCGTGCTCCAGCTCCCGTGGTTCGCGCCCAAGCCCCACCCCACCGACGACGTGTCAAACTCATTGCCGCCAGTAAGGAACGTTCTGCGGATCAAGATCGTCCCGGCGGGGACACTCAAGAAGAAGAACGTGCTGCGGATCAAGTTCACCGCCGGCAGCACCAAAAAGAAGAACCTGCGGCGGATCAAGGTCATCCCACCGTCGACGCCAGGAACAAAGGAGAACCTGCTGCAGCGGATCAAGGTCATCCCACCGGAGACACCACAGATGAAGAACGTGCTCAAAATACCACTAGCGATGTGGAACACTACGAAAAAGGGTCTATTGTCCCGCTGATGAGGCTTTTAATTCCTGGCTCACTAATGTCACCAGATGGCGTCTCTTTTGTCCGGGGTCGATTTACGACTATAATTAATAAAGAGAGAGGACTAGCTAGACGTTTAGCTAGCTAGTAGCTAAACGAAGGAAATGTAAGATCGTTATGAACATATATATGCATACAGAAGTGATTCTCACCACCTCCTTCTCCGAGAGATTGGTCGAACAACAAGTTCTCGATATCTATCCGACACTACCGCCATATATACAATAATTATCTTTACAAATATAATCTCCTAACATAACGGACGCTGCGGGTCCACATAGTATTCTCCGCCTTCAGCGATCACGTGGTCAAGAAAGAATGCCGCCAATTCCTCTTGAATTGCTCAGATGTGATCCGTGCTAGGAGTTCATCCCGCATCCAAACATCTAATTTTAAGAAGGGGTCAATATATATATATATATATATATATATGAATGAATGAAACTCAACATAAATGATGGTAATAAAATAAAATTGTGAATATTGTTATTTACGCACTTCATATTGTTTGTCGAGTAGCCCCTCAGGTCGGGTGCGGATGGACTCGCAAATGTAGTATCCACAGAAATCATTCCCTTGTTCCTGCCACAACCACTTTACAAGAAATAGAGGTCAATCAAACTGATAATTAGCAAGCATGTTAAATGGTATTGATGAAACTAGCGCTGAATCACTAGGAGATGCGTGGAATATGCTACCATAGTACTTACTTTGGTGTCTAAATTGCAGCTTCTTCGGCAGTCCCGCATTTTTTGGTGAATTTTCTGCAAACCCTGCCATACAAAGAAAACAATTACTAGATATCAGAAATGAACAAAGTTGATATGGTGGATAATGATTGATTTAACTTCTCAGCATTTCAGTCATGTCCCATACCTCCGGATTTTTGTTTGGAGTCTAAGACAGTTACTACTCCCTGCTCAAGCTTAATCTCTAGGAGAATATAGTGGTACCTGCACACGCATGCATAACTCATCAATATTACATTACTATAACCTGGACTAAGGGAAACCGATATGCCACAAGACAGTAACACTCACTTGAAGTTGTAAGGAAAGAGTATTATATCTTGTGTTCATTTATTACCAACGATTGTAGCAAGTTGGCCTCAGATTTTCGGCATGAAATTCAACCTCAGTTGCATCTATGAGATATGTGTTAATGAACCCAATATCACCCACTTGTCTTTCTTCAATTCGCATCTTCAATCTGCATAACATAGTGAGGATAATTATAAATACATGCAATGAAAGAGCTGAGTTATAGAGAGACTTAATGTATAGTACTACTTACGACAGTAGCAGGTGATCGTTGCTTTATCGAGGGCCAATTGATTGAAAACTGATAAAACTCCTCAAATGGAATAGGCAACAGTTCAATTCCAACGAGGTCATGCTCCTTTAACTCTCACATACAACTTCTCCCTCGGACTCTCTCGCAGGTTTTCATGTACCAATCATGCAATCAGATCATCATTGATAGAGATCTTTCATCTTGACGCGATGCTTCCCGTACTCAGATTCCTGATCTGCACCTTCAAGAAATCATAATGTACATTGTCGGGCAGGTAATCTCCAGATTGCTATAACCAGCACCATCCGGATCGACGATGTCGCTAGGTGCACTTTGAGCGGGGCACGATTGCTTCGCTTGTTTGTCGAAAGGCAATTTGTTTCCAGCTCATCGCTCTTTCATCCTTTGAACACTTTTAGTACTTCCCAACCTCTCCGCCGCAAATGCCTTCCAATAATGCGCTTCATAGTTGCCTTTCGCGGAGACTTGGGTGGTTTTGTCGTGGCAGAGCGCCGCTTTCACCGATCTACCTTCTTCCTCCGGAGGTGGATCTCTTTGCTTTGAACCCTTCAAAGAAGTCCTTCACTTCAGTCCGGAGATCTTCGCTTCCTCCCGGTCCTCAGACGGTAACTTCTCCGAGTCTTCAGAGAAGGATCGAATCTGGCGATCCATATGTCCTCCCGCCTTTGGCTGTATCGCAGACGCCCGCAGAGCAGACGGAGCGGATGTCTTCTTTCTTGCTTACGAGGCGGAGGAGAGGGACGACGCCACGGAGCAGCCGGAGTGGCGGTGGGTCTCTTCCGCCTTGCCGACGAGGCGGAGAAGGAGGAGGCTGGCTGCCTGGCGCGCCCAAGAAGGGAGAAGGAGGCGGAGGCCGCCACGCCCGGAGAAGGAGCCGCCGAGTGCCCTGATCGCCACTGCGGGAGGAGGAGGCGGGAGGAGGCGGAGTGCCCTCGACTCACGGGAGGAGGAGGAGGAGGCGGAGGCCCAGTTCGAAGGTTGATGAGATCCTTCCATAGGCATGGAGTCTTCAGAGCGTAACCCACCGATACTCCCTTCACCGGTAGGGTGGCTGCCGAGGTCCTCAAATCCTCCGTTATTTCATCCACCATCACCTTAGCATATCCTTCTAGAATCGGGCGTGAAAAGTTGAGTTGGGTTTAGTAGGATAAACAGAGCCAACAACCGCCTTTGACCTTCAAATTGCTCCATTCCGCCATAAGGTGGCAATTTTGAGACTCGTGATAGCATCCACAGGATAGCTGGCAGGAGCCGCAACATGCCGCCAAAGCAGCTCGGTGGAAGTCACGCTTTCTCCGCCGAGATGGCGGGTAGTCGGGGAAGCTTCGCGTCGCTTGCTCCGCTTCGCTTCTCGCCTTCTAGCCCCATTACCCTTTCGCAGTAGCGCCTGCTTCTCGCCCAGCTTTTCCTCTCCCGGTTTTGTAACCTCGCGTCTAAAAACCAACCTTCCACGGAATGGAGCTCGGCGTGCCCTGTGGTCCGCCCAGGATTCCCGACATTGTGAGCTCGTCTTCCCCTCGTCTCGAACGAACGCCCTTGTCGCTGCTGCATCGATATAGTGTCAAGCTTGGTGATCGGTATTTCAGCTTGCTCGTCCGTCCAACGGCACTTCCTTGATACAGGTCCAAGGTTCCGCCAGCCAAGAAACCAAGTCCGCAACCTCCGCCAGTTCATTGTCTCGGTTCTATCCCTTTATCAAGCGATCATTCTCAGCTTTGGCCCACTTAGGCTGGGCTATGAGGTAGCCACCGACCCGCGATGGTGAAGCTTCTTCTTCGCAGCATTTTGCTTGTTTGTCGCCACATCTTTTACTCTTTTCCGATGTCTTGTGGGCCACAAATGCGGCCACCATCTCCGATCTTCTATATTTGCCCTTGAATTTTGGTGTCTTTTTATCGACAAACTTATTCGTGTCTTTCTTCCAATTCCTGAATAGGTCTGCCATCTTCTTAAGAGCAAAAGACTTGATTAATGGACCCATGACTGGCTTCTCCGGATCATCCTCTAGCGGTAGGGTGAAATTTGACTTCAGCTCACCAAAGATCATTTTTCTGCAGATCATTGACATAAGACACATCGTGGTCTTCGTTTTAGGCTTATACCATTGCTGGATGTCGATCGATCTTGTCCCTAACCGTAACCCCGCGACCGAGCAACAAATGCCTTCTTTGTCCGGATGGGTTCAATCGGTTGGTCGCGTGCACGATTTCTATGATCTCAAACCTTTCATCCGAGCTCAACTTTTTCTTCGGCCTCGCCTCTTTACCAAGTCGCGGCTCGATCCGGAGGGCTAGAAAAAGAAACAAAGACAGAGTTAATTAATATGTACATACCAAAACAATGAATGCATCAATTAGCTAGTCAAGCTTAACTAATATATATACCTAGCCGACTCAGTTCGGTGATCACCGGAGCCGCCCTCACGGTCTACTTCTTCACCCTCTCCTTCTTCCACCGCATTGGGTCATCGGAGCCATCATAATCATAGCCAGCTGCTTCTTCACCTCTCCTTCCGCAGACCATCGTGTCGTTGAGAAACATCAATGAGCGACGGCATCACCTTTCCGCGATTATGTCCTTCAACAACGCTTCTTGTGCTTCGTTCTGGGCGGGTGTCCATAGTTTCTACAAATATTTACAACATGGCAATTATTATTCAAACATGACAGATATGGATATATTAGTGGCAAACGAGAACTAGCTAGCTAATCACAATAAGGAATCATATTAATTAGTGGCCTCACTGCTTCTCTCTAGGGTTTCGGTGGCCTCATAACGCTTCAAGGGTTAGTGGCCTCGAGAACGCTTCAGGAGGGGGGGTATATCACCCCACGTGTGAAGCTATCGGGAGGGGTATATCGACAACAACAACGCATTTACACTACATCTATTCTTTCTTCTCCTCTTTTTCTTCTTCCTCCACTTCTTTTTTATCCTCTTCCTCTCATGTTCGACGTACCCCACCCCGATAACATACATCCATCGATATCATTCCATACATACAGACATCTACATTATATATGAACAAACATCTATGTCCCACAAGTGACTGGGCATTGACGCCGGATTGAGCGAAGGTCGAGATTGTCGAGCCGAGGTCGAGGCTCAGTGTCAGGATTCATTAAATTAAGTCTTCATCATTGTATGGTGCATGATGGCAGCTCCAAAGAGGAGTCTCGATAGATAATTCGCTTGGTAAGTTCAGCAAGAACCTTCAATATCGTTATTTGGAAGGCCTTTGCTGAAATTCATACAAAAAGGCAAACTATCCTATCCGACCTCGCTCTGTATAACTTTGAGGACTTCATACCATCATGCCATACATTTCCGCTAATGATGAAGCCATGGATTTCTTCAATATTGACACTAGGAACTCTCTCGACCCTCGGCGATCCTCGACCTCGAACCTCGACGACCCCGAACCTCGAATTCTAGACTAACCTCGAACCTCGACCTCGATCTCGAATTTATAGAACCTCAACCTCGACCAAACCCCGACCTTGACCCTTAACGCACCTCGACCTCACCCTAGTTCCTAACTCGACCCTCAAGCATCCCCTACACCCTCGCTCCGAAAAATTAAGAAGAAGAAGAAGAAGAAGAAGAAGAGAGAGAAGAAAGGAATAGCTAGAGGAGAAGATCGAAAGAAGGAATAGTAGAATATTCTATTTTCTCCTCTCCACTATTCCTTTCTTCTTCCTCTTCTTTTCTTTCTTTTTCTTCTTCTTATTTATTTCTCCTTTCTTTCCTCTCTTTCTTTTCTTTCTCTTATTTTCTTCTTTCCTATCCTTCTTTCCTTCCTTTTAATATCACTTAGCAAATTTTGCAACGATAGGGAGGTGCCCCATGGTCTAAAATCCGCCTATGCACGTATAGAAAATTTGAAAAATACATCTATGATCCCTCAACGCCCTCAAGATCTCTCATGAACAAAAAAATCTGTGAATTAAAAAACATCATGTTCTATGAACAAAAAACATTATATTTCATCACATTCGTGCATACATCATATATGTGATCATCTATGAAAGAAACATCATATTCTATAAAAAATCATTACATATATATAAAACAAGTATATATATATATAAACAAGTATATATATATATATATATATATATATATATATATATATATATATATATATATATAAAGCATATATATGAAAAAATGGGAGGATGCTGGCGGCCGACCAAGAAGAGGATCGCTGGGTCGTGGCGGCAGGATGGCGTCAAGGCAGGCGCTGGGCGACGCGAGGGCGGGCCGGGCGGCGCTGCTGTATAGGGGCGCAGCGACATGACGGGTGGACTGGGCGAGTTGCTTGGCAGGGCGGGCTGGGCGGCGTTGCCGGGGCGCTGGGCGACACGACGACGGCACGGGCGCAGGCGACGGGCGACGGGCGCATGCAGGCAAGGCCTGGGTAGCTGGCAAGGCCGGGCATCGGGCGCAATCATGAGAGATGAGAGTGAAAATTTTAGTGTGAACTTATAGAAGTTTTAGTCCCGGTCGTGGCACAAACCGGGACTAGCAGGCATAGTCCCGCCGATGCCACCAACCGGACCAAATGCCTCTTTTCAAGAAGCCCAAAGATGGACGGCGTTTGTCTCGTTGGTGGCACCACCGATTAGCTGGCATTGGTCCCGGCTGGCCAACCGACCATGTCTTTTAGTCCCGGCTGGTGCCACCAACCGGGACCAAAGGCTTGGCTGCCTCTGCCGCCAAATGTTTAGTCCCACTCGCTAGTTGAGAGGGCCGACCCTTTATAAGTTGCGTGCGCCTTCCTCTCGAGCCCTCTCAAAGGTGCTGGCCTAACTGCAATGTGTGTCAGGTTTACTGAGTTTCGCTGGCCTGAATCCTGACCCATGGTAGGGTTTCTAGTCGATTCAGCCGTGGGGCCCAAAGAGGGTGGCACTTTTTGTTTTTTTGTTTTTTTGTTTTCTTTGTTGCTTTATTTAGTTTATTTTGTTTCTACTTACAACAAAATACTTATTGTTGCTATATTTATTTTTCCAGTTTTTTGTTTTGTTTTCGCATTATTTATTTTTGTTTTTTGCTTTCGCTTTTAATTTTTTTGCTTTTAGTTTTAGAAAATTATAATCTTTCCGTTAGTGCCATTAGTTTTCAAATTTCAAAACACTTTTGTTTTCTTTGTTGCTTTATTTATTTTATTTTGTTTCTACTTACAACAAAATATTTATTGTTGCTATTTTTATTTTTTTTCTAGTTTTTTTTGTTTTCTCGCATGATTTATTTTCTTTTGGTTTTTGTTTTATTTTTTAATTCTTTTTGCTTTTAGGTCGCAAAATCATAAACTTTCTCGTTAGTGCCATTAGTTTTAGAAAATTATAAACTTTCTGTTTGTGCCATTAGTTTTCAAATTTGAATAGTTAAAATTTGAATTCTTTTGAAAATTCGACCTAAATTCATAGTTTTCAAATGAACTCTCAAAAAGTTGGCATAGCATGTGCTTATACAAAACGGACAATGGTATCATACTGCTCGTTACAAAGTTGGCATGGTATCATCATAATAGTTGCCAGAAAGTCTTCACTTTTTCTTCGCTTGTGTCATTTGTTGGGAACGCTGCGAAAATTAAAATTTTCCTACGGTTTCACCAAGATCCATCTATGAGTTCATCTACAACGAGTGGGAGAGAGATTGCATCTACATACCACTTGTAGATCGCAAGGCGGAAGCGCTTCACTAGAACGTGGATGATGGAGTCGACTCGCCGTGATCCAAATCACCGATGACCGAGTGCCAACGGACACCTCCGCTGCTCAACACACGACGGAGCGGATGACGCCTCCTCCTTCTTGATCCAAGGGGGGAGAGGTTGAGGAAGATGGCTCCAGCAGCAAAGACGACGGCGTGGTGTTGGTGGGAAGCAGATCTGCAGGCTGCCAAGCACGCTACGGAGGAGGAGGTGTAGCAGAGGGAGGCGCCAAGATGCAAGGGTGCTGCCCCCCCTCCCCTTTATATAGCCCCTGGGGCGCCGCCCTTGGAGATCTGATTCCCAAGGGGCGGTGGCTAAGGGGAGGCTTGCCCCAAAGGCAGGGCGCTTCACCCTAGGGTTTCCAACCTAGGCGCAGGGGGCCTGGGGGCGCACCAGCCCACCAGGACTGGTTCCTCCCTTCAGCCCACGGGCCTTCCGAGATAGGTAACCCCAAATTCTCCGATGGCCAAATAGCACTTCCTATATATAATTCTTACCTCCCATTCCGAACCTCGTGAAGTCCAAATCTCATCCGGACTCCAAACAACAATCGTTTGCTGCATACCATATTCATACAACCCTAGCGCCACCGAACCTTATGTGTAGACCCTACGGGTTCGAGACATGCATACATGACCGAGACGGCTCCGTCAATAACCAGCGGATTCGGATACCCATGTTGGCTCCTACATACTCGATGATCTCATCGGATGAACCACGATGTCGAGGATTCAATTAATCCCGTATTCAATTCCCTTTGTCAATCGGTATGTTACTTGCCCGAGACTCTCATCGTCGTATCCCAATACCTCGTCACCGCACGCAAGTCACTTTACTCGCATCGTAATGCATGATCCTCGTAACCAATCACTTGGTCACTTTGAGCTCATTATGATGATGCATTACCGAAAGGGGCCAGAGATACCTCTCCGCTACACGGAGGACAAACCCAGTCTCGATCCGTGTCAACCCAATGTACACTTTCGGAGATACCAGTAGTGCACCTTTATAGTCACCCGCCATTGCCAGGACGCTTGGTACACCCAAAGCACTCTTACGGTATCCGGAGTTACACGATCTCATGGTCTAAGGAAGAGATACTTGACATTGGAAAAGCTCTAGCAAAACGAACTACACGATCTTGTGCTATGCTTAGGGTTGTCTGTCCATCACATCATTCTCCCAATGATGTGATCCTGTTATCAATGACATCCAATGTCCATAGTCGGAAACCATGACTATCTATTGATCAATGAGCTAGTCAACTAGAGGCTCACTAGGGACATATTGTGGTCTATGTATTCACGTATGTATTACTTCCTGATAATACAATTATAGCATGAATAAAAGACAATTATCAATAACAAGGAAATATAATAATAATCCTTTATTATTGCCTCTAGGGCATATTTACAACAGTCTCCCACTTGCACTAGAGTCAATAATCTAGTTACATTGTGATGAACCGAACACCCATAGAGTTCTCGTGTTGACTGTTTTGCTCATGAAGAGGTTTAGTCAACAGATCTGCGATATCAGATCCGTATGCACTTTGTAAATTTCTATGTCTCCATCTTGAACATTTTCACGGATGGAGTTGAAGCGACGCTTGATGTGCTGGTCTTCTTGTGAAACCTGGCTCTTAAGTGCAATAGCTCCTGTTGTCACAGAAGAGTTTGATCGCCCGACGCATTGGGTATGACTCCAGGTCGGTGATGAACTCCTTTACCCAAATTGCTTCATGCGCTGCCTCCGAGGCTGCCATGTACTCCGCTTCACATGTAGATCCCGCCACGACGCTCGCTTGCACTGCACTAGCCATCGCCCACCATTCAACATATACACGATCCGGTTTGTGACTTAGAGTCATCCAGATCTCAGGTCGGCTTAATACGACGTAACCCTTACGATTTAGCTCTTCGTCACCTCCATAAACGAGAAACATGTCCTTTGTCCTTTCGTACTTCAGATATTCTTGACCGCTGTCCAAAGGTTCCTTGCCGGGATTACTTTGGTACCTTCCTACCAAACTTACGGCAAGGTTTACATCAGGTCCGGTACAAGATGGCATACATAATAGATCCTATGGTAGGCATAGGGATGACGCCATCTCTTCTTTATCTTTTGTCGGGTCGGTCATTGAGCCGAGCTCAATCTCACACCTTGCAAGACAAGCAAGAACCCTTTCTTGACTGATCCATTTTGAACTTCTTCAAAATCTTGTCAAGGTATGTGCTTTGTGAAAGACCTATGAGGCGCCCTCGATCTATCTCTATAGATCTTGATGCCTAATATATAAGCCTTCTCCAAGGTCCTTCATTGAAAAACTTTTATTCAAGTAGGCCTTAATGTTGTCCAAGAGTTTTATATCATTTCATCAAAAGTATGTCATCTACATATAATATGAGAAATTCTACAGAGCTCCCACTCACTTTCTTGTAAACGCAAGCTTCTCCATAAGTCTCGCATAAACCCAAACGCTTTGATCATCTCATCAAGGCGTAATGTTCCAACTCCAAGATGCTTGCACCAGCCCATAAATGGATCGTTGAGCTTGCATACTTTGTTAGCATTCTTAGGATCGACAAAACCTTCCGCTGCATCATATACAACTCTTCCTTAAGATAACCGTTAAGGAACGCTGTTTTGACGCCCATCTGCCATATATCTCATAATCATAGTATGCGTAATTGCTAACATGATTCGGACGGACTTAAGCTTCGCTACGGAGAGAAAGTCTCATAGTAGTCAATCCCTTGAACTTGCCGATAACCTTAGCGACAAGTCGAGCTTTATAGATGGTGATATTACCATCCGCCATCTGCCTCTTCTTCTTAAAGATCCATTTGTTTTCTATCGCCGATCATCGGGCAAGTCTATCAAATTCCATACTTTGTTTTCATACATGGATCCTATCTCGGATTGCATGGCTTCAAGCCATTTGTTGGAATCTGGGCCCGCCATCGCTTCTTCATAGTTTGAAGGTTCACCGTTGTTCACCAACATGATTTCCGTGATGTGGTTGCCATACCACTGTGGAACGTGTCCTTGTGGACCCACGGTTCCAGAGCAACTTGATCCAAGTACCTTGATCATCATCATTAATTTCCTTCCAAGAGGTGTAGGCACCACAGAACATTTTCCTGAGCTGCACCTTTCCGTTCAAGAGGTAGTACTTCATCGAAGTTCTACTTTCCTCCCCAACTCCTTTCGAGAGAAACTCCTTTCCGTAAAGGATCCGTTTGGCAACAAAGATCTTGCCTTCGGATCTAAGGTAGAAGGTATACCCAATGGCTTCCTTTAGGTATCCTATGAAGACACATTTTCCCGACTTGGGTTCGAGCTTTTCAAGTTGAAGTTTCTTGACATAAGCATCGCATCCCCAAACTTTTAGAAACGACAGCTTAGGTTTCTTTCCAAACCATAATTCATACGGTGTCGCCTCAACGGATTTAGACGGTGCCATATTTAAAGTGAATGCAGCTGTTCTAGTGCGATCCCAAAATGATAGCGGTAAATCGGTAAGAGACATCATAGATCACACCATATCCAATAGAGTGCGACACGAAGTTCGGACACACCGCTACGCTGAGGTGTTCCAGAGCATGTGAGTTGTGAAACGATTCCACATTTCCTTAAGTGTGTACCAAATTGACTTAAATATTCTCCTCCACGATCTGATCGAAGAACTTTATTTTTCGTCACGTTGATTCTCTACCTCATTCTGAAATTCCCCGAACTTTTCAAAGGTCTCGACTTGTGTTTCATCAAGTAGACATACCCATATCTACTTAAGTCGTCTGTGAGAGTGAGAACATAACGATATCCTCCATGAGCCTCAGGCCATTGGACCGCACATCGGTATGTATGATTTCCAATAAGTTGGTTGCTCGCCCATTGTTCCGGAGAACGGAGTCTTGGTCATTTTGCCCATAAGGCATGGTTCGATGTGTCAAATGATTCATAATCGAGACTTAAAAGTCCATCAATGGAGCTTCTTCATGCGCTTGACACCAATGTGACCAAGGCGGCAGCAAGCACAAGTATGTGGGACTATCGTTATCAACCTTACATCTTTGGTATTCACACTATGAATATGTGTAATATTACGCTCGAGATTCATTAAGAATAAACCATGACCATCGGAGCATGACCATAAAACATATCTCTCATATAAATAGAACAACCATTATTCTCGGATTTAAATGAGTAGCCATCTCGCATTAAACGAGATCCCGATACAATGTTCATGCTCAAACTTGGCACTAAATAACAATTATTGAGGTTTAAAACTAATCCCGTGAGGTAAATATAGAGGTAGTGTGCACGGCGATCACATCGACCTGGAACCATTCCCGACGCGCATCGTCACCTCGCCCCGCCAGCCTCCGCTTATTCCGCAGCTCCCGCTGTGAGTTACAAATATGAGCAACGGCACCGTATCAAATACCTGTGGAGTTACTACGAGTATCGGTAAGGTACACATCAATTACATGTATATCAAATATACCTTTAGTGTTGCCGCCTTCTTGTCCGCAAGTATTTGGGGTTCCGCTCCAAAGGGCTCCTTCCTTTGCAATAAAAGCACTCCTCGTGTTTGGGTCCATTCTTTGACTTCTTCCCGCAACTTTTTACTGCGCAACATCCTTGCCATCCTTCTGGAAGTTCTTCTTCCCTTGCCCTTTTTGAACTTAGTGGTTTTATTGACCATCAACACTTGATGTTCTTTCTGATTTCAACCTCGCGACTTCAAAGATTGAGAATACTTCGGAATGGTCTTCACCATCCCCGCATATTAGTTCATCACAAA
Organism: Aegilops longissima; assembly: GCA_021605205.1. Taxonomy (NCBI): domain Eukaryota; kingdom Viridiplantae; phylum Streptophyta; class Magnoliopsida; order Poales; family Poaceae; genus Aegilops; species Aegilops longissima. The sequence goes on along the minus strand of JAHIAM010006493.1, from coordinate 17,665 downwards.
GCTCTTGTAGCTTGGGAGCGATCAAGGATTCACAATGACCGCCTCGTCCGGAGGTTAATGTCCAGCCGACAAAGCGGTTGTGCAACCTGCATATTTTGAGTATGTGCTCACCGATGTAACTGTTTTCCATCTTACAACTATAGAACTTGTCGGAGACTTCATATCTCTCGACCTGCATGAGCTTGGAAAACCATTTTCAGCTCCTAACATCTCATATGCTCCGTGTTGCTCAAAACGCTTTTGGAGCCCCGGTTCTAAGTCTGTAAAGCATGCCGCACCTGAACTAGGGAGTAATCATCAAGACGAGACCAAGCATTCATAATGTCTTGGTTCTCGATGGGTGCATCACCTAGCGGTGCTTCTAGGACATATTGTTTCATGAGAACGAGTAATTTCAAAAAATTCCCACGCACACACAAGATCATGGTGATGGCATAGCAACGAGAGGAGAGTGTATGTCCACACCTCATAGACCAGAAGCGAAGCGCTATAATAACGCTGTTGATGTAGTCGACGCCTTCACGATCCGACCGATCCAAGCATCAACGACGCACCTCCGAGTTCAGCACATCGCTCAGGATGATCATCCCCGACTCGATCCAGAAAGTGTCGATGAGTTCCACAAGACGACAAGGCAGGACGACAATGTTGATGTTCTATCGGCGCAGGGCTTCACTTAAACTCCAAACGATATGACCGAGGTGGAATATGGTGGAGGGGCACCGCACACGGCTAAGGAAACGATCACCAAGATCAACTTGTGTGTGGGGTGGCCCCTGCCTCTGTGATATAAAGGAGCAAGGGAGGAGGCCGGCCTAGGAGGAGGGGCGCCAAGGGGAGTCCTACTCCCACCGGAGTAGGACTCCTCTTCCTAGTCCAACTAGAAGGGGGAAAGGAGGAAGTGGAGAAGGAAGGGAGAGGGGGGCCGCGCCCAAACCCCTTGTCCAATTAGGACTGGCTTGGGAGGGCGCCTGCCCTGCCTCCTTCCCACTAAGGCCCATTAAGGCCCATACTCTTCCCTCGTATTCCCGTAACTCCCCGGTGATTCAAATTTACCCGAATCACTCGAACCTTCCGATGTTCGAATATAGTCGTCCAATATATCGATCTTTACGCCTCGACCATTTCGAGACTCTCGCCATGTCCCCGATCTCATCTGGGACTCAACTCCTTCGTACATCAAAACTCATAAACTCATAATATAACCGCATCGAAACCTTGCGGCGGATTCCTACGGGTTCGAGAACTATGTAGACATGACCTAGAACTATTCTTGGTCAATGAACTGAGGAAGCAGTGACCAACTCATGTCTTCAACTTATAAAATGCATGCCAAAGAAAAACGGTCTCGAGATTGCATCACAAGTCGGCCCAACAAAAGACGACACGCGAACGGGATGACAAGTGGACACCGGATGTACACGAGACATGGAAGTATAAGACGCGATGGCAAAATAATCCATGATCAAGATTTGCGCAACATTTTAAAAAGTAACAGGTCGAGCGATCAGAAACCTAGATGAGACATTGCTAAATGTGTTAAAAAAGTTCATGAACTTGAAACAAATAAATAAACAAAGACAAAAAATGCTAATCATGGATATAAATATGTTTTGGTGCATTCAAAAATATTGAGTGTATATTGAAATAAGTTGATATGTGCTAAAAAAAACGATTAAAATCGAAACAAAAAGAAAACCAAATAGAAAAATAGAAAAAAGAAAAAAAACAAAGTCAATGAAACAATTCAAACCAAAAAAACAAATGTAACCAATGCAAAAATAAAAGAAGGAAAACCCAAGAAAGAACCAAGAAATGAAGAAAACCAAGAAAGAGCATAATAAAGAAAACAAAGGAAACAAAGAAAAGGAAAAGAAATTAAAACAATGAATACCGAGAAAAGCAACAAAAAATAAAATTAGAAACAAAATTATCATAATTGTTTTTAAAAATCATGAATTTACAAGCATTTAAATTTTAAAAGTTCATAAATTTAACAAATAAACAAAAAGAAAACATAAAAGTGAAAAAAACAGCAGAACCGACTCGTGCATGCACCCCACCATGGAAAACAACACATCTTCTTAGGCAAGAAAAACAACACATTTAATCATGAAAGAATGAAATCGCTGTGCCTTCCTATTAATGCCCGGCAAAAGGATATGCGTATAACAGCCCAAAGCTGTGTGTGGGCATAACAGGCCAACAAAAAAAAAAAGCCTGGCCGGGCACACAATCGACCGAGGAAAATAAACAACAACGAGCACATCGATGCGAATCATGCTCGTACGAAGAAACGGGCGAACGCAGGAGGCGGGGGCAGAAAAATGTGTGCACGAATCCTAAAGGCAGGACAAAATCCAATGGCTCTAGACTTAGATAGATAGCTATTTCACATCTAGATGTGAAATAGCAAATCTGAATAAATTAAACCTGTCCTTAGGGCAACATCAAGCAAGCACAACATGTGAGTTTTGCAATCGACTCATTTACTCCGAGTCCGAATAGAATCACAGTGGATAGCATAGCTAACGCCATCGGTTGTGGATCTTCCGAAGTCACCGCTGATCCGTATGTGGTCGGTATTTTTGCAGGTTATCTTCCTACCCGCGCTGATCCGTATGTGGTCGCTATTCATCCGGACGGAAGTCATGGAGCGCTTATTACTGGATCTATCCGATGGGAGATGATAGACGGATATTTTTAACCGGTTTGGATGACGGTCATGTAATAGATAGGCAATTATTTTCCTATCTTGCTCTTGCTAGCCGGTTGTGGCTTTATTTTTGTTCTTTAGCTTTTGTGAGCATTTTTGTACTTTGTTGAGACTTTAAGACTATCGTCGAACTGATTTGCTTGATAATAAAGCGCTACAGATGATCGCTTTTAACGCAGGTTCTGATCCTTTTTTTAAAAATACAAAACTCCATCGGTTGTGCATGGCTGGTCGATGGAATCCGGTGGGTACGTATACGTATACGGAAGCGACAAGGAAACAAGTTATGCATGGTGCCGGTCAATACCCACTACGCAGCCTAGTCGAAAACGAGCTCTCATATACGTAAGCTTGATCCATACAGAGAAATGTTTGCCTAGCTAGATCTCAAGTTCTCAACCTAGCTTCCTCCCTGCCTTCCTCGATCAACTGCGGCCCGGCCGGCAACCAGTCCAGGACCCTCGCAAAAAAGGCAACCAGTCCAGGAGAAGCGAAGCCCTAGTCCAGCTCGAGCGCCATGGCTGTCGGCAAGCGACCAGCTGCCGGCCACGGACGGAACAAGCACCAGAAATCTCCAGCTGCTAGCGGAGGCGCGTCCGCATCGGCAGCACCGCGACCTTCAAGTTCGAGGACACGCCCTGCCTCGGCGAGGGCAGCTTCGGCTCCGTCCTCAAGGCGCGCCACCGCGTCACAGGCAAGACCGTCGCCATCAAGGTCCTCCGCTCCAACGGCGATCTTGCCGCCGCCAACAAAGAGATCCAGGACGAGGCCGGCTTCCTCGAGGCCTGCAGCCCCAACCTTACGTCGTCGGCTCCCACGGACTCTTCCGCGACCTTGAGACCTACAAGCTCTGCCTCGCCATGAACTACGTCGGCCCCAACCTCCACGCTTTCCTGTCCGAGAGGCCGCTGCCGGAGGCCATAGTGAAAGGCTACATGTGGCAGCTCCTCACCGGCGCCAACAAGATGCACGGCAAGGACCGCATCGTCCACCGAGATATCAAGCCGCAAAACATCCTGGTCGGGGAAGGAGGGAAGATCCTCAGGTTGTGCGACCTCGGGCTGGCTGTCCTTGAAGACCGCCAGGAAGCCTTACGAGTTTGCCGGCACCATGCCCTACATGGCCCCGAGATGCTCCTGGGGAAGCCGGACTACGACGCGGGCGTCGACGTGTGGTCGCTGGGATGCGTCATGGCCGAGATGCTGACCGGCGAGATGCTGTTCAAGGCCGACAAAAGGACGACAGGACCGCCCAGCTCGGCTATCTTCCGCGTCCTCGGCTTCCCGGACGAGACGACTTGGTGGAGTTCTTCGCGGCCAAGGTGCCGCGAGTATTCTCCTACGCGCAGGCGCAGCAGCACAACACGCTGGGAAACCTCTTCCCCGGGAGACCTTGTCCCAGGACGGCTTACAAGTCTTGAAAGGGCTTTCGAGTGCAACCCAGCTAGGCGGCTGACGACGGCCGCCGTGCTCCAGCTCCCGTGGTTCGCGCCCAAGCCCCACCCCACCGACGACGTGTCAAACTCATTGCCGCCAGTAAGGAACGTTCTGCGGATCAAGATCGTCCCGGCGGGGACACTCAAGAAGAAGAACGTGCTGCGGATCAAGTTCACCGCCGGCAGCACCAAAAAGAAGAACCTGCGGCGGATCAAGGTCATCCCACCGTCGACGCCAGGAACAAAGGAGAACCTGCTGCAGCGGATCAAGGTCATCCCACCGGAGACACCACAGATGAAGAACGTGCTCAAAATACCACTAGCGATGTGGAACACTACGAAAAAGGGTCTATTGTCCCGCTGATGAGGCTTTTAATTCCTGGCTCACTAATGTCACCAGATGGCGTCTCTTTTGTCCGGGGTCGATTTACGACTATAATTAATAAAGAGAGAGGACTAGCTAGACGTTTAGCTAGCTAGTAGCTAAACGAAGGAAATGTAAGATCGTTATGAACATATATATGCATACAGAAGTGATTCTCACCACCTCCTTCTCCGAGAGATTGGTCGAACAACAAGTTCTCGATATCTATCCGACACTACCGCCATATATACAATAATTATCTTTACAAATATAATCTCCTAACATAACGGACGCTGCGGGTCCACATAGTATTCTCCGCCTTCAGCGATCACGTGGTCAAGAAAGAATGCCGCCAATTCCTCTTGAATTGCTCAGATGTGATCCGTGCTAGGAGTTCATCCCGCATCCAAACATCTAATTTTAAGAAGGGGTCAATATATATATATATATATATATATATGAATGAATGAAACTCAACATAAATGATGGTAATAAAATAAAATTGTGAATATTGTTATTTACGCACTTCATATTGTTTGTCGAGTAGCCCCTCAGGTCGGGTGCGGATGGACTCGCAAATGTAGTATCCACAGAAATCATTCCCTTGTTCCTGCCACAACCACTTTACAAGAAATAGAGGTCAATCAAACTGATAATTAGCAAGCATGTTAAATGGTATTGATGAAACTAGCGCTGAATCACTAGGAGATGCGTGGAATATGCTACCATAGTACTTACTTTGGTGTCTAAATTGCAGCTTCTTCGGCAGTCCCGCATTTTTTGGTGAATTTTCTGCAAACCCTGCCATACAAAGAAAACAATTACTAGATATCAGAAATGAACAAAGTTGATATGGTGGATAATGATTGATTTAACTTCTCAGCATTTCAGTCATGTCCCATACCTCCGGATTTTTGTTTGGAGTCTAAGACAGTTACTACTCCCTGCTCAAGCTTAATCTCTAGGAGAATATAGTGGTACCTGCACACGCATGCATAACTCATCAATATTACATTACTATAACCTGGACTAAGGGAAACCGATATGCCACAAGACAGTAACACTCACTTGAAGTTGTAAGGAAAGAGTATTATATCTTGTGTTCATTTATTACCAACGATTGTAGCAAGTTGGCCTCAGATTTTCGGCATGAAATTCAACCTCAGTTGCATCTATGAGATATGTGTTAATGAACCCAATATCACCCACTTGTCTTTCTTCAATTCGCATCTTCAATCTGCATAACATAGTGAGGATAATTATAAATACATGCAATGAAAGAGCTGAGTTATAGAGAGACTTAATGTATAGTACTACTTACGACAGTAGCAGGTGATCGTTGCTTTATCGAGGGCCAATTGATTGAAAACTGATAAAACTCCTCAAATGGAATAGGCAACAGTTCAATTCCAACGAGGTCATGCTCCTTTAACTCTCACATACAACTTCTCCCTCGGACTCTCTCGCAGGTTTTCATGTACCAATCATGCAATCAGATCATCATTGATAGAGATCTTTCATCTTGACGCGATGCTTCCCGTACTCAGATTCCTGATCTGCACCTTCAAGAAATCATAATGTACATTGTCGGGCAGGTAATCTCCAGATTGCTATAACCAGCACCATCCGGATCGACGATGTCGCTAGGTGCACTTTGAGCGGGGCACGATTGCTTCGCTTGTTTGTCGAAAGGCAATTTGTTTCCAGCTCATCGCTCTTTCATCCTTTGAACACTTTTAGTACTTCCCAACCTCTCCGCCGCAAATGCCTTCCAATAATGCGCTTCATAGTTGCCTTTCGCGGAGACTTGGGTGGTTTTGTCGTGGCAGAGCGCCGCTTTCACCGATCTACCTTCTTCCTCCGGAGGTGGATCTCTTTGCTTTGAACCCTTCAAAGAAGTCCTTCACTTCAGTCCGGAGATCTTCGCTTCCTCCCGGTCCTCAGACGGTAACTTCTCCGAGTCTTCAGAGAAGGATCGAATCTGGCGATCCATATGTCCTCCCGCCTTTGGCTGTATCGCAGACGCCCGCAGAGCAGACGGAGCGGATGTCTTCTTTCTTGCTTACGAGGCGGAGGAGAGGGACGACGCCACGGAGCAGCCGGAGTGGCGGTGGGTCTCTTCCGCCTTGCCGACGAGGCGGAGAAGGAGGAGGCTGGCTGCCTGGCGCGCCCAAGAAGGGAGAAGGAGGCGGAGGCCGCCACGCCCGGAGAAGGAGCCGCCGAGTGCCCTGATCGCCACTGCGGGAGGAGGAGGCGGGAGGAGGCGGAGTGCCCTCGACTCACGGGAGGAGGAGGAGGAGGCGGAGGCCCAGTTCGAAGGTTGATGAGATCCTTCCATAGGCATGGAGTCTTCAGAGCGTAACCCACCGATACTCCCTTCACCGGTAGGGTGGCTGCCGAGGTCCTCAAATCCTCCGTTATTTCATCCACCATCACCTTAGCATATCCTTCTAGAATCGGGCGTGAAAAGTTGAGTTGGGTTTAGTAGGATAAACAGAGCCAACAACCGCCTTTGACCTTCAAATTGCTCCATTCCGCCATAAGGTGGCAATTTTGAGACTCGTGATAGCATCCACAGGATAGCTGGCAGGAGCCGCAACATGCCGCCAAAGCAGCTCGGTGGAAGTCACGCTTTCTCCGCCGAGATGGCGGGTAGTCGGGGAAGCTTCGCGTCGCTTGCTCCGCTTCGCTTCTCGCCTTCTAGCCCCATTACCCTTTCGCAGTAGCGCCTGCTTCTCGCCCAGCTTTTCCTCTCCCGGTTTTGTAACCTCGCGTCTAAAAACCAACCTTCCACGGAATGGAGCTCGGCGTGCCCTGTGGTCCGCCCAGGATTCCCGACATTGTGAGCTCGTCTTCCCCTCGTCTCGAACGAACGCCCTTGTCGCTGCTGCATCGATATAGTGTCAAGCTTGGTGATCGGTATTTCAGCTTGCTCGTCCGTCCAACGGCACTTCCTTGATACAGGTCCAAGGTTCCGCCAGCCAAGAAACCAAGTCCGCAACCTCCGCCAGTTCATTGTCTCGGTTCTATCCCTTTATCAAGCGATCATTCTCAGCTTTGGCCCACTTAGGCTGGGCTATGAGGTAGCCACCGACCCGCGATGGTGAAGCTTCTTCTTCGCAGCATTTTGCTTGTTTGTCGCCACATCTTTTACTCTTTTCCGATGTCTTGTGGGCCACAAATGCGGCCACCATCTCCGATCTTCTATATTTGCCCTTGAATTTTGGTGTCTTTTTATCGACAAACTTATTCGTGTCTTTCTTCCAATTCCTGAATAGGTCTGCCATCTTCTTAAGAGCAAAAGACTTGATTAATGGACCCATGACTGGCTTCTCCGGATCATCCTCTAGCGGTAGGGTGAAATTTGACTTCAGCTCACCAAAGATCATTTTTCTGCAGATCATTGACATAAGACACATCGTGGTCTTCGTTTTAGGCTTATACCATTGCTGGATGTCGATCGATCTTGTCCCTAACCGTAACCCCGCGACCGAGCAACAAATGCCTTCTTTGTCCGGATGGGTTCAATCGGTTGGTCGCGTGCACGATTTCTATGATCTCAAACCTTTCATCCGAGCTCAACTTTTTCTTCGGCCTCGCCTCTTTACCAAGTCGCGGCTCGATCCGGAGGGCTAGAAAAAGAAACAAAGACAGAGTTAATTAATATGTACATACCAAAACAATGAATGCATCAATTAGCTAGTCAAGCTTAACTAATATATATACCTAGCCGACTCAGTTCGGTGATCACCGGAGCCGCCCTCACGGTCTACTTCTTCACCCTCTCCTTCTTCCACCGCATTGGGTCATCGGAGCCATCATAATCATAGCCAGCTGCTTCTTCACCTCTCCTTCCGCAGACCATCGTGTCGTTGAGAAACATCAATGAGCGACGGCATCACCTTTCCGCGATTATGTCCTTCAACAACGCTTCTTGTGCTTCGTTCTGGGCGGGTGTCCATAGTTTCTACAAATATTTACAACATGGCAATTATTATTCAAACATGACAGATATGGATATATTAGTGGCAAACGAGAACTAGCTAGCTAATCACAATAAGGAATCATATTAATTAGTGGCCTCACTGCTTCTCTCTAGGGTTTCGGTGGCCTCATAACGCTTCAAGGGTTAGTGGCCTCGAGAACGCTTCAGGAGGGGGGGTATATCACCCCACGTGTGAAGCTATCGGGAGGGGTATATCGACAACAACAACGCATTTACACTACATCTATTCTTTCTTCTCCTCTTTTTCTTCTTCCTCCACTTCTTTTTTATCCTCTTCCTCTCATGTTCGACGTACCCCACCCCGATAACATACATCCATCGATATCATTCCATACATACAGACATCTACATTATATATGAACAAACATCTATGTCCCACAAGTGACTGGGCATTGACGCCGGATTGAGCGAAGGTCGAGATTGTCGAGCCGAGGTCGAGGCTCAGTGTCAGGATTCATTAAATTAAGTCTTCATCATTGTATGGTGCATGATGGCAGCTCCAAAGAGGAGTCTCGATAGATAATTCGCTTGGTAAGTTCAGCAAGAACCTTCAATATCGTTATTTGGAAGGCCTTTGCTGAAATTCATACAAAAAGGCAAACTATCCTATCCGACCTCGCTCTGTATAACTTTGAGGACTTCATACCATCATGCCATACATTTCCGCTAATGATGAAGCCATGGATTTCTTCAATATTGACACTAGGAACTCTCTCGACCCTCGGCGATCCTCGACCTCGAACCTCGACGACCCCGAACCTCGAATTCTAGACTAACCTCGAACCTCGACCTCGATCTCGAATTTATAGAACCTCAACCTCGACCAAACCCCGACCTTGACCCTTAACGCACCTCGACCTCACCCTAGTTCCTAACTCGACCCTCAAGCATCCCCTACACCCTCGCTCCGAAAAATTAAGAAGAAGAAGAAGAAGAAGAAGAAGAGAGAGAAGAAAGGAATAGCTAGAGGAGAAGATCGAAAGAAGGAATAGTAGAATATTCTATTTTCTCCTCTCCACTATTCCTTTCTTCTTCCTCTTCTTTTCTTTCTTTTTCTTCTTCTTATTTATTTCTCCTTTCTTTCCTCTCTTTCTTTTCTTTCTCTTATTTTCTTCTTTCCTATCCTTCTTTCCTTCCTTTTAATATCACTTAGCAAATTTTGCAACGATAGGGAGGTGCCCCATGGTCTAAAATCCGCCTATGCACGTATAGAAAATTTGAAAAATACATCTATGATCCCTCAACGCCCTCAAGATCTCTCATGAACAAAAAAATCTGTGAATTAAAAAACATCATGTTCTATGAACAAAAAACATTATATTTCATCACATTCGTGCATACATCATATATGTGATCATCTATGAAAGAAACATCATATTCTATAAAAAATCATTACATATATATAAAACAAGTATATATATATATAAACAAGTATATATATATATATATATATATATATATATATATATATATATATATATATATATAAAGCATATATATGAAAAAATGGGAGGATGCTGGCGGCCGACCAAGAAGAGGATCGCTGGGTCGTGGCGGCAGGATGGCGTCAAGGCAGGCGCTGGGCGACGCGAGGGCGGGCCGGGCGGCGCTGCTGTATAGGGGCGCAGCGACATGACGGGTGGACTGGGCGAGTTGCTTGGCAGGGCGGGCTGGGCGGCGTTGCCGGGGCGCTGGGCGACACGACGACGGCACGGGCGCAGGCGACGGGCGACGGGCGCATGCAGGCAAGGCCTGGGTAGCTGGCAAGGCCGGGCATCGGGCGCAATCATGAGAGATGAGAGTGAAAATTTTAGTGTGAACTTATAGAAGTTTTAGTCCCGGTCGTGGCACAAACCGGGACTAGCAGGCATAGTCCCGCCGATGCCACCAACCGGACCAAATGCCTCTTTTCAAGAAGCCCAAAGATGGACGGCGTTTGTCTCGTTGGTGGCACCACCGATTAGCTGGCATTGGTCCCGGCTGGCCAACCGACCATGTCTTTTAGTCCCGGCTGGTGCCACCAACCGGGACCAAAGGCTTGGCTGCCTCTGCCGCCAAATGTTTAGTCCCACTCGCTAGTTGAGAGGGCCGACCCTTTATAAGTTGCGTGCGCCTTCCTCTCGAGCCCTCTCAAAGGTGCTGGCCTAACTGCAATGTGTGTCAGGTTTACTGAGTTTCGCTGGCCTGAATCCTGACCCATGGTAGGGTTTCTAGTCGATTCAGCCGTGGGGCCCAAAGAGGGTGGCACTTTTTGTTTTTTTGTTTTTTTGTTTTCTTTGTTGCTTTATTTAGTTTATTTTGTTTCTACTTACAACAAAATACTTATTGTTGCTATATTTATTTTTCCAGTTTTTTGTTTTGTTTTCGCATTATTTATTTTTGTTTTTTGCTTTCGCTTTTAATTTTTTTGCTTTTAGTTTTAGAAAATTATAATCTTTCCGTTAGTGCCATTAGTTTTCAAATTTCAAAACACTTTTGTTTTCTTTGTTGCTTTATTTATTTTATTTTGTTTCTACTTACAACAAAATATTTATTGTTGCTATTTTTATTTTTTTTCTAGTTTTTTTTGTTTTCTCGCATGATTTATTTTCTTTTGGTTTTTGTTTTATTTTTTAATTCTTTTTGCTTTTAGGTCGCAAAATCATAAACTTTCTCGTTAGTGCCATTAGTTTTAGAAAATTATAAACTTTCTGTTTGTGCCATTAGTTTTCAAATTTGAATAGTTAAAATTTGAATTCTTTTGAAAATTCGACCTAAATTCATAGTTTTCAAATGAACTCTCAAAAAGTTGGCATAGCATGTGCTTATACAAAACGGACAATGGTATCATACTGCTCGTTACAAAGTTGGCATGGTATCATCATAATAGTTGCCAGAAAGTCTTCACTTTTTCTTCGCTTGTGTCATTTGTTGGGAACGCTGCGAAAATTAAAATTTTCCTACGGTTTCACCAAGATCCATCTATGAGTTCATCTACAACGAGTGGGAGAGAGATTGCATCTACATACCACTTGTAGATCGCAAGGCGGAAGCGCTTCACTAGAACGTGGATGATGGAGTCGACTCGCCGTGATCCAAATCACCGATGACCGAGTGCCAACGGACACCTCCGCTGCTCAACACACGACGGAGCGGATGACGCCTCCTCCTTCTTGATCCAAGGGGGGAGAGGTTGAGGAAGATGGCTCCAGCAGCAAAGACGACGGCGTGGTGTTGGTGGGAAGCAGATCTGCAGGCTGCCAAGCACGCTACGGAGGAGGAGGTGTAGCAGAGGGAGGCGCCAAGATGCAAGGGTGCTGCCCCCCCTCCCCTTTATATAGCCCCTGGGGCGCCGCCCTTGGAGATCTGATTCCCAAGGGGCGGTGGCTAAGGGGAGGCTTGCCCCAAAGGCAGGGCGCTTCACCCTAGGGTTTCCAACCTAGGCGCAGGGGGCCTGGGGGCGCACCAGCCCACCAGGACTGGTTCCTCCCTTCAGCCCACGGGCCTTCCGAGATAGGTAACCCCAAATTCTCCGATGGCCAAATAGCACTTCCTATATATAATTCTTACCTCCCATTCCGAACCTCGTGAAGTCCAAATCTCATCCGGACTCCAAACAACAATCGTTTGCTGCATACCATATTCATACAACCCTAGCGCCACCGAACCTTATGTGTAGACCCTACGGGTTCGAGACATGCATACATGACCGAGACGGCTCCGTCAATAACCAGCGGATTCGGATACCCATGTTGGCTCCTACATACTCGATGATCTCATCGGATGAACCACGATGTCGAGGATTCAATTAATCCCGTATTCAATTCCCTTTGTCAATCGGTATGTTACTTGCCCGAGACTCTCATCGTCGTATCCCAATACCTCGTCACCGCACGCAAGTCACTTTACTCGCATCGTAATGCATGATCCTCGTAACCAATCACTTGGTCACTTTGAGCTCATTATGATGATGCATTACCGAAAGGGGCCAGAGATACCTCTCCGCTACACGGAGGACAAACCCAGTCTCGATCCGTGTCAACCCAATGTACACTTTCGGAGATACCAGTAGTGCACCTTTATAGTCACCCGCCATTGCCAGGACGCTTGGTACACCCAAAGCACTCTTACGGTATCCGGAGTTACACGATCTCATGGTCTAAGGAAGAGATACTTGACATTGGAAAAGCTCTAGCAAAACGAACTACACGATCTTGTGCTATGCTTAGGGTTGTCTGTCCATCACATCATTCTCCCAATGATGTGATCCTGTTATCAATGACATCCAATGTCCATAGTCGGAAACCATGACTATCTATTGATCAATGAGCTAGTCAACTAGAGGCTCACTAGGGACATATTGTGGTCTATGTATTCACGTATGTATTACTTCCTGATAATACAATTATAGCATGAATAAAAGACAATTATCAATAACAAGGAAATATAATAATAATCCTTTATTATTGCCTCTAGGGCATATTTACAACAGTCTCCCACTTGCACTAGAGTCAATAATCTAGTTACATTGTGATGAACCGAACACCCATAGAGTTCTCGTGTTGACTGTTTTGCTCATGAAGAGGTTTAGTCAACAGATCTGCGATATCAGATCCGTATGCACTTTGTAAATTTCTATGTCTCCATCTTGAACATTTTCACGGATGGAGTTGAAGCGACGCTTGATGTGCTGGTCTTCTTGTGAAACCTGGCTCTTAAGTGCAATAGCTCCTGTTGTCACAGAAGAGTTTGATCGCCCGACGCATTGGGTATGACTCCAGGTCGGTGATGAACTCCTTTACCCAAATTGCTTCATGCGCTGCCTCCGAGGCTGCCATGTACTCCGCTTCACATGTAGATCCCGCCACGACGCTCGCTTGCACTGCACTAGCCATCGCCCACCATTCAACATATACACGATCCGGTTTGTGACTTAGAGTCATCCAGATCTCAGGTCGGCTTAATACGACGTAACCCTTACGATTTAGCTCTTCGTCACCTCCATAAACGAGAAACATGTCCTTTGTCCTTTCGTACTTCAGATATTCTTGACCGCTGTCCAAAGGTTCCTTGCCGGGATTACTTTGGTACCTTCCTACCAAACTTACGGCAAGGTTTACATCAGGTCCGGTACAAGATGGCATACATAATAGATCCTATGGTAGGCATAGGGATGACGCCATCTCTTCTTTATCTTTTGTCGGGTCGGTCATTGAGCCGAGCTCAATCTCACACCTTGCAAGACAAGCAAGAACCCTTTCTTGACTGATCCATTTTGAACTTCTTCAAAATCTTGTCAAGGTATGTGCTTTGTGAAAGACCTATGAGGCGCCCTCGATCTATCTCTATAGATCTTGATGCCTAATATATAAGCCTTCTCCAAGGTCCTTCATTGAAAAACTTTTATTCAAGTAGGCCTTAATGTTGTCCAAGAGTTTTATATCATTTCATCAAAAGTATGTCATCTACATATAATATGAGAAATTCTACAGAGCTCCCACTCACTTTCTTGTAAACGCAAGCTTCTCCATAAGTCTCGCATAAACCCAAACGCTTTGATCATCTCATCAAGGCGTAATGTTCCAACTCCAAGATGCTTGCACCAGCCCATAAATGGATCGTTGAGCTTGCATACTTTGTTAGCATTCTTAGGATCGACAAAACCTTCCGCTGCATCATATACAACTCTTCCTTAAGATAACCGTTAAGGAACGCTGTTTTGACGCCCATCTGCCATATATCTCATAATCATAGTATGCGTAATTGCTAACATGATTCGGACGGACTTAAGCTTCGCTACGGAGAGAAAGTCTCATAGTAGTCAATCCCTTGAACTTGCCGATAACCTTAGCGACAAGTCGAGCTTTATAGATGGTGATATTACCATCCGCCATCTGCCTCTTCTTCTTAAAGATCCATTTGTTTTCTATCGCCGATCATCGGGCAAGTCTATCAAATTCCATACTTTGTTTTCATACATGGATCCTATCTCGGATTGCATGGCTTCAAGCCATTTGTTGGAATCTGGGCCCGCCATCGCTTCTTCATAGTTTGAAGGTTCACCGTTGTTCACCAACATGATTTCCGTGATGTGGTTGCCATACCACTGTGGAACGTGTCCTTGTGGACCCACGGTTCCAGAGCAACTTGATCCAAGTACCTTGATCATCATCATTAATTTCCTTCCAAGAGGTGTAGGCACCACAGAACATTTTCCTGAGCTGCACCTTTCCGTTCAAGAGGTAGTACTTCATCGAAGTTCTACTTTCCTCCCCAACTCCTTTCGAGAGAAACTCCTTTCCGTAAAGGATCCGTTTGGCAACAAAGATCTTGCCTTCGGATCTAAGGTAGAAGGTATACCCAATGGCTTCCTTTAGGTATCCTATGAAGACACATTTTCCCGACTTGGGTTCGAGCTTTTCAAGTTGAAGTTTCTTGACATAAGCATCGCATCCCCAAACTTTTAGAAACGACAGCTTAGGTTTCTTTCCAAACCATAATTCATACGGTGTCGCCTCAACGGATTTAGACGGTGCCATATTTAAAGTGAATGCAGCTGTTCTAGTGCGATCCCAAAATGATAGCGGTAAATCGGTAAGAGACATCATAGATCACACCATATCCAATAGAGTGCGACACGAAGTTCGGACACACCGCTACGCTGAGGTGTTCCAGAGCATGTGAGTTGTGAAACGATTCCACATTTCCTTAAGTGTGTACCAAATTGACTTAAATATTCTCCTCCACGATCTGATCGAAGAACTTTATTTTTCGTCACGTTGATTCTCTACCTCATTCTGAAATTCCCCGAACTTTTCAAAGGTCTCGACTTGTGTTTCATCAAGTAGACATACCCATATCTACTTAAGTCGTCTGTGAGAGTGAGAACATAACGATATCCTCCATGAGCCTCAGGCCATTGGACCGCACATCGGTATGTATGATTTCCAATAAGTTGGTTGCTCGCCCATTGTTCCGGAGAACGGAGTCTTGGTCATTTTGCCCATAAGGCATGGTTCGATGTGTCAAATGATTCATAATCGAGACTTAAAAGTCCATCAATGGAGCTTCTTCATGCGCTTGACACCAATGTGACCAAGGCGGCAGCAAGCACAAGTATGTGGGACTATCGTTATCAACCTTACATCTTTGGTATTCACACTATGAATATGTGTAATATTACGCTCGAGATTCATTAAGAATAAACCATGACCATCGGAGCATGACCATAAAACATATCTCTCATATAAATAGAACAACCATTATTCTCGGATTTAAATGAGTAGCCATCTCGCATTAAACGAGATCCCGATACAATGTTCATGCTCAAACTTGGCACTAAATAACAATTATTGAGGTTTAAAACTAATCCCGTGAGGTAAATATAGAGGTAGTGTGCACGGCGATCACATCGACCTGGAACCATTCCCGACGCGCATCGTCACCTCGCCCCGCCAGCCTCCGCTTATTCCGCAGCTCCCGCTGTGAGTTACAAATATGAGCAACGGCACCGTATCAAATACCTGTGGAGTTACTACGAGTATCGGTAAGGTACACATCAATTACATGTATATCAAATATACCTTTAGTGTTGCCGCCTTCTTGTCCGCAAGTATTTGGGGTTCCGCTCCAAAGGGCTCCTTCCTTTGCAATAAAAGCACTCCTCGTGTTTGGGTCCATTCTTTGACTTCTTCCCGCAACTTTTTACTGCGCAACATCCTTGCCATCCTTCTGGAAGTTCTTCTTCCCTTGCCCTTTTTGAACTTAGTGGTTTTATTGACCATCAACACTTGATGTTCTTTCTGATTTCAACCTCGCGACTTCAAAGATTGAGAATACTTCGGAATGGTCTTCACCATCCCCGCATATTAGTTCATCACAAAGCTCTTGTAGCTTGGGAGCGATCAAGGATTCACAATGACCGCCTCGTCCGGAGGTTAATGTCCAGCCGACAAAGCGGTTGTGCAACCTGCATATTTTGAGTATGTGCTCACCGATGTAACTGTTTTCCATCTTACAACTATAGAACTTGTCGGAGACTTCATATCTCTCGACCTGCATGAGCTTGGAAAACCATTTTCAGCTCCTAACATCTCATATGCTCCGTGTTGCTCAAAACGCTTTTGGAGCCCCGGTTCTAAGTCTGTAAAGCATGCCGCACCTGAACTAGGGAGTAATCATCAAGACGAGACCAAGCATTCATAATGTCTTGGTTCTCGATGGGTGCATCACCTAGCGGTGCTTCTAGGACATATTGTTTCATGAGAACGAGTAATTTCAAAAAATTCCCACGCACACACAAGATCATGGTGATGGCATAGCAACGAGAGGAGAGTGTATGTCCACACCTCATAGACCAGAAGCGAAGCGCTATAATAACGCTGTTGATGTAGTCGACGCCTTCACGATCCGACCGATCCAAGCATCAACGACGCACCTCCGAGTTCAGCACATCGCTCAGGATGATCATCCCCGACTCGATCCAGAAAGTGTCGATGAGTTCCACAAGACGACAAGGCAGGACGACAATGTTGATGTTCTATCGGCGCAGGGCTTCACTTAAACTCCAAACGATATGACCGAGGTGGAATATGGTGGAGGGGCACCGCACACGGCTAAGGAAACGATCACCAAGATCAACTTGTGTGTGGGGTGGCCCCTGCCTCTGTGATATAAAGGAGCAAGGGAGGAGGCCGGCCTAGGAGGAGGGGCGCCAAGGGGAGTCCTACTCCCACCGGAGTAGGACTCCTCTTCCTAGTCCAACTAGAAGGGGGAAAGGAGGAAGTGGAGAAGGAAGGGAGAGGGGGGCCGCGCCCAAACCCCTTGTCCAATTAGGACTGGCTTGGGAGGGCGCCTGCCCTGCCTCCTTCCCACTAAGGCCCATTAAGGCCCATACTCTTCCCTCGTATTCCCGTAACTCCCCGGTGATTCAAATTTACCCGAATCACTCGAACCTTCCGATGTTCGAATATAGTCGTCCAATATATCGATCTTTACGCCTCGACCATTTCGAGACTCTCGCCATGTCCCCGATCTCATCTGGGACTCAACTCCTTCGTACATCAAAACTCATAAACTCATAATATAACCGCATCGAAACCTTGCGGCGGATTCCTACGGGTTCGAGAACTATGTAGACATGACCTAGAACTATTCTTGGTCAAT
>JAHIAM010006492.1:0-87303 GCA_021605205.1 Aegilops longissima | reverse complement strand
ATAGTTGAGTGCAAGACAACGACCTATCGCACCTTTACTCGTCGTCTGAAAAGTCTGCAACATAATATGTTGCATCCCGAAAATGGGTCAGCACATGGAATATGCTGGCAATGTAACACAGTAGAGCAATGAACAGATAAATGCTATCACTACATGCATATATGGCTGGTGGAGGCTCTATGGTTATATGTTTTTGCGAAAAGCCAATTTTTCGGTAAAACAAAGGAATATATTTTATTTAACTATCATGGTAGTTGAAACAACATTGAAAAGGTACCTCCAACTCAATCCCAATTAAAAGTAATTATCAACCCAACATATTAAATTAGAGTGATGAGATACATTTGATAATCCAAGTACTAGATACTCAAGATTGTCCATAACCAGGGACACGACTAACCATGATTAGATTGTACACTCTGCAGAGGTTTGCGCACTTCTCCCCACAAGACTCGATCTCCTCCGTTGGATTTCTCGCACTACATGGTGTTTGAGAAACGGATGACCGAGACACGCTCTTCGAAGCATTAACTCTAACCCCGGGTAGACAGTACCAACCTACATCCCTCTACATTTGCTAGCCTACCACTGGAAGAGGTCATGCAACATACTCAACTATGCTAGAGCCCATAATAGCTTGTGGCTGCACACGGAAGTTTCTAGCATGAAATATATCACGATCCCTTTGAGCCTGGGTAGCGGACCGTAGGATGATCACACGGATACCCCGGAATCTCCTAGGACAACACTGGATTCCCCAGGTGCCCAAACAAGCAATCCACCCAGATGTGTATTAATATCCACCTTAAGTTGAACCATTAATTAACAATCTCACATCTGTCATGGATTCACTCACCCAATGTAACATCCCAAATTTTCAATTTAGAATGTTATATATAGGTCATTCATGCATATCATATTTTATCGCATCTTCGTTCCGCAATCCTCGAAATCCTAAGCAACTCAAGGACCCTCGGAGAGAGTTGGGGATTTTCCGGTTTTCATATTTGATTTTTATCAAATAGTGAAAAAGAGGATTTTGATTTTAATTATTTTTCTCTCTGAAAAATATTTCATAATAAAATAAATGAGGAGAGATAATATGACTTCTCCAAAACAATTGAAATATTGGAGGAAAAATGTTAAAATCATCTGTTGGATTTTATTTGATTTTATTTGGATTTTATTTGCATTAGAAAAATTGCACGTTTTCAAAAAATTGCATTTTAGGGCCAAGAAAATGTTCATCTCGTTCTAAATAATTCATTTAGACGGTGAAAATTTGTTTTGGCATTTTTAGATTTTTATTTATTTTTCTAGGATTTTTCTAAATCTCGGCGGAATTTATTTAAAAAAAAACGCGCGCGCGCCCGCAGCCACTTCAAGACCTGGATCGGGCCGAGGCCCAGCCAGGCCGGCCCAATCACCACCGCCGCCGCCTTCCTTGCGCCGTCGCCGTGTCCGAGGCGGACACCGCCTCCCGCCGCCGCCGCTTGCCCCCTCTCCCAAGCCGCTGCACCCCCCCTCTTTAAATACCGAGCCCCCCACATACCACCACCACACCACCACCGCCGGAGCCGAGCCGAGCCCGACGCCTCGCCCGAGTAACCGCCGCCTCAAGCCGCCGCCGCCTCCCACCGCCACCCCACGCCGAGCCCGAGCCCCGCCGAGCCGAGCGAGGTAGCCGCCCCGCCGCGCCGGTTTTCCAAAGAAAACCATTTCGGTTTTATTTGAAAACCCTAAGTTTCGTTTTTTTATATAGTTCGGTTTATTTCTCCGGTTTATTTATTTAGCGAGCGTTTGCTCGTTCGTTCGTTTTAACGAACGCGTTCTTCGTTTAGGTTCAGATAACGAACGTTCGTTCGTTAAGCTGTGCGAAGTTTTTCTTTTTCTCGGATTTATTCCGCGATTTTTCTGATCGCGATTTCTGATCCGATTTTCGATCTTGTATAACTTTTCGCTCGTTTATCGGAATCAGGCGATTCAAACCCCTGGAGTTTCGTCTCGAAACCCTTTTTCCGAATAATCAACTCAAACAAGTTTTTGCCTCTGTAAAATTTGACCCTAGTCCAGATTAGTAAACGGATCTTGTTTCTTTCGCCGTTTGAGTTTCGTTGCTCCGTTTGGTTTGATTCTTTTTGCGAACCGGAGTTCTTAAGTTGAACTTTCTGGTCAGCCTCTTTTAGTTGAAGTTTTTATTGTGCATCTTTGCTTGTTGCTTATGTATGTTATTGTTTGCTTGCGATAGAATTCCCGGAGTGCGAAGCGTGTTACTACGAGTCTCTAGGATTCGCGCATCGTGAGCAAGGCAAGTAACACTTTGATCATACTCTTTTCATACCCAGTTTTTATGCATTAGCTCAATCCTCAAACATTGCATGATTAGGATGTCATTAACTTGTGGGTTGGGAAGTAGTAGTTGAGGTAGAACCTATTGCCCTGTTACTATCAAACCCTTGGGAGTTACTTCTACGAGTTGCTTATATTGCTATGCTATGCTCGTAGACGTGGTTGGGTTTGAGTGAAATTCATGACAGATGTGAGATTGTTAATTAATGGTTTAATTTAAGGTGGCAACTTTAATACACATCTGGGTGGATTGAGGCACGTGGGGAACCCAGTGTTGTATGTTTTGTTTTGGAAATCCCGGGGTATCCGTGTGATCTTCCTATGGACCGCCACCCAGACTCAAAGGGAACTGAGATTATTCATGCTAGAAACTTCCGTGTGCAGCCACAAGCTATTATGGGCTCTAGCATA
Organism: Aegilops longissima; assembly: GCA_021605205.1. Classification (NCBI taxonomy): domain Eukaryota; kingdom Viridiplantae; phylum Streptophyta; class Magnoliopsida; order Poales; family Poaceae; genus Aegilops; species Aegilops longissima. Next base: position 84,543 of record JAHIAM010006492.1, on the reverse strand, counting down.
GTTGAGTAAGTTACGTGAAGCTCTTGAAGAGGTAGATCAGCAGGTAGTGGGTTTTGTAGGTTTGGTATGGTCTACCCGGAGTAGAGAGTTAATGTTTCTGAAAGACCATGTCTCGGTCATCCGTTTCTCAAACACCATGTAGTGTGAGAAATCAACGGAGGCGATCGAGTCTTGTGGGGAAAAGTGTGCAAACCTCTGCAGAGTGTACAATCTAATCATGGTTAGCCGTGTCCCCAGTTATGGACAATTTTGAGTATCTAGTACTTGAGTTATCACATGTATCTCATCACTCTTAAGTAATATTGTTGGGTTGTTAACTACTTTAATTGGGATTGAGTTGGGGTTATACCTTCTCAATGTTTCAACCACCATGATAGTTAAATAAAAATATATTCCTTTGTTGTAGGAAAAAATTGGCTTTTCGGAAAACTATAACCATGGAGCTTTCCACTAGCCAAATATGCATGTAGTGATAGCATTATTTCTGTTCCTGCTCTATTGTGTTATATTGCCAGCATATTCCATGTGCTGACCCGTTCTCGGGCTGCAACGTATTATGTTGCAGACTTTTGAGACGAGGAGTAAGGTTTGTTAGGTCGTTGCCGTGCAGCTCAGCTATGCCGTTGGAGTTGATGGACTCACTTTATCTTCCAAGCCTTCCGCTGTCATCGCATTAGATGGCATTAAGCCATATTATTGTAATAAGTTCTCTTTTGAGACATTCGTAATAAGTGTGTGATTGCTACTCTGTTATAAAACCTTCGAGTACTGTGTGTGTCAGCATTACTGATCCAGGGATGACACTAGAACACAGAGACTTGACCATCTGAGGTCGGGTCGCTACACCCAAACCACGTCTACGAGCATAGCATGGCAATAAGCATAACGTAAAAGTAACTCCCAAGGGTTTGATAATAAACAGGGCAATAGGTTCTACCTCATCAACTACTTCCCAATACTCACAAGTTAATCACCTCCTAATAATGCAGTGTTTGAGGATTGGAACTAATGAATAAAAACTGGGTATGAAAAGAGTATGATCAATGTGTTACTTGCCTTGCTGACGATCCGTAAAACCTAGTGACTCGTAGTAGCACGCTTCGCACTCCGGGAATTCTATCGCAAACAAACAATAGCATACATAAGCAATCAAGAAAAGATGCACACGTAAATCTCAAATAATAAGATCTAACCAGAAAGTTCAACTGAAGAACTCCGGTTTGCAAAAAGAATCAAATCAAAAGGAGCAACGAAACACAAACTGCGAAAGAAACAAGATCCGATTACTAATCTGGACTAAAGTCAAATTTTACAGTACCAAAATCTTGTTAAAGTTCGTTAAACAGAAAGAGGGCTTCGATACGAAGACCTAGGCGCTTGAATCACCTGATTCCGATAAATGAGCCAAAAGATACGCTAAAACGAAAATCGGATCAGAAATCGCGATCCGAAATAATCGTGAAAAATCCGAGAAAAAGAAAAACTGACGAACAGGCTAACGAACGAACGTTCGCTATGTGTGACTAACGAGTGAAAACCGTTCGTTAAAACAAACGTACGGACGAACGTTCGCTATTTATCCGAACCGAGAAAAACCGAACCGATCTAATAAAAAAACGAATCTAGGGTTCTAAAAAAACCGATCGAACCGAAAAAACGGTGGTTAACCCGCGAAAAGCGGCAGCGGCTCCGCGGGTGGGGCGGCGGCTCAAGGGCGGGCGACAACAGAGCGGCGACATGGCGGACGGCGGCGCGCGCGGCGTCGGCGTCGGGTGGCGGGCGGCATGCGGCGGCGAGCGCGGCAGAACGCGGCGGCGGCTGGGGCTCAAGGGCGGCGCGGGCTAGTGGGCTCGGGGTCCGGGCCCCGGCTTATAAGGCCGGCCGGGCGGAGTCCCGGTCGAACACGGCCCGTTAGGCGGTTTCTTTTTTTTAAATAATTCCGGCTTGCAGAAAAAGAAAGGAAAATAGTACTAAACGGACTCCAAAAATTCTGAAATAAATTTTACCCGTCCTCTAAAAATAAGGCGGACAAGGTGAACATTTATTTGTGCCTATATTGCAACTTTGAAAACGCATATTTTTCCTATGCAAATAAAATCCGAATAAAATCAGATATTTGATTTTAATATTTTTCCTCCAATATTTCATTTGTTTTGTAGAAGTCATATTATCTCCTCTCATATATTTTAGTATGAAATATTTTCGGAGAGAAAAATAATTAAAACAAATGATCCTTGTTTCGATATTTGATAAAATTCAAATATGAAAACGGTGAAATCCCCAACTCTCTCCGTGGGTCCTTGAGTTGCTTAGAATTTCGAGGATCGCAAATTGAAATGCAATAAAATATGATATGCATGAATGATCTATGTATAACATTCCAAATTGAAAATTTGGGATGTCACAGTATTGCCCCTTAAGATGACAACCTTTATTATGCAGTCTGTCGCTTTTATTCTTTGTCATCCAAGTTCGTACAGCGCTTAATTTTCTCTTACACTAAATGATCTCACATATTTAGAAGCAATTTTTATTGCCTTTTTGCACCGATGACAACTTACTTGAGGGATCTTGCTCAATCCGTAGGTAGGTATGGTGGACACTTGAAAAAGATTTGGGTTCAAGGGTTTTTGGATGCACAAGTAGTATCTTTACTTAGTGCGGAATTTTTGGCTAGCAAAGATAGGGGGCAAGCACCTCATGTTGAAGGATCTATGACAATATGACTTCTATGTGAATATAAACAAACATAAACAATTAAGTTGTCTTCCTTGTCCAACGTCAAAGTTTTTGGCATATAATATTTTGATGAGGGCTCGCAATCACAACGGATTTCTAGGATAGTATATTTATATGTGAATCTTCTCTTCCCTTATTAATTCTTTCATGAGTCGCATCATTGACTAATGCTATGTTTGTCAATCTCTAATAAATTTTCCTACTTATACTTTTCCTCATGTGGTGCTATCACCTACCATAGGATTAGTATATAATCTTATTGATTTATTTCCTTTCTTTTTATTTCCTTTCTACCTTATTTCTTTTCTTTTCTTTATTTGCAACATAAAAGTAAAGAAAGCAAAAACTTAAACGAAAATTTATTATATAACTTGCACATGATTACAATGATAGATAACTAAGCAAACTCTCGAATAAGAAAGGATCGAACTAAACTTTATTTCATCTAAAGCAAAAAGATCGAACTATGATAAGTAAAAGTAAAAAGATAGTGGGATGATACGATACCGGGGCACCTCCCCCAAGCTTGGCGGAAGCCAAGGGGAGTGCCCATACTCGATACTCAGTTCTCCTTTGGTAGTGAAGAAGATGGTGGTGGTGATGAAGAAGAGGCCTTGTCCTCAGATTTCCATGGCAGTGATCCACCATCATAAGAGGAAGACTGAGTCTCACGGGTCCTACAACTAGCAGCCAAACTCATACCTTTAAACCTCGCCTCATATTCAAAGACTTGGTTCTGGACGTCATGGATCTGGCTTTGGAGGAAGTTGATTTGCTCGTTGAAGGTGAAGATGATGTCCTTCATGGACTAGCCATCTACCTTGAGATCACGGTAGAGGTCCGTGATCATGAGGTGATTGGCATGGAGTCCATGCTCCACCATCCCCTTGCACCGGAAGACATCTTGCTCCAATACTTCAAGCCTAGCTTCCACGGTTCCCGTCGCCTTGGGGCAGGGCACATCGCGAAGGTGGAGCACCCCCTCATGCATCTCAATGACCTGAGGGTGCTGCACCACCTCCCGCAAATATGGGTTGATGACGTTCTTGAAGAACTTGTTCTTGGAGGAGCTTGAAGCAGCCATGGTAGATGGGATCTGACAGAAAACAGCAAGGAAAAAGAGAATAGAGGATTTTCTTCGCGATACAGTGGTTAACAGGTTCGAGAACTATATATAGATTTTTTTATCTTGGAGGACAAGTAAATGGTAGAAAAACGGAGTACGAAAGGTGTCCCAGGTGGGCACAACCCACCTGGGCGCGCTAGGCCCTGGTGTCTTGTGCCCACCAGGGGACGCTTCCTGGAAGTTTCTTTATTTCCAAAATTCTGAAATATTCCAAAACTGACAAAAAATATTTTTGTGGATTTTTCAGAGTCCGTTTACTTACCGTATCACGTACCTCCTCATTTTCACGATTCTGGAGTGTTCTAGAAGGACTCTTTTATGTGTTCTTCCGGTGTCAAAGTTTGGATAATATTACTTTCAACATTAATGGGTAAGGATGGCAATGGGTCGGGTTTGGATCGGGTTGAACAATATCAAATCCATATCCATATCCATGAAGACAGTCTTTGCCCACCCATGAAAAAACCCACGGGTGGAAAACTTTATCCATGTCCAAACCCGATGGACATCCATACCCACTGGATATCCATTGGGTCCTCTCGAGACATATAAATAATACATAACACAATGTTAACATAAGCTCTTCCATTCTTCACCTCGTAGCAGGCTAGGCTTCACTTATGGTAATCAACGTCCACCGACAACCTAAGATCATTTAGTAGTTTTCTAACAAATGAGAACGATGAGTCATTTAACAAGGAGATAAAAATAAGGGAAGGAGCATTCGAGTATGTCACAGAGGGGATTGAATGTCAACTAATAAAAGTTACGACGAGGATTGTGTAGTTTCTTTTGCATGTTTTAGATAACAAAGTGTAAAATTGCAGTGGACATATGACTGTGGGGTAGGGATAGCAGATTTTTGCCCATTAAGTCATACTATTGGGTCGGGTTTGGGTATATCCATGGGTACAAGATTATATCCATGTCCTACCCATGACCAATCGGGTCGGGTTTGGGGGCCGCCCATGGACACAAAAGCATATCCAAACCCTATCCATTCGGGTTGTATATCCATGGATATCCATGTCCATGGGTAAAATTGCCGTCCTTATTAATGTGCGTACCTGAGATATAATGCTTTATTCGTTGTCCATTGACAACCTTCGGGTTAGTACCTTCGGAATTATTTATTTTGATGGCACCGAACCGGTAAACCTCCTCGATGACATATGGGCCTTCCCATTTTGAGAGGAGCTTTCCTGCAAAAAATCTAAAATGAGAGTTTTACAAAAGAACATATTCTCCTACTTTAAACTCATGCTTTTGAATTCTTTTGTCATGCCATCTTTTAACTTTCTCTTTGAATAACTTTGCATTTTCATATGCCTGGGTTCTCCATTCATCTAATGATCTTATATCAAATAACCTCTTTTCACCAGCAAGTTTGAAATCATAATTGAGCTCTTTAACTGCCCAATATGCTTTATGTTCTAACTCAAGAGGCAAATGACAAGCTTATCCATAAACCATTTTATAAGGAGACATACCCATAGGATTTTTATATGCTGTTCTATAAGCCTAAAGTGCATCATCTAATTTCTTAGACCAATTCTTCCTAGACCTATTAACAGTCTTTTGCAAAATTAATTTGATTTCTCTATTGCTAAGTTCAACTTGACCACTAGACCAAGGATGATAGGGTCATGCAATTCTATTATTAACATCATACTTAGCAAGCATTTTACGGAAAGCACCATGAATAAAGTGTGAACCACCATCAGTCATTAAATATCTAGGGACTCCAAACCTTGGGAAAATAACTTCCTTAAGCATTTTAATAGAGGTGTTGTGATCAGCACTACTGGTTGGGATAGCTTCTACCCATTTAGTAACATAATCAATAGCAACCAAAATATGTGTATACCCATTAGAGGAAGGAAAAGGTACCATGTAATCAAATCCCCAAACATCAAATGGTTCAACAGCAAGTGAATAATTCATAGGCATTTCTTGATGCTTACCAATATTACCTATTATTTGACATTCATCACACGATGAGATAAACTTACGGGAATCCTTGAAGAGAGTAGGCCAATAAAATCCAGATTGCAATACCTTGTGAGCAGTTCTATGTCCAGCATGATGCCCTCCATAAGCCTCAGAGTGACATTTCCGTAGGATTTGTCCCTGTTCATGCTCAGGTACACAACATCTAATAATACCATCTACTCCTTCTTTATAAAGATGTGGGTCATCCCAAAAGTAATGTCTTAAATCATAGAAGATTTTTTTCTTTTGTTGGTATAAAGCTAGGAGGTAAATATTTAGCAACAATGTAATTAGCATAGTCAGCATACCAAGGAGTACCATTAGCAACATTTATTGCAGCTAACTGCTCATCAAGAAAACTATCATCAATAGGTAGTGGGTCATCAAGCACATTTTCAAGCCTACACAAGTTATCAGTTACGGGGTTCTCAGCTCCTTTTCTATCAATGATATGTAAATCAAATTCTTGTAACAAGAGAACCCAACGAATAAGTCTAGGTTTAGCATCTTTCTTTTCCATAAGATATTTAATAGCGGCATGGTCTGTGTGAACAGTTACTTTGGAATCAACAATATAAGGTCTAAATTTATCACAAGCAAACACCACTACTAAGAATTCTTTCTCACTAGTAGCATAATTTCTTTGAGCACTGTCTAGAGTTTTACTAGCATAATGAATAACATTCAATTTCTTATCAACTCTTTGCCCTAGAACAGCACCAACAACATAATCACTAGCATCACACATAATTTCAAAAGGCAAGTTCCAATCAGGTGGTTGAACAATAGCTGCAGAAATTAAGGCTTTCTTGAGTGTTTCAAATGCTTCAAGATAATCATCATCAAAAACAAAAGGAATATCCTTTTGCAAAATATTAGTAAGAGGCCTAGAATTTTTTTCAAAAGTCTTTGATAAATCTCCTATAGAAACCAGCATGACCTAGGAAACTACGAATACCTTTGATGTCCTTAGGACATGGCATTTTCTCAATTGCATCAACCTTAGCTTGATCCACTTCAATACCTCCTTCAGAAATTTTATGACCCAAGACAATGCCTTCATTAACCATAAAGTGGCACTTCTCCCAATTCAAAACAAGATTTGTTTGTTCACATCTCTGCAAAACTCGGTCAAGATTGCTTAAACAATCATCAAAAGACTTCCCATAAACAGAAAAGTCATCCATCAAAACCTCAACAATCTTTTCACAAAAGTCAGAGAATATAGCCATCATGCATCGTTGAAAGGTAGCTGGTGCCTTACATAAACCGAAAGGCATACGTCTATAAGCATAGGTTCCAAAAGGACAAGTAAAAGTAGTATTTTCTTGATCAGGTTGAGAAACAGGTATTTGTGAAAAGCCAGAATATCCATCAAGGAAGCAAAAGTGTGTGTGCTTAGATAATCTTTCAAGCATTTGATCAATAAAGGGCAAAGGGTAATGATCTTTGCTAGTTGCTTTGTTTAGTTTTCTAAAATCAATTACCATTCTATAGCCTGTAACAATTCTCTATGGAATGAGTTCATTCTTATCATTAGGAACAACAGTTATACCTCCTTCCTTAGGGACACAATGAACATGACTTACCCATCTACTATCAGCTATAGGATAGATTATACCTGCTTCCATAAGTTCTAATATTTCCGTTCTTACCACCTCTTTCATCTTCGGATTTAACCGACATTGGTGATCAACAACTGGTTTAGCATCAGGTTCCATATTAATTTTGTGTTGACATAGAGCGGGACTAATGCCATTTAAATCATCAAGAGTATATCCAATAGCAGCCCGGTGCTTCCATAGAACTTGCAATAATCTTTCTTCTTCATGTTTTGAAAGGTTAGCACTGATAATAACATGATATATTTTCTTTTCATCAAGATAAGCGTATTTCAAAGTGTTTGGCAATTGTTTTAACTCAACACAGGATCACCTTTAGGTGGAGCAGGGCCTCCAAGAGTTTCAATAGGCAAATTGTGTTTAAGCAGAGGATGTTGTTCAAAGAATCTTATCTATTTCATTTCTTTCATGCATATGTAAATCTAGCAAATATTGTTCTAAAGGATCAGTAGGTGGCACAACAATATAAGCAATAACAATTAATTCATCCTTACTAGGCAATTCTTTTTCATGAATATTTCTACTAAACTTGGAAAAATTGAACTCATGAGACTCATCACCAAAGCTTACACCAACAGTTTGTTTCTTACAATCTATCTTAGCATTAACTGTATTCAAGAAAGGTCTACCAAACATAATGGGACAAAAGTCATCTTGTGGGGAACCAAGAACAATAAAATCAGTAGGGTATTTTATTTTCCCACACAAGACTCCAACATCTCTAACAATCCCAATTGGTGATATGGTGTCTCTATTCGCAAGTTTAAGAGTAACATATATTTCTTCTAACTCAGCAGGTGCTATATTTTCATAATTTCTTGATATAAAGTGTAAGGAATAGAACTCACACTAGCACCCATGTCACATAAACCATGATAACAGTGATCTCCTATTTTAATTGAAATAGCAGGCATGCCTACAACAGGTCTATGTTTATCTTTTCTATCAGGTTTAGCAATTCTAGTAGCTTCTTCACAGAAGTAAATAACATGCCCATCAATATCTTCTTCCAAGAGATCTTTAACCATAGCAATGCTAGGTTCTACTTTGATTTTTTCATCAGGATTAGGTGTTCTAACATAGCTTTTGGTAACCATAGTTGAAACTTTAGCATGTTCCTTTATCCTAACAGGAAAAGGTGGTTTTTCAATATAAGCAGAAGGAACAACTGGATCAACATTATAAAGTATAGTTTCTTCTTTAACTAGCACCGGTTCTTTAATTTCTTCTTTAATAGGTGGGTGATATTTGAACCACTTCTCTTTAGGGAGTTCAACATGAGTAGCAAATGATTCACAAAAGGAGGCTACTATCTCAACGTCAAGTCCATATTTAGTGCTAAACTTTTGAAAAACATCGATATCCATAAAAGATTTAACACAATCATATTTAAGTTTAATACTTGAATCTTTACCTTTGTCGAGTTCCCAATCTTCAGAGTTGCATTTAATTCTTTCCAAAAGATCCCACCGGAATTCAATAGTCTTCTTCATAAAAGAACCAACACAACAAGTATCAAGCATGCTTTGATCATTACAAGAAAGCCGAGCATAAAAGTTCTGCATAACAATTTCTCTTGAGAGCTCATGATTGGGGCATGAATATAACATTGACTTAATCCTCCCCCAAGCTAGAGCGATAATTTCTCCTTCACGAGGCCAAAAATTATATATATAATTCCAATCACGATGAACTAGATGCATAGGATAAATTTTTTGGTGGAACTCCAATTTCAAATGATTCCAATTCCATGATCCAATATCATCGCATATCCTATACCATGCCAATGCTTTTCCCTTCAAAGATAAAGGGAAAACCTTTTCATAACTTTATCTCCGGGTAAACCTGAAGCTTAAACAATCCATAAATTTGTTCTACATATATCAAGTGCATATCAGGATGTTCTGTTCCATCTCCTGCATAAGGATTAGCTAGCAGTTGTTCTATCATACCCGAAGGAATTTCATATTCAATATTTTCAGTAGGTGCGTGGTTCCGGACGAGGTGAAGATACCCCAAACAAACCCCTCAAAGGATTGTTTTCCATAGTAACAAGTGACAATAAATTTCAGCACACTATATAAATGGTTCCTTACCGATTCCCACTTACCAAAGGCGCTTCACTCCCCGACAACGGCGCCAGAAAATAGCCTTGATGACCCAAAAGTATAGGGGATCAATTGTAGCTCTTTTCGATAAGTAAGAGTGTCGAACCCAACAAGGAGCAGAAGGAAATGATAAGTAGTTTTCAGTAAGGTAATGTCTGCAAGTGCTGAAATTTGTAAGTAGCAAGTAGTTTGATAGCAAGATAATTTGTAACGAGCAAGTAACGATAATAGTAACAAGTATGCACCACTGTAGCCCAATCATTTTGAGGCAAAGGACAGGCCAAAACTGTCTCTTATGATAAGCAAAGCGTTCTTGAGGGTACACGGGAATTTCATCTAGTCACTTTCATCATGTTGGTTTGATTTGTGTTCACTACTTTGATAATTTGATATGTGGGTGGACTGGTGCTTAGGTGCTTTTCTTACTTGAACAAACCTCCTACTTATGATTAACCCTCTCGCAAGCATCCGCAACTACGAGAAAAGTATTAAGAATAAATTCTAACCATAGCATTGAACTTTAGGATCCAATCGATCCCTTACGGAATAGAGCATAAACTGGGGTTTAAGTTTCTGTCACTCTCGCAACCTGCCATCTAATTGCTACTCCACAATGCGTTCCCTTAGGCCCAAATATGGTGAAGTGTCATGTATCAAATTCACATGATTACTATCAAAATATCGATACACCACTAAGGGAATCACAACATACATACTGTCAAAATATCGAACACATATCAAATTCACATGATTACTTGCAACATGATTTCTCCCGTGACCTCAAGAACAAAGGTAACTACTCAGAAATAATAAACATGCTCATGATCATAGAAATATTAAATAGCATATTGGATCTGAACATATAATCTTCCACCAGATAAACCATATAGTAACCAACTACAAGATGTAATCAACACTACTAGTCACCCACAAGTACCAATCTATAGTTCCGGTTACAAGATTGAACACAAGAGATGAACTAGGGTTTGAGAGGAGATGGAGCTGTTGAAGATGTTGATGGAGATTGCCCTCCCCAAGATGGGAGAGTTGTTGGTGATGATGATGACGATGATTTCCCCCTCCGGGAGGGAAGTTCCCTTGGCGGAATCGCTCCGCCGGAGGGCAAAAGTGCTCCTGCCCAAGTTCCTCCTCGAGGCGGCGGCGCTTCATCCCGAAAGTCCTCCTCTTATTTTTTTTCTAGGTCAAAATGACTTATATACGAAAAGATGGGCATCGGAGGTGGGTCGAGGAGGTCACAACCCACTGTATGCGCTGGGGCTCTGGCGCCCAGTGGGTTGTGCCCACTGTGGCCCCTCCGTAGTTATTGGCTCCAATATTTCTTATATATTCCATAAAAATCTCCGTCAAGTTTCAACTCATTTGGAGTTGTGCAGAATAGGTAGCCTGACGTTGCTTTTCCTGGTCCAGATTTCCAGCTGCCGGAATTCTCCCTCTTTGTGTGTTCCTTGCAAATTATGAGAGGAAAGGCATTAGAATTACTCCAAAAAGCATTATTATGGATAAAAACATTATAAATAATGGTAACAAAACATGATGCAAAATGGATGTATCAGAAACAGCCTAGGATCAAAATTACCTCTATACGCGTTATTACCAAAATTGTTCCTACCAACCAACAAAATTCACATCCATATATTCATTATTATTCTCAATCAAAGTAGACATAGGCATATCATTAGGATCAATAGGAGCACTCTTGCTAGCAAATAATTTCATAAGCTCATCCATCGTTCCACTCAAAACATTAATCTCTTCAATTGCATGCACTTTTTTACTAGTGGAAAATCTTTCGGTATGCCATTGAGAATAATTAACCTAATATTATCTAGGAGTTTAGTAGCTTCTCCTCAAGTAGTTTCCAGAAAAGTACCTCCCGCAGCCGAATCTAAAAGATTTCTAGAAGCAAAATTCAATCCAGCATAATTTTTTTATATAATCATCCACAAATTCAAACCATGAGTAGGGCAATTTCGTATCATCAATTTCATCCTCTCCCAAGATTGTGCAACATGATCATGATCAAGTTACTTAAAAACCATAATATCGTTCCTATGGGAGATGATCTTAGTGGGAGGAAAATACTTGGAAATAAAACCATCTTTACACTTATTCCATGAATCAATACTATTTTTGGGCAAAGATGAAAACCAAGTTTTAGCATGATCTCGAAGCGAGAATGGAAATAGCTTCAACTTAACAATATCATTATCCATATCTTTTTTATTTTGCATGTCACACAAATCAATGAAATTGTTTAGATGGGATGCGGCATCTTCACTAGGAAGGTCGGAAAATTGATCTTTCATACAAAGATTCAGCAAAGCGGCATTAATTTCATAAGATTCCGCATTAGTAGCGGAAGCAATCAGAGTAATAATAAAATCATTATTATTGGTGTTGGAAAAGTCACACAATTTGGTATTATCTTGAGTCATGATGAAGCAAGCAATCCAACACACGAGCACACAAAAAGCAAACAAAGAAGACAAATGGAAGAGGGGCGAAGAAAAAGGCAAATCTTTTTGAAAATCTTTTAGAAGTGAGGGAGAGGAAAACGAGAGGCGAATGGTGAATAATGTAATACAAGATATGAGAGTTTATGATGGGTACTCGGTATGTCTTGACTTGATGTAGATCTCCCCGGCAACAGCGCCAGAAATTCTTCCTGCTACTTTTTGAGCTTGCGTTGGTTTTTCCCTTGAAGAGGAAAGGGTGACGCAGCAAAGTAGAGATAAGTATTTCCCTCAGTTTGAGAACCAAGGTATCAATCCAGTAGGAGACAACACACAAGTCACCGAATACCTGCACAAACAATCAAACAACTTGCACCCAACACGATAAAGGGGTTGTCAATCCCTTCACTGTTACTTGTAAAAGTGAGATCTGATAGAGATAGATAAACGAGAAAGTAAATATTTTTGGTATTTTTGGTTTATAGATCGGAGAGTAAAAGATTGCAAAAATAGTAAATCGGAAACTAATATTGTAGATCGGAAACTTATATGATGGAAAATAGACCCGGGGCCATAGGTTTTACTAGAGGCTTCTCTCAAGATAGCAAATAATATGTGAGTGAACAAATTATTGCCGAGCAATTGATAAAAAAACGCAAAGTTATGACTATATCTAAGGCAATGATCATGAATATAGGCATCACATCCGTTTCACGTAGACCGACATGATTGTGCATCTACTACTATTACTCCACACATCGACCGCTATCCAGCATGCATCTAGAGTATTAAGTTCGTAAAGAACGGAGTAACGCATTAAGCAAAATGACATGATGTAGAGGAATTAAGTCAAGCAATATAATGAAAACCCCATCTTTTATCCTCGATGGCAACAATACAATACGTGCCTTGCTGCCCTACTGTCACTGGGAAAGGACACCACAAGATTGAACCCAAAGCTAAGCACTTCTCCCATTGCAAGAAAAACCAATCTAGTTGGCCAAACAAAACCGATAGTTCGAAGAGAATTACAAAGATATCAAATCATGCATATAAGAATTTAGAGGAGACTCAAATAATATTCATAGATAAGCTGATCATAAATCCACAATTCATCGGATCTCGACAAACACTCCGCAAAAAGTATTACATGGAATAGATCTCGAAGAATATCGACGAGAACATGGTATTCAAAATCAAAGATAGAGAAGAAGCCATCTAGCTACTAGCTATGGACCCGTAGGTCTGAGGTAAACTACTCACGCTTCATTGGAAGGGCAATAGAGTTGATGTAGAAGCCCTCCATGATGGAATCCCCCTCCGGCAAGGTGCTGGAAAAGGTCCCTAGATGGGATCTCACGGGTATAGAAGGTTACGACGGTGGAAAAGTGTTTTCGTGGATGCCCCTGTTGGTTTGGGGACATATGGGAATATATAGGCACAAGAATTAGGTTGGGAGGTGCACGAGGGGCCCACAAGGGTGGGGGCACGCCCTACCCCCTGGGCGCGCCCTCCGTCCTTGTGGCTGCCTCATGGCTCCTCTGACTTCATCTCCAAGTCTCCTGGTTGTCTTCTGGTCCAAGAAAAATCATCGCGAAGGTTTTTTTTGGGACTCTGTTTGGTATTCCTAATCTGCGAAACTCAAAAATAGGGAAAAACAGTAACTGGCACCAGGCTCTAGGTTAATAGGTTAGTCCCAAAAATAATATAAAATAGCATATTAATGCATGTAAAACATCCAAAACTGATAATATAATAGCATGGAACAACCAAAAATTATAGATACGTTGGAGACGTATCAACTGTGTCCTCAACAAGTCCACCGGACTCATTGAGGACACTTGTAACATGGAGTTTGATGAAATTAATGGCTCCCAAGTGGAGCAAAGTGGTCTTTGTGATATAGGTGATGAAATTACTCCTCAAGCCATAAGAAGAATGGGGATTGGTCATATACTCCCCATTGAGGAACCCCTTGTGGCCGAAGGAGAAAGATAATGCTCTACTCAAGTGGAGCCATCACCAACACTAGACCCACACGCTTCCGAAGAAAAAGTGAAGACCCTCAACCAAGTGAACAAGATCAAGGGCAAGATCAACCTCATGGTGATGGTGGTGCACCAAGTGATGCCCAAGATCAAGTTCATGATACCGAGCAAGCTCAAGATCAAGAGGCTTCTCAAGATCAAGGGCAAGCTCAAGATGGTGCTCAAGATGAACAAGATGATGATCCTAAAATGCCTATTGAGGAACTTCTGGAGCGCTGTGCCGCAAAGGTGGCTTCCAAGCTCGAGCATCAACAACATGTCATGGAGAAGGTGCTTGGAAGCTTGAGAAAAGGGGTAACTACTCGTAAACAATTATCAAACTTTTGTGAGCATCACGCGTTTGTTTCGTGTGTTAAACCACAAATGGTACATGAGGTGCTCGATGATGAGGATTGGCTTGAAGCCATGCATGATGAACTCAACAACTTCGAGCGCAACCAAGTTCGGGAATTAGGCAAATTGAGGTTGATTGTTGAATTGCCCTTGACCTTGATTTCCTTGGTTGCCTTGGCCTTGGTTGCGCTCTTGCATGAGCTGAATCAGCATCTAAGTATCGTCATTGGTGGCTGCCATCAAAGCTTTCCATGCCTCCGGAGGCGGAGGAGGTGGCAGAGGTGGAGGTTCCGACTGCTCTCCTTCATCACGGTTCGGATTTAGACGAGTTGCAGGAGCCATCCTGAAGAAGATGACATCCGTTAGAATCACCATAGAGATGGATAGATAAGTTGAATAAAAGGATAGACATGCATGTGAAATGTAGTCCTCACAATAAGCATCCGAACAGAAAGATTGAACGTGTCGGCGTCCTAGGAACGGGGGTGCCCAGACTTGCCTACCTGTGGCCCGCAGCGTGGCTCCACCAACGGCTCGGTACGGCCCAGCTTCAGCAGCAAACAACTCAAGACCCTCGCGAGGGGCCAAGCCTCACGAGGAGGACGACACCAAGACCTCCTTGGGGTGGCCTCTCTAGGCTGGCTCCCGAGGAGCGGAGATATCTATGCAAGGGGCACCTCGCGAGGCTCGCGTGACGTAAGCCATGACGACCAAGGCCAGGCGAGTGCCAGCGGACGCAGTGTACCAGTTTCCTCTTTCATACTAAGGAGGCAAGCGCATGTGAGGAGTCCCGAGGTATCAGGCAAATGTTTCCATATCGGTGCAACAAGACCAAGACCGGCAGGACGGCAGGATGGAGGTCACTACGGAGCCCACGACAGCGTCACCACCAGAGCCTTTGACAGGCGAAGACCACCTTTTGTCAGGATAGATCGTACTAGTTGTCCCCCTTCAAACTTGGCCGTTGTGGAATCCCTTCCCGCCTAAACATTTGGGAAGAGGACCAATGCCACTACAAATAGGACCTAGCCACCACCGTAGAGGGGAGAAGGAGAGAGATCATTTTAGATGACCCACACACTCCCCAGCTCATCGAGCTCGAAAACACCTCACCCCCTGAGGCAGTTCATCCCATGTACTAGTTCATCGTCAGCCCCTCGAGGCAATCCACCACACACTGTAGTAGGGTATTACACCGCGAGGTGGCCCGAACCAGTATAAACCCATGCATATCGTTAAGCGTGTGAGTTGGGGAGAGAGTGTTCTTCGTGCGCACCCCAGAGTTCGAACCTCTCAAGGGTTTTCCGGAGCCTGTGATCTGACATTTTGCACGCCAGGTAGGGGTGCGCCGAAACCTCTCTTCCGCCGATCGACGTACCTCTACTCCACCACTTCCATGGCTGATGCTCGTCGAGCCCATGCTGAGAATTGAGCCGCTCCCAACGCTCGCGTCGCTCAGACGGCGCCCGTCGGCGGGCCTTCCCGTCGCTCCCCATCACCCGCTGCCAACGCCGCCACCGGCCCGACGGGGAACGAGCAGCAAGCTTCGTCACTCCACCCCTCCGTGCGGCGGGACGAACGCACAGCCACCCCGTCGCTGACCCCGGATGGCTCATCCTCCCACGCTCGTCGTGGACCCACGGATGCGCAGGCTGCACTGCTCATGGCGCGCGAGCTCCTGCGCTACCGCCCCGTTGACGAGCTCCACGAAGACTGGTTGGACCGCATCGCCGAGCTCGTCAGCGCCGCTGGGGGCTCTCCTGCACCATCCCTTTCGCTGCCTCGTCCATCTCCTGTAGCAGACGATGTAGGCCATGGAGCACCTCCGCCACCTCCACATCAAGACATCACCCTCGCACCAAGACGCGTGGCCCCGCGACGCGACCCACCGTGTAGGGCGCCCGCGCGTGAAGAAGGAAGCTGCCACGAAATCCCGCGGCCGCAAGAAGATGCTCCTGCACTCCCAGCACCACTACGGCAAGATTGCGTGCCGCCTGCGGGGGCGGCGCTTGGGCACCAAGATTAGGATCCACCTCCTCAACGGGCTCTAGTTACCACAGCGGGCTGCCGTGCCTTCACCCCTGAGTTGCGCAGCGTTCTCTGGCCCGGCAAGTTCAAGCCCGACCTGCCTCCGTGCTACGACGGCACCCCCGACCCTACAGAGTTTCTGCAGCTCTACGAGCTGAGCATCGAGGCGGCCAACGGCGACGAGAAGGTGATGGTGAACTGGTTTCCCATGGCTCTCAAAGACGGCGCACGCTCGTGGCTCCTGAACCTGCCCGCTGGATCGACATCCTCCTCGGGCGAGATGCGCGTGCATTTTGTCGCCAACTTCTAGGGCACTCGCGACCGCCTGCCTGCCGAGGGAGACCTGCGGCGCATCAAGCAGCAGCCAGGGGAATCCTGCAGAAGTACATCCAGCGCTTCAACAACTTTCGCCTCAAGATTCCCAAGGTGACGGACGAGGCCACCATATCGGCATTCTCAGATAGTGTCTGTGATGTCAAGATGAAGGAAGAACTCGCCATACACGAGGACCTGCGCATGGCTTTGGAGATGTTCAACATGGCGACCAAGTGCGCGAGAGCTGAGGAGGGACGCCTCTCCCTCTTCGAGCTTCCATCTGCCGACCCAGAAGACAAGAAGGCCAAGACCAAGGACGTGCAGCGCAAAGGGACTGCCATGCTCGCGGCGGAGCCAGAGATGAAGCGAGGATACGACCACCTAGAGTCATCCAAGGCCAACCGCCTGTTCTGCGCCTTCCACAACATACACAGCCACAACACCAATGACTGTCAGGAGCTCAGGGCCACCCGCGACGGGCGACGCCCCGAGCACAACGACCGAGGCTGCAGCTGCGAAGGAGGCAGAAGTGGAGGACGCTGGGACGACAGCGGCCCCCGCCAGGAGTGGCACGACCGACCTCGTGAGGACCGCTAGCAGGACCAATCTCGCGAGGGTGCCTGGAGGGACAAGCCTCGTGAGGACCGCCCTCGGGGCAACGCTGGCCTCCCTCCGCTGCCGCCACCACCAAGGAGGAACAACGACCACCATCAGGACGAGGGGCTGGGGGCTTCCAGGAGCCTCGCGCCATCGCCTGCATCTTGGGTAGCGCTCAGGCCCCAGCCTCCCAGCGTGTCTTCAAGCAGTTCGCTTGCAAGGTGAATGCGGCCCTCCTCAGGCTCGAAGCCACGCGCTCGCTCAGGTGGTCCAAGTACACCATCACCTTCAGTTCATCTGACCAGCTCAAGTGCGCGGCAACTGCTGGTGCCCTCCCGATGCTCTGCTCGCCCATCATCTGCAACGTCCTCATCCCCAAGACCCTCATCGATGGCGGTGCAGGGCTCAATGTCCTTTCCGTCGAAACGTTCGACCGTCTCCAAGTGACGTATGATTAGCTGCAGCCAACCAAGCCCTTCTTAGGAGTGACCGACGGCTCCACCACCCTGATAGGAAGATCCGCCTCCCTGTCACCTTCGGAAAGCGCGACAACTACCACACTGAGCTCATCGACTTCAACGTTGCCCACATTCGCCTTCATTACAACGCCATC
Source organism: Aegilops longissima (assembly GCA_021605205.1). Classification (NCBI taxonomy): domain Eukaryota; kingdom Viridiplantae; phylum Streptophyta; class Magnoliopsida; order Poales; family Poaceae; genus Aegilops; species Aegilops longissima. The sequence continues at coordinate 66,548 of JAHIAM010006492.1, read as the reverse complement.
CTCGGGCACCCGGCCCTGGCCAAGTTCATGGCAGTTACCCATCATGGTTACAACGTCCTCAAGATGCCAGGGAGCTGTGGCGTCATCATGGTCGCTTGCGAGGAAAAGGATGTGTTGTGCTTTCTCAAGCACGCCTACCAGACAATGGTGGCCGAAGACCCGGACAACGAAGGTGCCGTCTACCGTCGTAAGGATGTCCCCAAGAAGAAGAAGCAGCTGCTCTGCCAAGGGCCTCAGGAGAGTGGCGTATCTAGCGGCACCGCCTCAGGACCTGCGCCCACTGATGGGGCGCCTCCCTCCCTCGCATAGGAAGGCGCGCCCGGTGCCCTCCTTAGGCCAGGCTCAGGGGCTCTCTTCTGGAGGGCCTCTGACTTAGCCAACGTCATGAGGGAGGCGCTCGGGCACCACGTGGAGGCATGCTTCATCGCACGCTTCCCTCAAGAGGGCACGAGGCATGGAGTGCCTGGTGCTCAGGAGTTCATCAACAAGGCGACCGAGGAGCTTCAAGAGGTACGAGCCATGCACGGCGACTGCCGCCCACCACCTGACGCAGCTCCTTGTCCTGGCAAGGACGACGAGATGCGCGTCTGCGTCAACATCCCAGGGCTCAACAGGGCCACATCCCAGTAGCGTTTCTGGCCGTCGCGCGCTGGTCGATGTGAGGGTCCACCTCACAGCTATGTTCGCATGCCATTCAGCCTGCCAAACGCAGCTGTCACCTTCCAGCGGCACCTGCGGAGCATTCTGGCGTCTCAGGAGGCCATGCATCACACAGTCCTGGCGGATGGTGACGGTTCTTCATGAGCCGCCCAGGTCCCTGAAGCCCCCCGAGGCTCAGGACCCAGGCGACTCGTGAGGAGCGACTTCTTCAACATGCGTCTTCAGCTGCTTCGACATCCCTCCAGCAACGGTGCCAGGTGACATTTTCTAGTTTATTCTGTTGGGGGCGCCCCTCGGGCTACATCATCCCCAGGTCGCATGGGCATGTCCCTGCGACGTGTATCCTTTTGTGTCTTTAGCTTGCTCTGTTGGGGGCGCCCCTCAGGCTGCATCATCCCAAGGCCGCATGGGTCCGTCCCTGTGGCATGTATCGTCTTGCGTTTATCCAAGCTAGCTTGCCTCCTATCATGAATTACTTTATGATTGTCACTTGCTTGCTTGTTTTCCTTCACGGCCTCCCGCGTTGCTGACCGGCCTCCTGCTCATCCCGCAACATGGGCTACACATGCTGGCACGACGCTTGTGCTCGGGTCCGCCCCTGCAACGCTGACAAACCTGAGAGATCGAGCTCTGACTCGCGGCCGCCCCGTGCACGTCACCTCACCAGATCCTCGGTGCCTTCATCTTCTTGCGGAAAGATCAGCGGCAGGGCAGCAAACGCAGTTGCAAGCTGTATTCTTCCCTCGAACTAACCCGCAGGGACCTCCGGAGCTTGGCTACGGGTGGCCTCGCCGGCCGCCCTCCTTTTGCGTGACTCGGTTGCGCGTTAAAGGGGGCACCTGAGCATCGCACCTCAGGAGCTCCTACTGAATCTCCAGCCCTCACCCCCTGGCCTTGACCATGGCATCGCTACCTGGCATACCAGCGGCGACTGAGCTTGCTCGAGGGTCGGGACCCGAGGACGCAGAGCACTTAGATGAGCAAGGAAGGGGGAAGCCGGCGTGAGCCTCACCTGGTAACGTTCCCGCTAAAACGCAAATCGGACACTGTGCAAGGAACCACCACGGGCTCGGCAAGATAAGTCACATATCCACGCTAGCACGATATCGCAATTAGAATTTTCGGTTCGGGCAGCCTTGCTCTGGCAATGCCAGCTTCCTTTTCTGCCTTCGGGACGCTGCTTGCATGCAAAAGGGGACCTCTTGACCATCGTGCCTCAGGAGCTCTTACCTGACCTTGGGCCACTCACCTCCTGGCCTTAACCACGGCATCGTGACCTGGCATACCAGCGACGGCTGAAGCCTGCCTAGGGACTGGGACCTACCGGCGTAGAGCACTAAGCTACCACGGGGATGAAAAGGGGGATAATGCCAAAGCAAGATATGCAACCACCAATCCCATAGTAGGAATAATAAACACTGGAGCAAGAGCATTACAGTTTCTTTACACACCCCCATGGGGTTCGTTCCGATTCCTCGCAGGGAACAAAAGAAGAAAAACTTCAAGGCATCCTAGCTACGAGCGTCACCGCCGACTCCATCATCAACATTGGGCCACAAAGGGCCGACGCCAACCCCATCCAGTTCATCGACGACGACGAGCAGATGCTGCTGCCGCGCTTCGGGCACGACGAGAGCTTGGTGGCACGTAGTTGTCGTCGCTCGTCTCCGGGGACTCGTCAAGCCCGGGAGACTCGCTGGACTCCCAGGAGCCATCGTTGCTGCTGGAGGAACTGTCGGCAGGGCCGGGGGCGGGCTCGACGCCTGCCGCCATGCCATCCTAGCGGCCCCCTCCGGGGCAGCACTCCAGGCGGCGGCCTTCCTCATCGAAGACCTTGAAGAGTATCGTGGAGGCGTTGTCGTACTCAAAGTGGATGGCGAGGGCCCCCTCCGTGCGGCAAGCGCGGGCGACCTCGCCCCATGCACGAGTCATGAAGGTCTTGCCCGAGGAGACGACCTCAACCTCCGCCCCCGTTGCCGGAGTGCTGCACTCGGCGTGCTGCAACCACAGCTCGAGCGGCCCTCTCGGCGGCATCTCTTCGGCAAAGAACTGCAGGAATCTGATCCATGTGCGTGGCGGCATCGCTGCCCATACCACGAACTCGAGTGAGGAGCCCTCGACATGGGTTCGTGGGCCGGCAGCTCGTGCAACCACAACATGGCAACCACGGCCACGACGCGAGCGGCTCGGGGCGCTGCCTCCTCCTCCAGAGCCTTGCGCTTGGGCGTACAAGGGTAGCGGGTAGCCGGGAGGAGGCCGCTCGTACCAAGGCCTTGTCACCTCCAGCCTCACGCCGGCGTCGCGAGGGCAGCCGAACCTCTTTTTTTAATTGGGCTTCTTTGGCCTCTTTTTTTTTAAAGTCCGGAGTCTCATCCCGACTTGTGCGGGAATCATAGTCTCCATCATTCTTTCCTCACTGGGGCAATGCTCTAATAATGATGATCATCACACTTTTATTTACTTACAACTCAATATTACAACTCGATGTCTAAAACAAAGTATGACTCTATATGAATGCCTCTGGCAGTGTACCAGGATGTGCAATGATCTAGCATAGCAAAGATATCAAAAAAGGACAAGCCATGAAAACGTCATGCTAGCTATCTTACGATCATGCAAAGCAATATGACAATGATGTTCAAGTCATGTATATGAAGATGATGGAAGTTGCATGGCAATATATCTCGGAATGGCTATGGAAATGCCATAATAGGTAGGTATGGTGGCTGTTTTGAGGAAGATATAAGGAGGCTTATGTGTGATAGAGCGTATCATATCACGGGGTTTGGATGCACCGGCGAAGTTTGCACCAACTCTCAAGGTGAGAAAGGGCAATGCACAGTACTAAAGAGGCTAGCAATGATGGAAGGGTGAGAGTGCGTATAATCCATTGACTCAACATTAGTCATAAAGAACCCACATACTTATTGCAAAAATCTACAAGTCATCAAAACCAAGCACTAAGCGCATGCTCCTAGGGGGATAGATTGGTAGGAAAAGACCATTGCTCGTCCCCGACTGCCACTCATAAGGAAGGCAACAAAGAAACACATCATGCTTCAATACGGGACTTGCAAACCTCAACACAAGTATTTCTCAATTTCACAATTACTCAACTAGCACGACTCTAATATCACCACCTTTATATCGCAAAACTATTGCAACGAATCAAACATAACATATTCAGTGATCTATGATACGTCTCCGTCGTATCTACTTTTCCAAACACTTTTGCCCTTGTTTTGGACTCTAACTTGCATGATTTGAATGGAACTAACCCGGACTGACGCTGTTTTCAGCGGAATTGCCATGGTGTTATTTATGTGCAGAAAAAAAAGTTCTCGGAATGACCTGAAACTCCACGGAACGTATTTTTGGAAAATATTAAAAATACTAGAAGAAGAATCCACGTCAGGGGGGCCTCCACCTGTCCACGAGGGTGGGGGCGCGCCCCCTGCCTCGTGGGCCCCCTGATGCTCCACCGACCTTAACTCCAACTCCATATATTCATGTTCGGGGAGAAAAAATCAGAGAGAAGGAATCATCGCGTTTTACGATACGGAGCCGCCGCCAAGCCCTAAAACCTCTCGGGAGGGCTGATCTGGAGTCCGTTCGGGGCTCCGGAGAGGGGAATCTGTCGCCGTCGTCATCATCAACCATCCTCCATCACCAATTTCATGATGCTCACCGCCATGCGTGAGTAATTTCATCATATGCTTGCTGGACGGTGATGGGTTGGATGAGATTTATCATGTAATCGAGTTAGTTTTGTTAGGGTTTGATCCCTAGTATCCACTATGTTCTGAGATTGATGTTGCTATGACTTTGCTATGCTTAATTCTTGTCACTAGGGCCCGAGTGCCATAATTTCAGATCTGAACCTATTATGTTTTCATGAATATATGTGAGTTCTTGATCCTATCTTGCAAGTCTATAGTCACCTACTATGTGTTATGATCCGGCAACCCCGGAGTGACAATAATCGGGACCACTCCCGGTGATGACCATAGTTTGAGGAGTTCATGTATTCACTATGTGTTAATGCTTTGGTCCAGTACTCTATTAAAAGGAGGCCTTAATATCCCTTAGTTTCCACTAGGACCCGCTGCCACGGAGGGTAGGACAAAAGATGTCATGCAAGTTCTTTTCCATAAGCACGCATGACTATATTCGAATACATGCCTGCATTACATTGATGAATTGGAGTTAGTTCAGTGTCACCCTATGTTATGGCTGTTACATGATGAACCGCATCCGGCATAATTCTCCATCACCGATCCAATGCCTACGAGCTTATCACATATTGTTCTTCGCTTATTTACTTTTCCGTTGCTACTGTTACAATCACTATAAAACCCAAAAACATTACTTTTGGTACCATTACCGTTACTTCCATAATACTTTGCTACTAAATATTTTGCTGCAGATACTAAGTTATCCAGGTGTGGTTGAATTGAAAACTCAACTGCTAATACTTGAGAATATTCTTTGGCTCCCCGTGTGTCGAATCAATAGATTTGGGTTGAGTACTCTACCCTCGAAGACTGTTGCGATCCCCTATACTTGTGGGTTATCAAGACTATTTTCTGGGGCCGTTGCCAGGGAGCATAGATCTATTCTTTGAGTCACTTGGGATTTATATCTGCTGGTCACTATGAAGAACTTGAAAGATGCAAAAACAACAATTTATCCCTCAACTACGAGGGGAGGTAAGGAACTGCCATGTAGCTCTGCACTTGATTCACCTTCTGTTTTGAGTAAGCTTGCGACACCTAAACCTGTTTCTGCTATTCATTCTGATATGTCGCATGTTATTGATGATGCCACTTCTGCTATGCATGATACTTATGATGAAACTACTTCTATGCTTGATACTACTGTGCCACTTGGTGAATTTCTTGATGAACAACTTGCTAGGGCTAGAGAGAATGAAATTATTGAAACTGATAATATTGATGATGGTGATGATGAAGACTCTCCCCCTAATAAATATGAATTACCTGTTGTTCCTGAGGGTTATGTTATGGATGAAGAAGCTGCTAGAGCTATTTTAGCTTGCAATGATAGATATGATCTTAAGAGGTTATTAGCTAAATGGAATCAGCAACTCTTAATGCTAGAATGAAACCTGACCCTGCTTTTGCTACTTCACCTATCTGTGTTACTGATAAGGATTATGAATTCTTTGTTGATCCTGATATAATTACTTTGGTTGAATCCGATACTTTTTATGGCTATGAATCTAAAACTGTTGTGTCACATCTTACTAAATTAAATGATATAGCCACCCTGTTCACTAATGATGAGAAAACTCGCTACTTTTATATCCTTAAAATATTTCCGTTCTCATTAAAGGGTGATGCTAAGATATGGTTTAATTCTCTTGATCCTGGTTGTGTGCGTAGTCCCTAAGATATGATTTATTACTTCTCTACTAAATATTTTCCTTCTCATAAGAAACAAGCTGCTTTAAGGGATATATACAATTTTGTGCAAACTGAAGAAGAGAGTCTCCCACAAGCTTGGGGGAGGCTTCTCCAATTACTTAATGCTTTGCCTGATCATCCTCTTAAGAAAAATGAAATACTTGATATCTTCTATAATGGGCTAACCGATGCTTCCAAAGATTACCTGGGTAGTTGTGCTGGTTCTGTTTTCAGGGAAAGAACACCGGATGAAGCTGAGATTCTATTGAATAATATGTTGACAAATGAAAATAATTGGACACTTCCTGAGCCAACTCCTGAGCCTATTCCTAAACCAACTCCGAAGAAGAGGGGTGTTCTATTTCTCAGTCCTGAAGATATGCAAGAAGCAAAGAAATCTATGAAAGAAAAGGGTATTAAACCTGAAGATGTTAAGAATTTACCTCCTATTGAAGAAATACATGGTCTTAATTTACCGCCTGTTGAAGAAACATATGATCTTAATCCATCACCTATTAAAGAAACTCATGGTCTTGATAACCCGACACAGGTAGTAAAGGTAAATTCTCTCTATAGATTTGAGGAAGGTGATATTCCTCACTATAAGTCTGCTAGACAATGCTTAGAAGAGTTTGATAATTTTATTGTCAAACAAGAAAACTTCAATGCTTATTTTGGTAGACAATTGAAATACAATTTCAATATGCTTGAACACTTGGGTGATTATATGTCTAGAGTTAAAGGTGAACTTAAACTCATTAGTAAACATGCTTCTATGGTTACCACTCAAGTAGAACAAGTACTTCAAGCCCGGAATGATTTGCTCAATGAATTAAATAATAAGAATAATGACTATGCTGTTAGAGTGGCTACTAGAACTGGTAAAATGACTCAGGAACCTTTGTATCCTGAAGGCCATCCTAAGAGAATTGAGCAGGATTCTCAGAGAAATAATATTGATGCACCTAGTCCTTCTAAAAAGAAGAAAAAGAAAAATGATAGGACTTTGTATACTTCTAGTGAACCTATTGCTGAGCCACCTGAGAATCCAAATGATATTTCTATTTCTGATGCTGAAACACAATCTGGTAATGAACATGAACCTAGTGATAATGTTAATGAAGATGTTCATGATGATGCTCAACCTAGTAATGATAATGATATAGAAATTGAACCTGCTGTTGATCTTGATAACCAATCAAAGAATCAACGTTATGATAAGAGATACTTTGTGGCTATGAAACACGGTAAAGAAAGAGAACCATGGGTTCAGAAATCCATGCCTTTTCCTCCCAAACCATCCAAGAAAAAGGATGATGAGGATTTTGAGTGCTTTGCTGAAATGATTAGACCTATCTTTTTGCATATGCCATTAACTGATATGCTCAAAATGAATCCGTATGCTAAGTACATGAAAGATATTGTTACAAATAAAAGAAAAATATCGGAAGCTGAGATTTCCACCATGCTTGCTAATTATACTTTTAAGGGTGGAATACCTAAGAAACTAGGAGATCCAGGAGTACCCACTATACCATGCTCCATTAAAAGAAACTATGTTAAAACTGCTTTATGTGACCTTGGAGCCGGTGTTAGTGTTATGCCTCTCTCTTTATATCGTAGACTTGACTTGAATAAGTTGACTCCTACTGAAATATCTTTGCAAATGGCTGATAAATCAACTGCCATACCTGTCGGTATTTGTGAGGATATGCCTGTTGTGGTTGCAAATCTTACTATTTTAACAGACTTTGTTATTCTTGATATTCCTGAGGACGATAGTATGTCTATTATTCTTGGAAGACCCTTTTTGAATTCTGAAGGGGCTGTTATTGATTGCAACAAAGGCAATGTCACTTTTCATGTTAATGGTAATGAGCATATGGTACACTTTCTGAGGAAACAACCTCAAGTTAATAGTATCAACTCTATTGGAAAAATTCCATCGATTATTTTTGGAGGTTTTGAATTTTCTCTTCCTACCGTCAAGAAGAAATATGATATTCTTATTATTGGGGATGTGCATATCCCCGTTGAGGTAACATAGTGTAATTCGAAATTTCTCCGGTTCCATGTTACTCGGAATGGGTTTGTTAACAAGACTTGATCAACCTTGTTAGTGGATTCCTTTTGATGAGCATGAGATGGATGAAACTAGAAGGCACAACCTTCTGTACACTCTCTCTACTTTCTGTTATTTAGTTGAAATAAAGCAAAAATAGTATTTTCTGTCTGTTTTCTGAATTATCTATGCAATATAAAAATACCCCAAAAATAAAAGTTCTCCAAATGCCTTGCCAATTTAATATGATTTTTCTGGAATATTTGAGAATATCTGGCACTGAGAACACACCAGGGGAGCAAGCACCTGGCCACGAGGGTCCAGGGCGCGCCCCCTGCCTCATGGGCCCATGGTGGCTCCCGTCCACTTATTCCTGCACCCACACACTTCTTCTTCCTCCCAAAAAACCACCATCCAGCTCAAGCACGAGTTCTAGCTCATTTTTTTGCGATTTTTGATCTGCTTCCTCAAAGCACCTCTCACAAAACTACTTGGGGGATTGTTCCTTGGTATGTGACTCCTCCATTGGTCCAATTAGTTTTTGTTCTAGTGCTTTATTCATTACAAATTTGTGCTACCTAGGTGACCATGTTCTTGAGCTTGCATGTCAAATTTATATGGTTCCAAGTAGTTCTAATGCATGATATAGGCTCTAGGCACTTGTAGGAGTAGCTGCTATCAATTTTGTTGAGCTTGGATCACTTTTATTTGAAGTTACTAAAAATTTCAGAATTTTTCAGAAAATAATGAAGAGAGTTTTGAGGGGCTCATCAAGCCGAAGCTCGAAGGAAAAGCAAAGTGAGGAAGCAGAGAGGCCCAAATATAATTTGCCTCGCACCACAGAGGTTCGGCCGTGTGAATGGCCTTCCGATGATGTCTTGAGAGCAGCCGGGATTTATGATGATTTTTATGAATTGGGTGAGAATGCAGGCCTCACCGACTTCCTCCGCGGCCAACACGAATAGTATCTCTTACTCACCAATACTTTTGTGCAAAACTTCTACTATTATCCTAAGGAATCACCTCCTTCAGTAGAGTTTCATTTATATGATGAGGTTAAGAAGATGTCACTATATGAATTTTGCAGGGTTTGCAAAATACCTTTCGAGGGTAGCTTAGGGGAACCACATCGTAAAGATGTGGACGGATTTATTGATACTATTACTGTAGGGGTAACTAGGAAGGTTTCTGATGCAAGAATCACTAGCATACATTTTCTTGTTTTACGCTACTTTTCCATATTTGCTAGTCGTTGCTTAATTGGTCGCAAAAACTGTGGAAACCTTAGTGTTCTTGATATTATTATTTTGTTCCATGGTTTATTCTGTGATAACTCTGTTAGTATGGGCGGTATTATTGCCAAACGATTAAGTCTAAACCGTACGAAGGGCCCCATCTTTGGAGGTATTTATGCCTCACGCCTTGCTACAGACTATAACATACCTATTAGGCACTATGAAAAAGAAGAAAAATTACTGCCCACTGCTTATTTAGATTATAAGAGTATGGTAGCGCATGACTTTATTGTTACGAATAGGGAAGGGCGCTTAAATATAAATTGTTCTTTGATAAACATCACCCTGAGACTATTACCTTGCCTGCTCCTTCCTTTTTTGATTTATCTGCAGGTCCGTATCTCGTTCCGCTGGCGGCCATTAACGCCTACCGAACCCTACATCAGCCACGGAGCCGGAAAACACAATATGAACCTCCACGAGAGTCTAATTACCAGTGGGATCCGGAGATGATTGCCAACCAGTGGCAATCAGAGTCTTCTTCATCTCAGTACGACCCCGGCTACCACTATGGATATCCGCTAGGACAGCCGTGGCAATAGACCAACTTAGGCCAAAAGCCTAAGCTTGGGGTAGTACGTATTTCCCACCGACATTACATTCATGTTCACACACTCATTGCCAGATGTCGGTGCTCATACTCTTTCACTGCATTATCCATGCTAGTTTATTTTCCTTTTTATGCTTTCTTCTTGTGTGTTTGATAAACCTTAAGAAAACCAAAAAAAATAGTGATAGCTTTAGCTAGTTTACTTTTCTTGATGTATTAGTAATAATTAAAAGAAAACCCAAAAAGATTTCCTGTTCTTCTTTTGCTTGTTGGGAGCTTTCCCTTGTAAATAGTTTTTATTTCTTTTCTTTTCTTTAGGGGTCGATAGGAGAAGACCATAATGAAATTGTGTAAGTGACTCTTATATGCATTATTGTTGATTTAACCAAGAGCCCATATTGCCTTGTCTTCTCCTGTTTATTGAATGCTCGCAGATTCCAGCTTAGTCCAATGCACGTGCACTCTTATTATTCACATCGTTCGGTCATGCAAGTGAAAGGCAATTATGACGATATATGATGGACTGATTGAGATCGGAGAAGCTGGTATCACTACAAAAAAATACACTTCTGTGATGATACGTGTTTGCCACAGTAGGTCGCGTTTTTTGTCATGCATGTACATCCATGACGATTTTATGACAGAATCAAGATAGTCATACCTGTGCCGTCGTAGAAGTGTTCCATGACATTACCAAAATTATCATCACGGAAGTGTCCACTTCCATGACGATAAATCGCGCGTCACAGAAGTGCTTTCGTCAAGGGTGACCGACACGTGGCATCCACCGTAACGGAACGCCGTTATGCTATCGGGTCGGGTTTTGGATCCGATAACCCATTAACAGCCCCGACCAATGGGAAATTTCCACGTGTAAAATTCTTATTGGCCGGACGAAACACGTGTCAGCTCGTCAGTGGGTTAGATAGGCGCCTATGATATGTCGACACATGCCACGACCCACCACTGGACCATTTAGCTTACAAAGCCGGCCCGTTTGACTTGGTCAAAAGTTAACGGATTGGCCCATGAAAAGCCTGTTAACGGTCTCTTCACAAATAGCCCATTTTACGGCCCGTTAACTCATGGCCCGTTAGGCCCTAAAGGAAATCAGCCCAACAACGTCTTGTGGGCCATCAAATATAACACCAGCCCATTTCACTTTCGGCCCATGTATGGCCCACGACGTCTTTCGGCCCATATGAGGCCTTCGTATCTTTCGGCTCTTTATAGGCCCACAGTGACTCTAGCCCATAATGAACAGTAATTTTCTTTATACCCGTTAACGGCCCGTGATTTACATGGGCCATTTCCAGCCCGTGTTAGCTTTTGGCCTATTGACTAACCATACGTTCTTGGGCTCCTTTTCGGCCCTCGATTACTTCCGCCCACATCGCCTGTTCCCTAATGGGCCAAATTCGCCCATGGCAAGAGTCGGTCCACATCGGCATGTTCCCCAATGGGCCAAATTCGCACATGGCAAGAGTCAGCCCATTATCGTCTGTTACCTAATGGGCCAAATTCGCCCATGGCAACAATCGGCCCGCTTACGCTCGTTAACCTGCTATACTGCTTCCGGCTTCGCCCTATATTCTCGCCCATTAACGACCCGTTATGCCTGTGATGAATTAAGCCTTTGTTGTCCTCTGGCCTATTAATAGCTCGTTACCGTCTTTGGGCCGATACCAATTACGCCCGACACGGCCCATGTAGACCCATTTATCCAACGGCCCGAGGCCCACCGATTCTGAGCCCATTTATCGACGACCGTAGGAGACCCATGGATCCTACGGCCCGTATATGGCCCATGGTAGTTGCGCCACTAGCAAACCAGGGAAAAGAAGATTAGGAAATAAATAAGGTCAAACTAACGCTAGGCTATTAAGGTGATTGCACAGATTACATCCACTCATCATCAAAGATCGCCACCAAAGGCAAATATAGGAAACACCCTACACTATACAAAAATGGCTTGTTGTTTTCTTCATCCGTGGCTGCACGTTAAGAATAAATTTTTATCGCACCAAGACAAATTAAAACTATATAACAAAAGGAAGGTTGGCATAAAACTTAATAGTCTAGCGTATAAATGCACCACCGAAGTTTAGAAGCTCACCATTTGACCCGATCATTACGCTTTTCATGTTGTATTGTCCGATGGAGCACCATAACCTCGCCTTAATTTCCCTAGGCTCTGAACAACATAGCAAATGTCTAATAGTCTGGTTTCAAAACCATGCATATCTTGACGACATTGAGCAATGTTTCTCCTTGTTTCACAAAGGGTCTCTGTTAGGGAATGGACTTGTGTCTGGAGCGCAGATACAACATTGCTTTGAGCTTGCATATCTTGATCATGAGGCAGTTTGGACGATATTTCCTTAACGACCAACCCAATATTACGCAGGAACGTGTTTTTGGCACTGTTAGTGGACATGTACTGACACACTGCAGCAAGAGCTGACATTGTGGTTATAGTTGCCTCGCCACCTTCGTAAGGTGGCGGTTCCACCATTTTTCCATAGCTCATTTGAAAAGTTGAGGTTTTGCATTAGTAGTACCGCGATGTAAGATATTAAGGAGGCAGCAAAACCAAACAAAATAGCTTTGGTCTATATACATAACTTATTCTGGTGAACCCATGTAAAATATTAATTGTATTTTATTGCAAAGTACATAATAAAACCAGGTTCCAAACATATGACCATGTACCATCGCTAATGTATTGTCTATTTCTTCACATTGTATTGAGGGATAATGATAAAGAGACAAAGTTTATAATACGGTAAGCATAGTATGACATCATTCATATCACAAAACAACTGAGAACAGACAAACAGGCAATTGTAACGTTGTGTGGGCAAGTCCAGCACGGAACTAGATTACGGGTCAAGATCAAAGGAGCATCACTCCTCTCTTTTAAACCTTGTAAGGTGCAATGATACGCTAAGACAATTGTGTATAAAATTGAAAAGAGTAATAGACATTGGCTGTAAACCATGCAGTTCAAGGCACAAGTCAGAGTAAGTAGTAGTTAAAAGGCATGAGGATTAAGGACTTACAACAGAGGCTTTGACTGGTGTAGTCATGCCCTTCTTCTTGCTGGTGTGACAGTCCTTGAAGATTTCCACAGCATTTGGTTCAGGTACTTTTTGGTCCTTGCAGGCTTTCCTCTGCAATTCGAACAAGTCAATATAGATCTGATAATATGGTACAGCGAAAGCTAATTACAAGAGCCTCGCAGTGTGCAATATAGCTACGAGATCCTGTCGTCTATTGGAATTTCACTTTCGTACGGTTGGCCTTGTTCTTTGAACAGTTCACCTACAAGAAGATAGATTTGTGTGGCACATGCGTAAACAGCACTTCAACATGTGATCTGATCACATATATATAATGTACCTGATACTTCGGATCAAACCAGTGTTCAACAAGGCCCCTCCAGTCTACATCCGATATATTTTCCACTTGAGATGTTTGGGAAAGTTCACTTCTAGCCTTGCCTTCAAAGTGAGTTTTCCTCAAGTTATACCGATACTGTCGCAGAGCAGACTTGAAAACATGGGTGCAAGCTTGTCTGGTTGCACCATCTTGTCTATCCAACTTGAACCTCATCTGTTGAAAATTATGGGAGTCTCATTATCAGCAACCTAGAAAGTATGGGACAGAGCAAGAAAATATTACTAGTTTCCATACATAACCATACTTACAGATAAATGGTCGAGGAAGGTGTTGAACTGGGTTTCGTCTTTGTCATTCCTGTACTGAATCCATGTTGAGAGGATACGTACATGAAACCTGACGGCAACTGCTGCCTCTGATACTAACTTGGTTGACTCTGTAACATCACGTGGCCTTTTTAAACCTGCCTCAAAACGGATCTCCATTCTTCCTCCTCTAGATTTAGTTAACCTATCGAGCATTATCCCTGATGTTTGTTTCCTCTTGCGCCTAGGTGCTAGTACAACAATGAACATAGGAAGTGTTAGTGTACACCAAACTGTGAGACTACATATAAAGAAGCATGCAATCAGAATTTGACTCCAAAGAACTACCTTCTTGTTGTTGAAGCTCACAAGGTTCATCGATATTGCCAACTCGCCTTGTGTCAAGAGTTCTTGGGAAGTAGTGTCGTGGCAAGGGAGCTTGGGAACCTCTGCTAGCTTCAGTTGACGACGAGTAAGTCGTGCACCGGTAGTACTATGGTAGGTGTTGCAAGAACTAGGGTTGTCTCTGCTTGTTTGGTGGCAGCTATTTGTTTTGTTTGGCTTTTTTTGCAACTCGTGTAGCATGGGATGCTGTGTTTGTAGAATTTCCGCTGGACTTTGACCTTCTATTGCACCATCGCACCAGCAGAATCTGCAGGATTCATCCGCTTCTCATTCCCTGCCATTCTGTGTTTCTTCCTCTTTCTCTGTGCCATGTTAAGTCAAGCCGACAAGAAAAACGAATAGCAATTTAGTTCTTCAGAAAAAATTGATGTGTGATGCAGACGAACTGAACTTTGATGTTAGACAACCACATGATAGGAGGATGTAATATGTATGAAAAACAGGACGGAAGAGATAACCAGAACTATGATGTGTAAACTAAGAAGAAGACATTTCACCAAATTAGAAGCAACGCAATGGAAGGTAGACACCATATGAAAGATGCTACAAATATCGCTCTGCCAAGTTAACATTGTCTCATCATAAATGGCGTTTAAACAAATGTGAAGTAGTACAAGAAATAAATCATATGCAAGATGCAAACAACATCACACTACCATGTTAGAGGTCTCTCGTCATTAGTGCCATTGCATATTCACAGCTTATGATGTGTAAACTAAGGAGTTCAACAAATTAGAAGTAATGAAAGCTAGACACCATATGAAAGATGCAACGAATATCACTCTACCAAGTTAAAAATGTCTCGTCATAAGTGCCATTTCAACAAATTAGTAGTACAAGCTAGAAAAGAATGTGAGATGTAACCTATATCACAGGCCGAAGTCAAACGTGTCTTATGATAAGTGATTGTTGCAGGTTACACAACAGTAGTAATTTGATGTAAGAACATGGTGTGATAGACAGATATTGTATGTTCTAGAAACAGGAACACGTGTCTTATTCAAGTATAATGTGTAAAGTAAGGAGATGGAATTCAACAAAATTAGAAGCAATACAAGCTAGACATCACACATAACATGCAACCACATATAACATTGCCAAGTTAGAGGGGCACCGTGATGCTGCACTAGGGAGACGTGCTCATCATAAACACAGCTTTGTTGAGTGTCTATGCATGCGTTGTCTTGGAAATCATCTTGGGGTGTGGAGGAGTAGAAATCAGAGAGGCCCTCCGCTCGAAGGAGCACCTTTATCCGCTGCCTTGCTAACTTCCTTCCGCTTTATTCATTTTGAATTGTCAAGTAAAACCGACAAGAAAAAGCAATAAAATTCTCTCTTCAGAACTCATTCATGCATGATACTGACAATCACTACTTTGATGTAAGGCAAAGACATGATACCAGGATGGAATATGTACGAAAAACAGGATAGCATGGCATGTTCACAACTGTTTGTATAAACTAAGCAGAAACCATTCCAGCAAATAAGAAGCAGTGCAAGCTAGACACCACATGAAATATGCAACCAATATGACTCTGCCAAGTTAAAAGCGTCCCATCATAAATGGAATTTCAACAAATTAGAAGCAGCGCATGCTATAAATCATATGAAAGATGCAACTAATATCGCATTGCATATACTAAAGGTGTCTCGTCATGTCGATGGATGCGTGATACAAAAAAACAATAGTTTTATGTAAGGACATACTTAATAGATAGATGTATTATGTACTAAATACAGGAAGGCATGTCACATTAACAGGTATAATGTATAAGCTAAGCAGACTAGCACATGCAGTTTAACCAGATTGGAAGAATTACAATCTAGACACCATATGCAACATGCAACCACATATCATGCTGCCAAGTTAGAGCAAGCACCCGCGATGCTAGTGTAGGGGAAATGATGTAATCAACTACAGAGCTACGTTCACTATCTTCATCTAGCATTTCTGTTTCTTGAGAATCATGTCGGGAGGCTGACGCTGCATTCTTTAAATGAGGAGTAGTCCCCTTGCCTGCCTGCCTCGTCATAAGTGATTGATGAGGGATACACGAGAACATTAGTTTGATGTAAGAACATGGTTAATACACAGATGTACTACTATGTACCAAAAAACAGAAAGGCATGTCATATTCAAAGGTATAATGTGTAAGCTAAGCAGATGCAATTTAACCAAATTGGAAGCAATACAAGCTAGACATCTGGCTGGAGTGGTGAGCATGATCATCTAGGACCGAGAGCCCGGTGGGAGGCGGGCTACTTCACCACCATCGCAGCTTTTAGTTGGCTTCGTGTGATGCCTATCTTTGTTGGGCTTGTCACCGGCTCGCCAAAGGCCCTGCCACGACTAGCTATTTGTCTTCCGTGCTCACGGATGGTGGTTCATGTAAAAAATATTTCCTTATCTTACCGACTTCGCCTTTCAATACAAGCTAGACACCATATGGAACATGCAACCACATATGACACCGCTGGTTAAAGCAAGCACTGGATGGTGGTTCATTGCGAGCAAGGTCATCAACTCCAGCTACGCCATCGTCTCCATCTGCCGACATCGCACCCTTTATAGCGCCAGAACGTGTCTTGCCTACCCGCATACTGAAGCTGGAGCGACTTCTCTCTTTCTTTTTGGCTTCTCCCATGGCAGCAGAGTCTGAAATACCCTTGCATAAAAAGACAATAGTGAGAGTAAGGGTGAAGTGTGTGCGTAACTAGTGCACCGTAAAAGTAGCAGATAGCAGTGTGGCTGAAAAATAAATGACAGGAGACATATGATAGCTCTACAACATTGCATGGCAAACAAAATTAGATTCTACTCCGTATGATTTTGTAATATATGAGCACAGGAAATGCAGGTTCTCCTCCAGCATGCCACCACATGTGGTCATACCTCCCACCAGTCATTGTTGACGATCTTTCTCGAACCTCCAACGACCACCGGCCCTGACCCCTACCTCTGCCGCCCTGCCCTCCCATCGACCTCACACCACCGCCGTGCTTGGCAGCGCCTCCAGGCCATCCCTTTAATCCCGGCCGACCTCCAAATCGGGCGCCAGAGTTCTAGGCCGCACACGCCCTAAGATAAACACTATATGCTGCTTCCCGACGTAATAGGCATACTAGCGCCTGTTAAGCCGGGGAATGCTTCCGTTAATTGGGAATCAACTGGCTAGAGATTGAAATTCAGGGGGGCGACGGACCTCTAGCTAAGGTGAAATAGTATATGAGGAGAAACCTTGTGCATCACGAGTTACTAGGAACATCTAGTATCAAGAAGAAGCGGTCAACTAGTGTCTTCTGTGGGATGAATACCGTGCAAGCAGAGACGTAAGATTTGCACGAATAAGGGAAGAGGAGTACCTTTTTTGGTTGCCGGTATGGTCACCTCCACATGTCGCGCCGATCTTCTTCTTTTTACCGGGGAAACCGATGTTCTGGAGGGTGCAGGCTAAATTGTTGACTGTGTTGCCATGGCCGTATGTCGGTAGAGGGGAAGCAGATCTGAGGCGGCGAAGGACGGCGTAGCAGGAACAGCTCCGGTGCGGTGGAGGGTGGCGAAGTTGGAGCGGCAGCGGTGAGGCGCAGGACGGCGTGGTTGAACTGGCTCGGGTACGGACGGCTCGGCCTCGGCTTCAACTACTAGTCGTGGAGGACATTGCGGTTGAGGTTGCGGTGAACAACGACGTCGGGGTATCGGCTCCGGCGTGATGGAGGAGGGCGGCGGTTGATGGGTGGGATGGGGTGGCGGACGGAGGACGCCGGGTTTCGCGGCTAGTGGAGAGGCAGTTTTGGCGCCCACGGAGTATGAATGGGGAATCAGACGGGTGGGGGGAACCATGTTTCGGTCTGGGACGCGCTTGTTTTTGGCTTTTTTGAACGTAAGATGGGACGCGCTTGTTTGAAATTTGGGAAAGTACAAACTTTGCCCCCTCTTAAATTTCGGACCTCATCATGGGTTGGGGGTAGGATGGTAATCCTGTGTCCCAAATTGTGGGGGGGCGATTTCGCCGCAGCATGTGTGCTTAAGCGCCATTGTGTATGAATGTTTTTCGATGCGGTTGCGTGGCGCCTAGATGAAGCTATAAACCTACCCCGGTTTAGACCTTTGGACGTCGGGCCGGTAGGTTTCACGGGTCGAGTTATTAGAAAAGTAATTTCCTTGTACTACCAAACATTGGTCTCACGCGGTTTCAAGTAGTAGAGGCTCTTTTGGCGCTTCGCTCAAATTTTGAAACACAAGCATTCACGCTTAGAGTACTCTTGAACTATGAGGATTGACCTAAATAGACAATGTTATATTTGACCTTGTATGTTTGAAAACCTCATTAAATTATCCGCTTCTTTTGAAATTTTGACACTTGAAAATCCTATAACTATGATTATTTTGGAATGGAGGAGCTAATTTGAATCTATTTTGTACACTACTACATATGCTATTATGTACAAAATCAGAGCAAAGATTGGTGCCCCATAATTTAGGTATGGTTTACAAATGCCATGATATCAAATTCAAATAATTGAATGGACTTCACGTTGAATTCGATTTTTTTAAACCACCTTAAGTTGAATTCAAATGTATGCTAGTTCATAGGTAGCTATTTATAATGTCCATTGTGTAACTTTCGTATGTATAATGTGCTTTACACACACAACATGAACTATACTCACGTTTATATTCGATTGCTAAAGAGATGCATTGTCGGGAGTTCAAAATACTAACTGTGTGGATCAATTGTGTCGAATAATAACATAGACATGCTCAAATTCGATAGAATCTAGATGTCTGATGGATCAATGACCACTCCTTACGTGAATTGCAAATATCATGATCCCATCCTAATAGTTGGATACAATTTATATCTTTAATCAATGTGTAGAGCAGTCTTTTATGTGTAGTTTCACTCTCCATCTGTGGTCTCTCACACATGCTCACACACTCTCTCCCGAGGTGTCTTTCTCGCACACATGCTCTAGATATAACCCTCCCTCCCTCTCGTAACCATTTACGACTGTTTTCACTAATCTTTATCACAAGCACTCTTCCTCTCGCAAACATACACATGAACAATCCTCATCGACCCTTTCTATATACATGGACCTGCCTACGTGTCTCATGTACGCACATTATCTTTACGCATGTCCCTCACGCATTGTCTCACACCTCTCTTCCTAATCGACGAGTATGATTCTAGCAGAGCATTCTGTAGGATGCCCCTTAAAGTTAGGTTGGATGAATAGTAATATCGAGATAAAGGGGTTACCTTAGTCCGAGAACCTAGGGTTACAAATCCTAGCCGGCTTTGTCAAGGACATAGAGTCCTTCACAATTCTGCTATCTTTGTCTTGTACGACTAGTCATCCATGGATCTTCCTAAATGCGCCACGGGCCGACCAATGTGGCGCAGATTGAACCGAACGAAGGGCCTCACCTCGACCCATCGGACCTCACGCGGTGACACACCCTCCGCCCCCACGCCTCATTATCTTCTCACACCCACACATACCAACACAAACACCACACACACGTAAAATTTCTCCTGGTGCATCTATTCCTCCCCTTGCATATACACACTCAAGGGAATGGAATCTCTTGTCGTGATGTCATATTCGCTCTCTCTCTAGACCACTCTCATTTCTTGTGCTATCTCCCCCGTCCGGCCCCTCTATCCATGCCTCTCTCGAATACGTAATACACACACTTACCTCTCTAGGCCCCGCCAAATGCATCAACTACATATTCACACATGTTACATCACGCACCCATTGATCTAAAAATCCTCTCTTCACGCTTATTTCGATACAACATTCCTTTTGAATAAAGTGTGGCCAAAAATTATTTTAGAGTTTCTACATATATACAACATTACAACGTTATATGGAGGAGTACTGACGCTAATTTGCATTGCATGGTGCCCACAATGATATTTATTCCAAGACTTTGTGAAATTGTATATTTTTATACTATATACAAAGTTAGTCATAATAAAGAGAAACGAAGAGCATCTCTCTCTCCATCGTGATACCCCCCAGATGCCCCTTTCACGTATGCACACAAAACTATCTCCGTGTCCTCTAAAAGTAAGCCCCAGAAAATTCACGCATGTTTCATCTTTCTCTCACGATATATGCAATGACGATCATTGTATTCTAAGCGAAAGCACGATACATACATTGGACTTCAGAATCCACTCATTACGGTCACCATTTATGTTTAGTAGTTATTATACAGTCACGGGCTCACCGTACAACTCTGTATTTGCTGATGACATGACTAGTTGACCAGTTAAACGCTCCACGTGGCACCTCTAGTGTTGCATCGCATTATCTCACTACCATCGTGCCCACCTGTCGACTTGTATCTACTCTACATCTACACTCTTATAAAATACATAAAATACACTCTTATAAAAAACAGAGTTGGTGATGATGGTGTGCCTGCCATCCTGCAATATAGGCCGTCCGATTTATATCTGATGGACAGGAAAGAAACTATGGCAATTTTGCAAAAAGGTACCCACACACCTCTCCACATTTGCAAATAAGGCCTTCCCCCGTCATCCTTTTCTCTTACAAGATAAACAAGTCATACAAATGCATCTTGATGTTACGTGCAACGCACGGGAATCTTGCTAGTAAGAATGAAAACAAACGACAAAAAAATATTTGGACGGTGGTTCGAAGTCATGACCGCGGGCACAGCGGACAAGGTGGCCTTGTATTGGTATGTTGAGCCGTCTGTTTTAACACACAGGAGCTGGTGTGGTGATTATACACACACGCACAGATGCACACGAACTGCAACCATGCAACACTCACACAAACACATGCACCCACGCACGCACGCAACACTCACACGTACACACGCAGCCATGCATGCACGCAACACTCACATGCACGCACGCAACACTCACACACACACGCATGCATGCACACACCAGTACACCACACGACCAACACACACTCTCACGCTCAAGTGCTCAACCTACACGTGCATGCGCACACATCAGGCCCTAACAGACACATACACAACCAGGTGATTCCCGCACACGGGTTGGAGCCTTGTCGCGCCTGCGTAAATTTGTGTTTATCTGACCTTTTGCCTATGCGAACTGACAGCTGGGACCCACAAGGAACATGGTCAATTTAACTAGTCAACATGGTGCCACGCAGACTATTTGGCCGATCAACAGAGTGCAATCCGATGTTGAACTGTGAGCAAGTGACCGTATAATCACCGCAAAACGTATATAGTGACCGTAATCAGCTTATTCTGAAGTTCGTGACCGATACGCTTTTCTCTCTGAGGCCCTCCAAAACTACATCTCTACACGCTCGCATGTTACATCTAACAACTATGCAATACAACACTACTACTACACACTAACACAATAAATCATATGTGTTTTAGTTTTACTAGATATCATATTATTACTTATAATTATTCAGTTTGCATACATTAAAATTGCCTTTGAAATGTATGGCCAAGATTATCATCACAAGGAAAAATCCGCCCTTTCCTGCTTAATCGGGTTTGTATCGATGGATCGTATGAAACAGCAAAACTATAGTACTATACAAGACAAGTGACAGTTCACTGGGTCGTCAGGTCGCTACTCCTCCGTCAGAAGAGTGGAGCGCCGCTTTCATAAATCTTCTAGTCCCTTTCGCCGACATGTGGGACATCAAGCTACCGGGTCCAATTGCCATACCGGAATACAATGCAGAGCAGCCGGGGTGAAGCACCCCAGTCATGGTGCCGGAGTAGTAATGAGCAATGAGGCGTCAAATCACAAAGAAGCACCTTTCCCGTGGTTAAGTTGGAGGGACGAAGCAACCATCATTTCACTCGTTGTTGAATCCCTTCTCCCTCATCTTCTTCAACTTAACCACGTGTTGCTTCTATCGTTGTTCTGCCTCATGTGGGACGCGGATCGGCTTGGTAAAGCACTGGCACGTGGGACCGCATGTTAGCAAACCGCCAGGACAACGTCCTCCGAAAATAAGAAGCCTAATCCTAGACTTACAAAGGGCTACATAGCTGCTACGTATACTTTCCATCTAATCTATATATGCCCCCGATTTTCGTGGGTGGGCCTAATCTCTCCTTTAATCCAATCAAATAGTCCCACATCACATCAGTTCGTAACTTTACATAAACCATTATGTGGACGTAGCATTGCTCAAATAAGAAACCTCCCCTGCCATCCGCGCGGCAAAATCACCTCCTTTTTACTAATCTTGATTCTATAATTTTTTAGATCAATATAATTGAGATTTGTATAGATAGCACACAGGAGCAAAACCAAGTGGTACGGTTAAGGGCGTCCAAAATGTGTAGCCAAATGTGAAAATAGCTCTTGGCATCGTGGGAACCATTGTGGACGGTGTTGCCAAAGCCAAAAAGATGGAACCAATGCTCCCTGATTGATTGATTGAAGGAATAGAAAAATGCAACGTCTCTCCTCTTTCTCCCATGCTTGGACGCATGTAGTATAGTATAGAGCATAGAGTCTACTCCCCTGTCCCTTCTATCACAAATCACAAAGCAGTGAGGCGTCAAATCACAAAAGCACGAACGAAGCAACCATCATTTCACTCTTCGCTGACTCCGCTTCTTCATCGTCTTCTTTGAGAAATCATCTCACTGCACTAGTACTCCTAGTAGTACTAGTAAAGGAATTCCTGGATGCAAATAAGGCGGTTGTCTCGGCTTGCAGGCGGCACTTGCGAACGACTTAATGTGGTCTCCCTCAATGGTGTTCTCCGTCGAACGCACTTCGCCAAACCACCAAAAAAAAGATATCGTCGACGCCGCCGCAATGGGGAAGGAAGTCAAATATAGTTACTACCTCCATTTTTTTGTACACAAGGCCAGTATATCAAAATTACAATTTGCAAAGGGCCACTAACACTAATTGAGGCCAAATTGACGGGGTTAGCAACCAAGGACATTAATATCCCCCGCATGCATGCGGAAGTGAGAAGGTTGGTTTGCATGGCGCTGCATTAATCAAGCGATGAGGAGTGGGATGGTTAGCTCTTTGGTCTTTGGAGAAAAAAATATGCATTAATTGACACGTGAAACGAGGAATTGTATCGATTAGATCCCGCGAAGGAAAACCCCGCCTTTCTTTTTTAACACTAGTACTCCTAGTGCGTACGTACTTATCCTGTTTGGGTCTAGGCCTTGCATTGCCAAACTTCGCCACACATTTTGCCAAGCTTGCCTAAAGTTTTCAAAATGAGAAGGAGGTACACTTGCGACGGGCTGTCGTGGTCGCACCGCACCCTCACACGGTCGCTCCTGACGCCAAGGGTCGCACCGCACCCTCACACAATCGCTTCCCGCACGCCGCAAACCCAACCAAGGGAACGCCCTCATCGACACGTCTTGTCGCATGTGAACAAACCAAACTCAGCCATCCTATCGCTGACACATAATTTTCGCTCATAGAGTATGTTTATCCAACCGCATGTTGGGGAGTATCCGACGGCCCGCGTGCGGTGGTCTGTGGGGAAGAAGAAGAGGTGAGGAAGAAGGAAAGAAGGGTTAGGAGACGAGGATATTCATCCAACCGCCTGAAATGGTAGAATGACCCAAGTCAGCGACTTGCATAACAAATATATGTTTTACACAGCAAAAGATCCATAAAACAACAACATAAAGAAAAACTATCATCGCCGCGAAAGAGACGGCCTCGTCGTCTTTGGCTGCCGGGCGAACCAGCCGACGTGGTGTCTCCGCATCGTGGTTGTCCTCGGCCTCTAGCTACTGCTCAAGCGGAGCATGCGGGCACTCGCACGGACGAGAGCACAACCCGTTCAAGTCGAGGACGTCCGGTTCCGCTGCGCAGAGGACCTCGATGGCAGCGGCATCCGCGCTTCCACGCCGAGTCGAGCCTCCGCCGCCCGTTCAAGTCCAGAGATCCGGTTCCACCTGCAGGAGGGCGTCGTTGAGAGCGGCATCCGCGCTCTCTGCCGAAGTCGAGCCTCTGCCGCCTGGTTCAAGTCCGGGACGCCCGGTTCCGCTGCAGGAGGGCTCGATGGCAGCGGCATCCGCGCTCCGCCTCAAGTTGAACCTCCGCCTCCCGGTTCACATCCACGACATCCGGTTCCGCCTGCAGGAGAGCCTCGATGGCAACGGCATGCGCGCGCTCTGCTTTGAGTTGAGCCTCTGCCTCCCGGTCCTCCGTTAGTATCGCCATGTTGAACCGCTGATCCGCCTGCACCATGGGTGACTCGGACGCCGGCATGAAGTCGACGTCCATCGTCTCATACCCATCAGGGGCCTTCTGCGCCGCGACCTCCGTCATGAACATTGGATCGGCTTCCTCCTCCTCGTAGCTTGGCTCCAAAGAACTCGGGGATTGGCCCGCCGCAAAGCGAGCTTGGGAACGGAGGTCTGTGGCGCCGACCGCCGCCGTAATTTCTGCATGGTGCTCCGCGCCAAGATCTTGTAGTAAGTGATCTTGCGGCGCACCATGGCTTTCCAAAGAACTAGGGGCGCTTGATGCGGCTAGGGATCAAAAGGTGGGGAATGGGCTGAGATTTGGTGTGGTTTTAGGGCAGTGGCTGGCGAGAGCCGAGCAGCGAAAGGTTCCGTGTGAATAGTGGTTCCGTGACGACCGGTCAATCGGTTTTGACTGACATCGCTCTTGTCACGTTCGCGTTGCATCCCGCACGCTGGACCTCCACGCCGCCACCGAATGGAATGTGCTTGCCTTGCTTTTTGCTCGCTTGTTGGACCGCAGCTGAGAGCAAACCGACGCCCCTCCCTCCCCGCCAAGGCCATTTATTATACCACCACTCCCTCCATTTTATGCGTAGTAAATAAAAATAGAGGGAGTATACTATGGATGAGGATCCCCTGACGTGGCCGAACCCATTGAGTAACTGACATGCGGGGCCTAGCAAGCATGGGGTCCGCCAGTAAGTGACCAAAAGGGAGGGTAAGGCAGGGATACCTATGTCAGAGGATCCACTTCCACTATAATACTTTGACCAAATGTTAGAGTAATAATATATGACATGCAACTTACACAAATGTTAGAGTAATAATATATGGCATGCAACTTACACAAAGCATACAGGGTCTAATGCGTTTTTCGAGGCTAACTTTGACCAAATGTTAGAGTAATAATATATGACATGCAACTTACACAAAGCATACGGTCAAA
The DNA here is from genome assembly GCA_021605205.1 of Aegilops longissima. Taxonomy (NCBI): domain Eukaryota; kingdom Viridiplantae; phylum Streptophyta; class Magnoliopsida; order Poales; family Poaceae; genus Aegilops; species Aegilops longissima. The sequence goes on along the minus strand of JAHIAM010006492.1, from coordinate 41,263 downwards.
TTCATATGTAAAGGAGTTTCCAATGATATAATTTTCACATTATACATCTCATGTACTATTAATCTTGTCAATAGTCAAATTGGAAACCATCTCGAGTACAAATCTAGGAGTACGTCTTTAATCTAACAATATTGATTGGGCGTTGTTGAATGTTGATACCTTTTTTTATCAAAGTAGAGATACTTTGACTACACATAAAACTTATATGTAAACTAGAAAGGATAGGAGGGAGTATATTGTATGTTCAAAAATGAAACGAACATCGAATACCCTTTTATATATGATTTGCGGATGCTATGATCACCGGTTCAAAATTTTGAATCCGCTTTAGGTATCACGTGCCCCACTCGCTCCTCTCGATTTCATCTCGGGTCCGGAGATCTATTGAAAGAGGACTAGGTGGGTACATGCGAATGATACTCGGCGGAATGTTCAAATGAGGCATGCGGAGGATGGACTCGATCGAGGGCTTACATGATCGATGGAGAAGAGGGTTGGAGAGGAATGAGAAATAAGCAAACGCCACATGACTATACTTGAACGGCTCAAATAAACAATAAGTTGTCTCGCTTGGCCTACATAGTGAAAGGCCTAATACACAACACGGAGCAATGACGCTCGAATATGGCCGGGAAAAAAGGGAAACCGACATGTGGGGCACACCTGTCAGGACGACATAGCGCAAAATAGTCCAATAGAGGAGCTGGCCAACGACCTCCTCACCACCGACAACCGCTCATGTGGGTCGTTAGCCAACAACGGGCGCAGCTCCAGCACCGCCTCGACATGGCGACCACAAAGAGCGACAGCTCATATCGCCGCTAGACACGGTCGGTTTCAGGTGCCGAGGGTGGCGTTAGTGCTGTGGCACGACCAACGGTATGTTTGGTTTGTGCCCAAGGTTGCCCCATCAAAGCATTGGGTAGCCAAAATTTTGGTTGAGGTATTGGTTGCCCATGATTTGGCCAACATTGGCAAGAAAAATGAACTAGAGTTGGCTAGAGTTCATTGGCATGCCAAAGAAATGGCAACCATCCAAACAAAGACCAATCTTTGGGTCATGACCAAATTTTGGTTGTGGTATTGGTTGCCCATGATTTGGCCGACATTGGCAAGAAAAATGAACTAGAGTTGGCTAGAGTTCATTGGCATGCCAAAAAAATGGCAACCATCCAAACAAAGACCAATCTTTGGGTCATGACCAAAATTTTGGTAAGGTGCACTTTGGCCACAATCCAAACACACCCCAACACCCGGCTCGTCGAGGATGCACGGGGCGCCGCGACGCATCCGCGGAGTGGTGTAGCGTGGCCAACTGCATCCTCTGGACCTGAGACCATGCCGGGTCGTCTTGCTTTCTCAATGACATGCGGGGATCGCATGTGAGCAAAGGGCATCTCCAACGTTGCCACGACCGCAGCTGACTAACCTGGCACACCAAAACCCTCGTCCCTCGCGCCGTCGCGCAGTGCGTTCCCAGCCGGCGCCAGCTGCCCGCATTCATGCCATCCATTCGTATGTCGTCGTTCAGAGGCTCGATGCCCTTAGAACCAAATCCGGCGACTTAATGACGCACCCAGACGCTTGGCCTCACCGGAATGCGCTACTTAAAGCGGCAACGCCCAGCTAACCTCCACACCATAGCACATCGTCCTCCTACCTGGCACCACATCCGCCATGACCGCAAGTGCGAACGCTCCGCAGGAGAGCTTGTCTTCGGGGGATGAAGCTCGAGGTCGACACCCTCGCTCAAGTCGCCTCTCGTGACGCAATAGCGGCGTAGCCGGACGCGGACGCGACCGCACAAGCGGTGGCCACGCTGGCGGCCGACGACAGGAGCACCGTCAGCCACGCGTCCTACTTGTCGCCGTCCAACGTCCGGCACCGCCGAGGTCGGGGACTCCTCCGAGGATGAGTAGGGCATGGGAGGTGGCAGGGCATGGTGTGCCAACTGGCTGGTCTGTATCTCGTGTTCTACTCTTCCTCGCCGGAGACCGCACCTTCACTTCACGGGTCTTGAACCCCGCCTGCATATAGAGATCGCAGATGGAGGACGCCGGTCGCCGCCAGAGAATAGGTATAGGGTTGGGTTTCTTTTTTTTCTGTCCTATAAAAGTTCGAAATGTAATGAAAATCTGCCGTGTTTGCAGTAATCTCGGCCGGTGTATATGAACTTTCACAATAATATACATATTGTAGGAGTACTAGCAAGATGCCCGTATGTTGCACGGAAGATCAAGATCTTGTGGGAGAAAAGGATGAACGAGGGAAAGCCTTATCTGCAAATGTGGAGAGGAGTGCGGGTAAATTGTCATAGTTTCCTTCCTATCCGTTAGATATAGATCGGACGGCCTATATTGCAGGATGACAGGCACACCGTCATCACCAACTCTGCTTTTTATTGAACCGAGACAAATCTAACATGCGAAGTAAAATAAACACATAGGGTCTATACATACACAAATTATCTTAGGCACTCCAATAGTACGTCCACTAAACATTCACGCATTTCACATCTTTCTACATCTACGGGAACCTACGAAAGGGTTAACATAAATTGCCTCTCTCTCCTCCCCTGATTTTTGGTGGTGGGCCCCTCCCTCCCCCCAATCTACAATCAACAGCTCACACGTTTCACATTATGTTAATTACGTAACTGGGATTACGTAGGTGTAGCATTACTCGTCCTAAAAAACCCAACTAAGCCAACCTCCCAAAGATATCGCTGGAAAAGACCCGTCGCGCCGCTTTAGTCGGGATTACCGGATTACTAGTAGTAGTATCGATGGATCGCGCAAGCAACAATTTTTTTGAGGGGCGAAGCACCTAGTTTAAAAGGAAAAAGGCGGTACACTCATAGCACTCTGTCATGGTCGCATTGCACCCCACACATGTTCGGTCCTGCACACGGCTCACGCATACGCAACGCGCTTCGCTTGCCTCTTCACCGACACGTGGGACTGCACTTGGAGAAATCGACCATCGCCAAACTCCCCGCCCACCGCGAAAATCCTCCCCCCCACACCCAAAAATCCCCCAAATCTGATTCAACCGCCTTCGCCAACTAGCCAATAATATTCCCCAAACCCCCCCCCCCCTGTCCCCTCCACTCCATTCGCCCGCCAAAGCCGCCCTCCCGCCGCGTTCGGCGATCATCTCGCCCCACAAGACACTCGTGAGACTATCGTCATCTAGCCGCGCCGCCACCTCAGCTACGTTTGTGGAGGCGCCGGGCGGTCAGCGCCGCCATCACCGGGCGACGTTCAGGTGGAGACGAACGGCGGTCAGATTCTCCTACGGTACACGCATTCTAGACGAGGCCCGTTCATGTCGGTGTAGCGCTGAATGTTAGCTGATAGACGTTGTTAATCTCACTGCTTGTCAAGTAGTTTATCGTCAATATGCTCGCTTAAGAAGCTTCCTTGCCCTGTTCTGCACTCAATCTGCTTAGCTGAGATGGCATGCCAAGGCCGATTAGTTGCTAAAATATCCTGCCATATATTTATTGTGACGTAGATTGCCATGGTCTAGTAGCCAATCTGTTAGGTGAAATAGCGCTACACCATTTTATACTCGATCTTTGTTGCTGCGATGGCCTTCGATAGTTCGATGGCTGTGTGCTCGGCCTCATTGACTGCTGAAACAGTCTGCCATAATTTGGTACTCAAATCTGTTTGCTGAATTAGCTTTACATATATTTCGTTACTTAGATCTGCTCGTCCAAATATCTTGCCATAGCTTTAGACATCGACCTGGGTATTTTTTTATGGACTTCATAAAAAAGCATATATGTTTTTCCTGTAATATCTAGTAGAAGAACTAATTTGTATGTCTAACAGATGGATAGGACTTGGATAACTTCTACTCGAAGATTCTCCGCTGCATATGTCGAGGGGGTTGAAAACTTCATGAACTTTATCAGAGCTGAGTATGGTGGTCCGAAATCAGATGTGCTCTGCCCGTGTAGCACTTGTATGAATTCAGTTACAAGACCCCAGTCAACTGTGCAAAATCATCTACACTTGTATGGGATGTCGGTCACATATACTAGGTGGGTTCATCATGGTGAAGCTGTGAACGCCAATGTTATTGACTACATGGAAGCAGCAGATCACCATCTTGATCTCTGCTGATGCTCGTGGAAGAGGAGGAGGAGGTGGTGGTGGCGGAGCCAGTGAGTTTGACCAACATTGAAACAATGCTACTGAAATGCTCGTGCATTCCGTGAACTTTCACCGCAGAAGAAAAGCGGTGGGCCCGCATGTTGGAACAATGCGACATTGTTGTCACCCGAAATAAGCTGTCGGTATTCTCAGCTATGGTCACCTTTCTTGGTGAAGACATCTGAGCGGATGACCAACAAATCATTCGATGCGATGTTGGCTGCTTTCCGCAAATCTTTCCCAGATCGTCTCGAGCTGCCACACACCTACAAAAAATGAAGAATTTCCTTCGTGCAGTTGGAATTGGATATGATATGATCCATGTTTGTAAGAATAATTGTGTTCTGCTCCGGAAGGATTATGCCAACTTAAGTGAATGCCCAAATGCAAATCATCAAGATGGAAAGATGGCGATGCTGTGAAGAGGATTCCTCATAATGTTACGAGACATTTTCCAATTACACCAAGATTGCGAGAGGTTGTTTCATGATGTCAAACAAGAGAGGATGTATTGTGGCATTCTAGGAACTAGGAGTACAGAGATCGAATGTAATGAGCCATCCATCTCATGGTAGTGAGTGGAAAAGCTTCAATGATAAACACAAAGAGTTTGTCATGACCCGAGAAACATTAGACTTGGCTTAGCTTCAGATGGATTTAACCCATTTGGCCACCAGAGTGCCACATATAGCATGTGGCCAGTGCTTGTTATCCCTTACAACATGCCTCCAAATGTCTGCACCAAAGAATCAAACTACATGATGGCCTTGCTCATCCCAGTCCAAAAAGTCCTGGAAAGGATTTTGATTTGTTCATGGAGCCTCTTGTGGAGGAACTTCAACAGCTATGGAAGGGTGTTCTCACTCGAGACCTATATAGCAGCCCACCAGCTGATTTCTTTCTGCGTGCTGTTATAATTTGGTGCATCCATGATTATCCGCTTTGGGCACTATGTCAGGGCGAACGACACATGGTTACAATGCATGTGTTCGCTGTGACAGAATCATTGTCATACGCAATACTTAGCAAGATCTGTTACATTGACACCACCGTTTCCTTGCCAAGGACAAGCCGCATCCTAGAAAATATCGAAGACATGTGTTCAATGCAAAGCATGAAAACCGTGATGCGCCAAAGAGGCTCACCGCCGATGAGTTGCAAGTGGAATTAGAGAAGGTCAGGCATATTACACTAGGAAACCATCCTGGTAATGGTAGCGGGAAAATGAAGCGTGGCAGGGTAGAAGAGAGATTATTGTTTACCCGCAGGTCCACTTTGTGGGACTTGGAGTATTGGAAAGATTTGGATCTGCGGCATAATCTTGATGTGATGCACATCGAGAAAAATATATGTGACAGCATTATCGGCACACTTCTTAATATTGAAGGCAAGACGAAAGATACCTTAAAATCTAGGATTGATTTGACACACAGGTATCGAAAAGGATTTGCAGTGCAAGATGAAGGTAAACCATGGATATGGCACCAGCTGTATACGCCTTGGACAAGGTAAAAGAAAAGAATTCTGCGAGGTCCTCACACGTGTGAGATTCCCACATGGATTTGCTTCCAACCCCGAAAGGAGAGTCGGTCTGAGATGGAAACAAGGTACAAGGGTTGAAAACTCATGACTGCCACATCCTACTTCAAAGGGTTTTACCTGTTATCCTTAGAGGATTGGGCCACTCGACTTATACAGAGCAGATTCAAGAGTTGGGACAATTCTTGAGGAACTCTGTAGTAGGAATATCGGGATAGATGCTTTGGGCGTCTTAGAGACAAGATACCAACTATCCTATGCGACCTTGAGAAGATATATCCTCCACCTTCTTTGATGTGATGGTGCATTTGGTTGTTCATCTACCTAATGAGGCACTACTTAGAGGTCTAATGCAGATGGCTGGATGTACCCTATTGAAAGGCGGCTAGGCACTTTCAAGGGCTATGTTAGGAACAGAGCTAGACCCGAGGGTTCCATTGCAGAGGCCTACATTGCTACTGAAGCGTTGACATTCTGCTCAAAATACATTGAAACAAATGATCGGCTTAGCAAAGAGGTGGGTGAAGACAATCCGGGCTCAATGTTTTCGATTATTCTGTTCGAAGTTCTGAGGGAAGAGTCGACAAGAGGACAAACCTAAAGATTTGGACAAAATGGTTTGGTATGTGTTGAATAACTGTCCCGAGATACTACCTTATATCAAGTAAGTGCAATCTCGCAGCTTATACATCGTAATCTACTAAACTTGCAGCACATTCTTATATATTTAGATGTTTGACGCGATCACTATGTTGTGCAGCATCTACAAAGAGGAGTTACTGCCGCAAAATCCAAGAAACATTGACAAACTGGTTATGGCAGGATTTGCGAAATGGTTCAAGAACCATGTAAGCTTTTGAAGTGCAATTTGTCGCTTTTTTAATATATTGAGTACATAAGATGATCAGCTTGTCAATTTTCTAACCATAGGTTAAGAAGATGCGGGAGGATGGCGGGCGATTGATGATGCCCTTTACTCACTAGCAATGGGTCCCGATACTCGGGTAAGACATTATGAATCTTGCGTTGTTGGAGATGTGCGCTACAACACCCTTGCACGAGACGAAGGCGGGAAGACACAAAACAGTGCCATCATGAGCACGGATACGTATGACAAGAGACAAGCTGAAATGTATGCTAACATAACAGACATTGTTCAGCTTGCAGATATCTCGATTTGAGGATCATCGGTGTGTGGTTACATTGTCTTTGTCGTTGGTATAACCTGTTTTCCGGATCGCAAAACCGGAGATGATGATTATTTCAAATCCATCAATGTCAAGGCGGCGTACCGCACCAACGAGCCTTTTATTTTGGCAAATCAAGCAACATAGATATTTTCTTGGAAGACACATTTGCACGTAGCGATGATGGAGAGTATTGCAAAGGTTTGAGCAGAGGAATTCGTTTAATGAAGTTGCACAACAAGATGATGCTTACATCGCTCCGATGTACAAGATAACACAGATGTTCCTAATATCTTTGAGAACCATCACATCAATGACGCCGCCAAAAGATTGCCCGTCGTCTTTGTGGACATACAAGAGTTGATCAAGAAGAAGCCAGCGTTCGAGGACGAAGAAGAAGATGACACCGTGGGGAATTACAATTCAGATGATACACATGGCGAAGATGTTGGCGCTGCTGCTTTGCAGATGATGATTACATTGCTTTTGTCGATTTGCACGTCGAAGACGTTTTTTATCTACTATGTGAAATAGTGTTTGCTATGACAAGCTGAAACCTGATGAACATGTTGTTTAGTATTTTCTTGTGAGAACATCACTTGTTATGTATGCTGATTTGTGTTTGGTGATTGTATGACAACTAAAACATGATGACATTGTTGTTTAGTTGTACTCATATTTGGCTGTGAAACTTGAATTTGATGACATAGTTTGCTGTTGGACTACAATTTGCTCGACGTCTTCGAATGAGAACAAAGCTGACCCGACAGGGCCTCTGCTATTTATTTATTTATATGAGCAAAAGGGGATACCCCCTGATTTCTGTTAATAGAAATCATTAGATGTTGTGCACTATGCCCAGCCTGCTACACAGGTTTCATTCATTACTAGTTTCAGCAAAGTGCTCATGTCGTAGCCACTGAATACATCACGAGTGCTACATACACTGCAAATAAAGAGACAATCATCCTATAGAGCACATCGATTTTGCCCATTATCTTCACAATCTCTTTCATCTCCTCATTGCTGTCAAGGCCATTTGTCGGGGAAGCTGATCGTGACCCACGTACACCTATGGGACCGGGGCCCCTTACGGTTCGGTGGGGCGGAGGTTGCCTCGAAGAGCAGATCGGGCGAAGCACACGAGCAGATTACCCAACGGAGCTCTCCAAAGAGATAATACTCCTCTTGCTGCTTGGTTGATTTGATTGTGCTTTTGCTAGGGAGCAATGAGAGCTACAAAACCTAGCTTTGAGTGAGTGTGGTCTCGTATGAGTCGAATGAACCGAACGAGCGAACCCTTTCTCGTTGCACACGGGCCTCCTTTTATAGGCTCAAGGGTCACCACAGTGCAAGCGTAGGCGAGGGCAAAATGGGAAAACAGTGGTTGGTACACCAAATTATACGGTGTCTGAGTGCTTTATACCTAACTCGGCGGCAAGGGACAAGAGTAGTAAATGCCCGTCGATCGCTGAAACGGTCGACAAGGACCGTCGATTCGCCACCGTTCGCCACGATGGCCTTCACATCGTAGCGCTTATCATCGCTTTGCTCTCCGCTGGCCTCACAGCCTCTTGACACGCAGCGCTGGGGACTGGCCCCATGGCGACACGTTGATGGATGAGCTGGAGCGGAGATGAAGAGAGGTCATCCGCCGCGGCAAGCGCCTTGCCGCGGCTAAATTCTTGTCGCGCTCGGGAGCTCGTCGCTCACCAAGCCTTCCCGGCAAGCTCCTCTTGCCGGGGTCTTGACTTCTACGTGCCTTGAGTGGCCTTCCCGGCAAGCTCCTCTTGCCGGGGTCTTGTCTTCTTGGCTCAAATACTTTGTTCTTGAATGGCTCCAAAGGAGCCATGGATTACCTTGGCAGTCACTTGGCAAACCTTGCCGCGGGGTGCTGCAACTGCCCGTGCACGAGTTCGGGATACTAGGGTACCCCTACTCTAGTACACCGACACCGTTCATCAACTGTTGCTTGGCCATGATCAGAGGAACTGCATCTTTAACCTTCTGCTCTACATCTTCCTCTTCTGCCGTTCTTTAGTTACTTGTCCAACACCCCAACCTGCTGGTATTGGGATTCCTCGGCTAACCAAATAATCAACGTAGTTGCATTCCCCCACATCAGCAACTTCCCAGAAATACAAATCACACGAATCTTCCCTTTTCTGCACGAATCAAATTGGAAAATCATCAACCAAACTATTAAAAAAATGAGCAACTGAAAGCAGCAGAACAACACTTAAACATATTATTACCCCATGATTCGGGCATTTGTAGAAGACTCGGCCAGGGTTGCGGGTTGTGGTTGAGACGCGACGGATGACTCTGCGTGATTTGCAGCAGTGGCACCACACCAACGGCAGTGGGTTGCGATGAGCAATCGGCTGCGGTGCGCGTGCCGGCGGGGGTGTGATGAGACCTACAGGCTATGGTACGGGTGGCAACTTGGTGCATATCTGGTTGTTGCTGCTTGAAGAGCGGTGTGGACGAGCAGCCCAGCCGGACATGGTTGCTGCGGCCGAGCTTCGATGCTAGGCGAGTAAGTAGAGAAGAGGAGAAGCGAGCGTTGGATATGTCGGTTTCATTACTTGCGAGTAGCATAGCACCATATATATTCATAGTGTAGGTTTGGATTGAACCAGCTACGAGAACACGTCTTTCTTTTTCTAAAACTTCGCAACGCGTCTCTTTCTTGGTACACTAGCTTGTTCATCGCCTTCCCATTTCTTTGATTTTCTTTCCCTTTTTTTGCGAGGAAGGAAGGAGGACAAAATTGAGAGTTCCTCGACTCGAACCCAAGACCTCTCGGTTGAAAACCAAGGGTGCTAGTCACTTATGTGGCGAGCGTTCCTGTGGCGGGATGGCGATTTAACGCATTTTCCTCACAGTTTTCTTCCTATATATAAAAAGTATGCTACTTGGTGTCGCTTAGTCAACAAGCGATTGTGCCAACCTTGACCGTTGGATTGACATTCAACGTCTGTCACGTTTCTTGATCTCTTCTTCCTCGAGCCGCCAAAGCCAAACCAAGCGCCCGGCCCGGGGACCGCTTCTCCGCCTCCCACGGTGGTTGTGATCTTCCCGGCTCCTGTTTGTTCCCGTTCGAGGCCTCACCATCGTCCTCTGCCTTGGTTCGCTCGCCCTTGCCTCGCCCTCGGTGTTGTCAACATGGTCAACAACCGAGAGGAATAAGGAGATGACTACATGGTGAGGATGACATAGAGGACCAAAGAGCCTGCTGTGAGTAATTTTGTTTTTTCGGACGGAGAAGGGTATCAAGCTGGGTTGTGCGGGACCCGTGGCCCGTCTAGCCCAGAACTTTATTTCATATGTTTAGCACATGACCAGCCCAGTTTGTTTTTTTTCCTTTACGAAAATGGCTATCCAGCTATTTTGTTTTTGCGAGAATAACCTCGTAGGCCTACTTGCTTTTCTACGCCTCGTTGGGGGAAATCTTTCAAGGCGAGGGGATGCATTTTGCCCGAAAGCGGGCTATAAGTAATAAGAAATGGGCTAAAAGTAATAATAAATGGGCTGTAAAATGAAAAATACAGCAAACAGGCAATTAGTTCCAAAATACTGTTTTCTTTCGGATTTTGATATTTTAAATTTCATTGTTTTTGTGTGGGTAAAATTTCATTGAATTTAAATTAAGGTATATTTAGATTTAAAATTAATTTGAATCTGGCTAGAAATTTCAGGTTGTATGCTGTTTGGGACGGATTTGGAGGCTGACTTGTGGGTCTACTAGGTTGACGTGTACTTTGGCTTTGTCAACTTAGTCCACAATGATTCTAGCAGAAAGGACCGTTGGATGTTAATCCAACGGCCGTCTTCTTCTTCAATATCTGATCTTCTTGCTCCAGCCGCCCGAACCAGCTCGGTGGGACTGCTCTCTCGCCTCCGTGGCGGTTATCTTTGCCGCTGAAGCCGCACCGCCCCACCCTACTTCATTGCTGGCCGGCCATTCCTCTACTCACCCACACCTCCTGTTATTTTCCGGTGGCCGTAGCGGACGGTAAAAACCTCGTACTCCCCACCGCGTGGGCAACCATTGTCGAGTCTTCCCCGGCTCCGTGTCGTTCCCTTCTTAGGCCTCGTCGTCGTCCACCGCCATGGTGCTCTCGGCGCGGCCTGGTCAACATGGTCAACGAACGACATCCATCGGCCGTGTACTATACGCGCAAAATAATGATTCCTCCACCTGACAGCTGGGACCCACCGGAAGGGCCTCCGTATTTCATGAAAAAAACGTTCCCCCCGCTGACATGTCGGACCCACTAGCTATATCTTCGCACGCAAGGAAGTGCCTCCTTATTACACACAAAAATGAATACCCCTCGCTGGCTGGGACCCAAGATAGTGGGAGGATGACTTAATGGGCCAACTAAGTTGACGGGACGGAGGGCTTTGTCAACTTAGTCAATATGAACGATTCTAGCTCCAAAGGACCGTACAATGTCCATCCAACGGCCGTAGTGCTTCTTCAACCTCTGGTCTTCTTGCTCCGGCCGCCCAAAGCAGCGCGGTCGTGCTGCATGCTCCCGCCTCCGTGGCGGGCTGTGCTACCATGGAGGCCTCACCGCCTACTATTCCCACCGCTGGCGAGCCTGCGGCGACCGCATAGCCAACCGGTGAACCCTCGTACTCCTCTCCGCTGGGCTTCCACCGCGCGTCTTCCCGCTCCGTCGTCCCTTCCTAGGCCTCGCCGTCGTCCACCGCCATGGTGCTCTCGCGCCGGCGTGGTCAGCGTGGTCAAGGAGCGACTTCCATCGGACGTGGATATGCGTGGAGAGGCTGACAGTGGGTCCACAACCACAGAAGGAAGTGCCTCCATATTAAGCGGAAAATAATGATTCCTCCACGACAGCTGGGACCCACGGACGGGCCACTTTGTATTTCATGAAAAACGTTTCCCCCTGACTGCTGGGACCCACCAGCTTCATCTTCACACGCAACAAAGTGCGTCCGGGCAAAAAAAGATTCGCCCCCTGACTGCTGGGACCCACCAGCTACACCTTCGCACGCAAGGAAGTGCGTCCGCGCAAAAAAATTATTCGCCCCCTGACTGCTGGGACCCACCGGCTACATCTTCGCACGCAAGGAAGTGCGTCCGGGCAAAAAAAACGATCCACCCCGACCGCTGGGACCCACCAGCTACATCTTCGCAGCAAGGAAGTGCACGGCGATCGAAACCACACGGTCGAGCGTGCGTGGCGTTGTCATTCTGTCGTGACGTGTGCGTACATACTAGTCGATGTAAGCGCGCGCGTGTCGTAGTAGAGGTGCGCACGCGTCGTAGTAGAGGCGCGCGCACCTAGCATGTACACGTCGTCAGCGGCCGGGTGCAAGAAAGAAAATCTGACCACGATATGTACATCTGGCGGGTCTCAACGCCTACTCGCGCATCGTCGGCGGGGCTCATGTACATGGCTGGGTTGGAGCGGAGAAACAACATCGTCGTCGTGTTCATGGGGAGGCAACGGAATGCGTCGTGTTCATGGGGAGGCAACGGAATGCGTCGTGTTCATGGCGAGGCAACGGAATGCGTCGTGTTCATCGGGAGGCAACGGAACGCGTGGGAGCCAACCGGCTGGGTCGGAATGGAATGTGTGGTCCTGTTCATCGGGAGGGCTTGGACGGAACAGGCAATGGAAACGAGGCCCGGCGTACCACAAAACGGAGGAAACGGACCTCCTACGTTGGAGCAGGGTCTGTTGATCGGGAGGGTGTGGCGTCTTGCAAAGCGGAGAAACCGACCTCCTACGGTCGAACAGGGGTCCCGTTGATCGGGAGGGTGTGGCGTCCGCCAAAACGGACGAAATGGACCTCCTACGGTCGAAGCAGGGTCCTGTTGATCGGGAGGGTGTGGCGTACCGCAAAACAGACGAAGCGGACTTGTGTTGGGCCTTCTGATCGAACAGGGTCTGTTCGCCGGGAGGGTGTGGCGTGCCGCAAAACGGGACTCCACGGATACTGTTCATCTCCACCGTCGACCTCCTCCGGCCTCCACGGGCTCCTGTTCATCCAGCCTCCACCGCGCTCCTCCATGACTCTTGTTCAACCACCCCTCCACGGGCACCCTCCACCGTCTACTATTCATCCAGCCCTCCACACCACGGGGTCCTGTTCAACCACCCTCCACGGGCACCCCTCCACCGTCTCATCGCTCATCCAGCCTCCACCGCACCACGGGTCTTGTTCAACCAGAGGCAACACCACCGCTCCTTGTTCATCCAAACCCCATAGCGCTCCTTTGTTCATCCTGAGGCAGCATCGATCGGCTTGATTAGCAGCGATGGCGAAGAATCGCTCGATCGGGTTCGATTAATAGCCATCGATCGATCGCTCGGGTTCGATGAACGCGTAACTGCGGTCTGTCGCTCGGGTTCAATTAGAGCCCAACGCCTCGCTCGGGTTCGATTATAATAGCGCCTCGCACACACGTGCGTACGTGTATGAGAGAAACGCGCATCGCTCGGCCCCCGACCTCCCACCGTAACCGCGAACTCCCCGAAATTTTCCTCGCCCTTGCTTCTACCACAGTTTTTTCCATCATGGACAGCACAAAGAATGTCATGCAGTTGCGTCTCCGGCCTGCCCAGGATGAAAAGCCCATTTTCTGTCATGATTTTTTGTCATAGAAGTAGGATCCCACCACATCTATGATGATACCGGGTTTTGTCACAATTATCGTCATAGAAGTGTCATATGTATGACAGAAAAAAATTCGTTCGGCCCAAAATGTCACGGATGTGTCTTTTTTTTGTAGTGTATGAACTCGACCTCTCTTGTTTTTATAAATATGATTAGTTCATCGTTCTTGATTCATCCTATTATGAATAAACATGTTTGCAATGACAATTAGAGATCATAGTTGCTCGTGCCATGCTTGATTAGCTAGGAGTTTATAATGGTTTACCTTGCGTGCCAACATGCTATTAAAATGGTTGTGATGTGGTATGATGCGGTGGTATCCTCCTTTGAATGATTTAAGTGACTTGACTTGTGTAACACCCCTAGTGTCATGCTACAGTAATCCCCTGTTAATGGTGCCATGTCATCATGTTACTTTTGCTAATCTTCACTTTATCCAAATCACAATTCAAATTCAAATCCAATCTAAAGTAAAAGAAATCATATTTGTCAGACATGAAAACTAAAATGTTCATCATTCGTCAAAAATTCCATAACAAATGATTGTTAAGGAAAACAACATCACCTCCAAGACAAGATGGACTGTAGCAATTAAAATAGTGCCATTTCGGCATTTCAAAATGCTATTTTATTTGTGCAAAATCCAAATGGGTTCGGTTGCCCCTCAAACTTTTTGTGGCAATGCCAAACACTACAAAGAATTTACGTGGCCTAGTCCAAAATTTGTCAAAGTATTATGGTAGCCAAACCTTTCCCTAGTTGTCTCTGTCTAAAAAAACAGAAACCCTAGACCGCCCACATCCGTCCCCCCCTCGATCCCCTGTCTTCCTCATCCCCTTCTGCTCGATCTCAGACGTGTAAGCTCCGCGTGACCGAGTTCCTCCCCGTCGTTGCCGCGGCCATTGCACACCCCTCTCCACACAGGCGAATCCAGGAGGACCGCCGCCGTCCACTATGTCGTCTGCGGCCACGAGGTCAAGCCGGGAGCCCCCACATCGACCGGATCGAGGTCATGTTCAACCTCCGCCCCGCTGCTTGTCGTCTTCAATTCGGCCTCATCGGAACCTCCCCGAGCCCGCTTTGCTCGCCTACAGGCTCGATGTGAGATCCTCTCTCCGTTCCCCTTTTCTTTCCCCTCAAATTCGTCGTCGTTTGGCTGCCCCACACGTTGGCCGCCATGACAGGGAGCTCGGCTTCGTGCACCCGCACGCCCCTGTTCGCTGCTCCATTGACGCGCCCCTAGCCGCGCTTGCGGGCTGCCTTGGCCGCCCAGCGTGCGCCACGCCTCGCCTCCGCCTTCCACTTTGCTGGTGACGCGCCGCGCCGTGCTCAAGGCGCCTTCTGGTCGCGACCAGCCGCCCTCGCGGGCAGGCCCACATCGCCCGGGCCGACCACGCCTGGCGAGGCCATGCCTGCTCCCCTTCCGCCCGTGTCTTTGGGCACGGCACGCCGCGCACTTACCGGTGCGTCTTGCTGTAAGCGTGCTCAGGCCGTGGCCTCGCCCTTTGTAAGATTGGGGCGACCAGACTAATGGGGATTAACTTTTTATTATTAGTTTCATTAGTTAGATGGCCCTATGACTAGTAGCCCCAGCGATAATTAATGTAACTTAACTAAAGTCTATCTGAGTCTAGTCAGCGACAAGTGGCCCCGATCAACCATTGACCAATCAAGCTGCGGCCGGATATCCCGATTAATGACATCTGGGTCCCCTTGTCCTTTGACTAGTCAGCAGTCTCGATTGATTGC
The DNA here is from genome assembly GCA_021605205.1 of Aegilops longissima. Classification (NCBI taxonomy): domain Eukaryota; kingdom Viridiplantae; phylum Streptophyta; class Magnoliopsida; order Poales; family Poaceae; genus Aegilops; species Aegilops longissima. Next base: position 25,968 of record JAHIAM010006492.1, on the reverse strand, counting down.
GATGCAGGCGATCAACGGACCCCACCGTCACCTCTATGCTTCTTTGCTGTGTACACTTTGTATGTGCACGTAGCAATTTAATCTTTATTTTCGAATTAGTTTTAATTCCAGAATATTAATAAAACTTAGAAATTTAATAGAAATTAAACCGTAACTCGAATGAAAATGTTTTCTACATGAAAGTTGCTTAAAAAAATGAGACGAATCCGAATACACGATCCGTTTACCTGTCAGATGCCTCTAACTATCTGAACATGGAACATTCCCCCTCCGTTCATCTGTCTGACATAGGTCCGGAACTGGGAAAACATTCCCGGTTGAATTCTCCCTTCTCCTATATCGTGTAGCCATACGTTAGGTCACACCCGGCACAGCATAATGCCATGTTATGCTTTGTGATGCTATGTTTCCTTTATATTTACTGTCTCTTCCCCCTCTTCTCTCTGGTAGACCCCGAGACCGATCTTGCCTGTGATCGACTACGTCACCGAGCGACCCCTCCTTGCCCGAGCAACCGGGCAAGCCCCTTTGATCATCCCGATATAGCCCATTACATTCTCTCATGCTTGCATTAGATTTTCTTTTGTTATTGATTGCTCCTATTCTGATGCATAGCCTGCTTTTGTAACCTGTTGTTGTACCTTACCTGCTTATCCTAAACTGCTTAGTATAGGTTCGTTAGAGATCCATCAGTGACCCCCACTTTGTCCTTGTTGCCCCTGCTTCATCATCGAAGACCCGATCAATGGGATCGAAGACCAGGCCACGACACCGCACATCACTTTCCCTTAGTTGCTCGACACTCTTTGGGTTACTATCAGTGCCGGGGTGAGACCTCATCGGCGCCGATGTTACCACGTAGTGTAGCTATTCGATCGTGGTCATCGAGGGTGATTCATATAACCACTTCCGACACGACTCGTCGTGCAACCCCTCAAGTGTGAACTTGAGTGGTTCCTCTTCGTTCACCTTGATGATTACATCGAGTGGAATCCGTCAAGGTTATTCATATGTTTTCCCTTGGTTTTAGACACACGATTACTATGGTTACTATGACTTACATGAACCTTGTTCTGAAGGCGAATTGGCCCTAAAGGGTACCAGCGAGCATATTTGCAGTGATGAGGAGTCGGGTTGACACGGAGGCGTGGCGGGCATTCCTAACATTTTCATAAAGTACTCGAGGCAGAACAGCGGGGTCACATCTTTCGTGAGTCTCGCTTGTTACCGCTCGTTCCTAATCCACTCGATTTGGATATTTGATGCGAGGGCCTCGGCTGATAGCACTAACCATCGCGTGGGCATAGTATGGGCGTTCTGCGTCGTATGCATCAGGCGAAGCTTAATAGACATCAGCGACTGAGGGGCGCGCGCCGGGTTGGACTGGTAAGCTTGTACCTTTTCTAGGTCTGCTCACCGGCCGCCCACTCAACGTGCAGGAGTTCCCGGGGAGATGGCCCATGACCCACAGGGCATAGGTTTAGTCGTGCTGGCCTCTCTGTTAAGCCTAGGTAGGGTTGCGGTATTGTTTGGCGAGGCGGGCATGACCAGGAAAGTGTGTCCGTAGGAGTTAATCGGCGTGGTGGGTAAGTTGGTGCACCTCTGCGGGGAAGAAAACATCTATCGATAGCCATCCCTCTGATAGCGGACACATGGAGTTGTATCCGATCGATACAACTAGAACTGGATACTTGTGATGAGAATTGGATGGTGATGAGAAATGGTTTGTGATGCTAACTAGATAGTATGGCTCTGGGATTTCTTTCTCGCAGGGAGTCGAGAAAGGATCTCTGGCCGAGGTTGACAACACTACTACCACTATACTTTATGCTACTCTACTCCCTCTTGTTTGTTGCAAGATGGTGGTTTCCAGAAGATGCTAGTCTTTGATAGGACTAGGCCTTCTCTCTATTCTAGCATTTCTGCAGCCCAGTCCACAGATACAACCTTCCTTTGAAAATGTTGCATATGTAGTATAGATCCTTGCTTGCGAGTACTTCGGATGAGTACTCACGGTTGCTTTGCTCCCCTTTTCCCCCTTTCTTCTTCTTTCCGGTTGATGCAACCAGATGTCGGAGCCCAGGAGCCAGATGTCACCGTCGATGCTTGCTACTACGTGGAGGCCGCCGCCGACTAGGAGTAGTTAGGAGGCTCCCAGGCAGGAGGCCTTGCCTTTTCGATCGTTGTTGATTTTGTGCTAGCCTTCTGAAGGCAAACTTGTCTAACCTATGTATGTACTCAGATATTGTTGCTTCCGCTGACTCTTGTGTATTCGAGCCCTCGAGGCCCCTGGCTTGTAATATAAAGCTTGTATTATTTTAATTTGTGCCTAGAGTTGTGTTGTGATATCTTCCCGTGAGTCCTTGATCTTGATCGTACACATTTGCGTGCATGATTAGTGTGCGATTGAATCGAGGGCGTCACAAGTTGGTATCATAGGCGACTGCCTGTAGGTAGCCCCCTTTCCAACTCCTTGGCCGAAGTTGAGTCTAGTCGTCCAAAACTGTTTTACTAACTTGGCTGTGTGGCTTACGGGCCCACGTCGCCATTGGGTGGTATTAGTATCTTTTATTCCTCGTCTATACTCTGGGATTATGATCTCTCTTCTACTCGGGTTAAAGATTTTACTAACTCTGGCATTAGGTTCTCTTAACCACTTCATCCCGGAGAGCCCCTTCACTACAAATGGTCGCTTGCTTCGCCACAAGATTCTGCAGATACTCCTCGATGTTTTTCGAGACCCTGTGCCCACTGCTTTCCAGATCCTGACCATCGATAATCCCCGTGAATAACATCCATGCTATTTGTACCTTCATCCCTAGTTGTTCATATGCTTTCCAAAAATTCTTCAAAATGCTATTCGGTCTCCCGAATATCCTCTGCAGCCTATTGCTCCCGAAAGTCTTATCAGCATGCTTTATGGATACATCCATATGTATCGCAATATTCATTGCATTCCTTGTCACTGCCTTTCCGAGTCTACTGATTCAATATGAATAAGAATAATCCTGATCATCCGTTGATTCCTAGAATTCATCTTTTCGGCTCAGACGTCATTTTGAACATGAGCTGGTTCTCGACCAATCTATTTGTCATTGATTGTGCCCCTAGGTCTATTCTACTTATCCATCCTTGATCAGAGCGTCTGCTTCTGTTCCTTCCTTTAGGAAATCATAATTCCTTTGTTATCTAAGCATCGAATTATTCAGATGTTCTATAATCCAATGCCTTTGAATTCTTTCTTCCTCTCATTGAGTACCGATACTCGCATCAGCTCCATTGTGGACCGGCAGGCCCATTGCCGGGTTGTTATCCGACAACATCCTTCTTATGCAATAACCTTATGAGCCTTTCCTCGGATACATAAAGCCTTTGGTAAATTGTATCCTCTCCTTTTGTCAACCATGCTCTGCTTTCGAGCTTGTGTTGTTTACTTTTGAAGTTTGTGGAATAGGTTCCTAAGATGCCCCTATGGGTTGAACCTATGCCTCCCCTAATCCGTTTGAACCCGAGAGTTTTTAATGAGTCTTACTCTTCTGGTGTTTTGCCAGATAACATTTCAACACTACAACTTCATTGAACGCGAAAAGTGAATGAAAGGTTATGCATTGGAGAAGTGGGAGTCGACCTTGAACTTTGTGTTCATGCCCATGGAACTAAAGTGGAACTTATCATGGAAGCTTCTTATGATAATAATAATCCCCTTGTTATAAGTTCATCTAGTAACTATGTTTGGTCCTTTGCACCCGTGGTTCCGACCATGATTGTTTTTTTCTCTTTGATCCCATTTCTCGTACAAGTTCAAGTGCTTGCCTTCTGCATATCAATACACATATCCAAACTCTAATATGGTCTACCTTCGAGTATTACCCCTGGTATCTCGAGAATATCAAATAACTGAGTTGCTTCCTATGGATATTCATCTAGTATTGCTTCTCACCGATTTCAGATTTTCCCCCGGGTTCTGAGTTATCAGTCACTCGAGAACACCGATAAGAGAATCGATCTCGCACTCGGATTCAACAACTCTAAGTAATTTTCGTTGCTTACGAGTTTAATAATCCTTCAAGTCATTCCTAGCCTGCTCGGCTATATCATTATCGTGCTAAATTTTAACTATGCTACCTGATCCTTATTCTTGGAGCACAACTTTTTGACGATGAATGAAGCTTACGTCAATCTTCCTCATCTTATCATTCCGCCTTGAACAACAAGCTTGAATCCGAGCTTGTGTCGTATACGTGGTTCCAATAGCCTTTGCTTCATCATTCCTTTTGCTTGATGTCGTTGTTGTTCGATGGCATCTTCATAGAGCCTCTCGACAAAGGCGTCGTGATCAGCATCAACATTTTGACTTCTATTGAAATAACAATTGAATTCATGGTGAGATATACCATCCTTGACCTCCAATGATTTGAGTTATCATTGACAACCCCCTTGTCTTCTTTCCAACACATGTTTGATTATGTCTTGGTTATACCTTGGACTCCTTGCTATTCCTGCAATTGTTCTTTGAGTATTTCTTGTGATCTTCAACTCCAACCCCTACTTGGAACACCAAGATAATGCTACCTCGAAGCATGACTGAGGTATTCCGAATATCAACCATGAACATTGGAAGCACACTATTGAATGTTTCTTGATCTATTATCCAAACACCGTTGTATGTGTAATATCATGATTCTTCCCTCGCCCCCTTTATCTAAATGCTTTTGAACTTGCTGTCTTATCATGGATATCATACTCTGCTTGTCCTTGGGAAGGATATACCCCTGAAATATGCGTTTAAACACATTTCCTTTCCATTGTCTTGTTTAACCTTTCTTGCGATCTATATGATCTAAGCAAAAATAATTCCTTGCTTATAAAAACGCCTCAAGGTACAATTCGGTCAGTACGACCCTGTTACTAATGTTAATGACATTCCGGTAACCACCGATGGACGAGAACTTTGCCTACTGGTCCGCCTCGTTTCAACGAGCAGGAAAATAGTTCTCTTCGTCCCTCACCCTTGGTACCAACGTGGTTGGCAACATAGCTGACAGTCTATCATCTGACATGCCTTACCATCGGCCCCCTTTCTACTTTTAACCCACATGGTGGGCTCATAACCCACAGTTCCACATGATCGAAACCTGACTCTCCTGTACACCCTTGTTTCTAAGATTATTTCTCACACTTGGCTTCATTTGAAAATCCTGAGCCGCCTTCCGAGAGGCGATCTATTCTGGCATCAGACCAAATACTTATTCATGTCGCTCTGAAACCCTTTCACACTCTGTTTCAGGCAACGAACGATTGACTACCCGATTGAAGCTTCTTATTTCACCTTCTTACCTTGCTCTCGATGACTTCCTTGAAATTCAACTCGAGAAATGCCTCCTTGCCACGTTCACTGAGATAGTCCCCAGGTAACTATCTTGTGTTGAGCTCCGTCCTTCCCGAGTCTTTCCCCCTTACTCCACCCTTTAAATATCGGGACGAGATTTCTTGTAGTGGAGGAGATTTGTAACACCCCTAGTGTCATGCTACAGTAATCCCCTGTTAATGGTGCCATGTCATCATGTTACTTTTGCTAATCTTCACTTGATCCAAATCACAATTCAAATTCAAATCCAATCTAAAGTAAAGGAAATCATATTTGTCAGACAAGAAAACTAAAATGTTCATCATTCGTCAAAAATTCCATAACAAATGATTGTTAAGGAAAACAACATCACCTCCAAGCCAAGATGGACTGTAGCAATTAAAATAGTGCCATTTCGGCATTTCAAAATGCTATTTTATTTGTGCAAAATCCAAATAGATGCAGTTGCCCCTCAAACTTTTTGTGCCAATCCCAAACACTACAAAGAATTTAAGTGGCCTAGTCCCAAAATTTGTCAAAGTATTATGGTAGCCCAAACCTTTCCCTAGTTGTCTCTGTCTTAAAAAAACAGAAAACCAGAAAAGAGTAAGGGCCTACTCGGCCTTTGACATATGGCCCAGCCCACCTAATCCACATCTCCTTTCTCCTATACACAGGGAGGGCGTGTAGCCCATCCACCGGCACCATGGCGGCGATGCACCTGCGTCGGGCATCCACCCGAGCTCCGGAGAGATAAGGCGATCCCAAGCCCCTGCAGTGAAACCCTAGACCGCCCACATCCGTCCCCCCTCAATCCCCTGTCTGCCTCATCCCCTTCTGCTCGATCTCAAACGTGTAAGCTCCGCGTGACCGAGTTCCTCCCCGTCGTTGCCGCGGCCATTGCACGCCCCTCTCCACAGGCGAGTCCAGGAGGACCACCGCCGTCCACTATGCGTCCCGCGCCACGAGAGTCAAGCTGGAGCCCCCACATCGACCGGATCGAGGTCATCTTCAACCTCCGCCCGCTGCTTGCCGTCTTTGATTCGGCCTCGCCGGAACCTCCCGAGCCCGCTTTGCTCACCTCTGGGCTCGATGTGAGATCCTCTCTCATTCCCTTTTCTTTCCCCTCAAATTAAATCGCCGTTTAGCGCCCCGCGTTAGCCGCCATGACAGGGGCTCGGCTTCACGTACCCACGCCCTGTTCGCTGCTCCATTAGCGCGCCCCTAGCAGCGCTTGCGGGCCTCGGCAGCGTCGGGCGAGCCTTAGCCGCCCGCCGCCACGCCCGCCCGCCTTCGCACTGCGGTGGCGCTGCTGCGCCGTGCTCGCAGCCGCTTTGGTCGCGACCAGCCGCCCTCGCGAACCAGGCGCCCACATCGCCCGTGGCCGACCACGCCTGGCTGGCGGGCTGTGCCCTGCTCCCCTTCCGCCCGTGTCTTTGGGCACGGCGCCGGTGCACCGGTGCGTCTTGGGTCGCGTGCTCCCAGCCGTGGCCTCTGGTCATTGTAAGATTGGGTGCGACCAGACTAATTGGGGATTAACTTTTTTTATTATTAGTTTCATTAGTTAGATGCCCCTATGACTAGTGCCCCCCACTGCTAATTAATGTAACTTAACTAAAGTATATCTGAGTCTAGTCAGCGACAAGTGGCCCCATCAACCATTGACCAATCAAGCTGGCGACCGGGATATCGATTAATGACATCTGGGTCCCCTTGTCCTTTGACTAGTCAACAATCTCGATTGATTGCGATGCAGGCATCAACAGACCCCACAGTCAGCCTCTATGCTTCTTTGCTGTGTACACTTTGTGTGTGCATGTAGCAATTTAATCTTTATTTTCGAATTAGTTTTAATTCCAGAATATTAATAAAACTTAGAAATTTAATAGAAATTAAACCGTAACTCGAATGAAAATGTTTTCTACATGAAAGTTGCTCAGAAAAATGAGACGAATCCGAATACACGGTCCGTTTACCTGTCAGATGCCTCTAACTATCTGAACATGGAACATTCCCCCTCCATTCATCTGTCTGACATAGGTCCGGAATCGGGAAAACATTCCCGGTTGAATTCTCCCTTCTCCTATATCGTGTAGCCATACGTTAGGTCACACCCGGCAGAGCATAATGCCATGTTATGCTTTGTGATGCTATGTTTCCTTTATATTTACTGTCTCTTCCCCCTCTTCTCTCCGGTAGACCCCGAGACCGATGCTGCCCCTGTGATCGACTACGTCACCGACGACCCCTCCTTGCCAGAGCAACCAGGCAAGCCCCCCCCTTTGATCATCCCGATATCGCCCATTCCATTCACTCATGCTTGCATTAGATTTTGCTACTGTTATTGATTGCTCCTATTACGATGCATAGCACCTTTTGTAACTTTCTTTGTTGTACCTTACCTTATCCTAAACTGCTTAGTATAGGTTGGTTAGAGATCCATCAGTGACCCCCACTTTGTCCTTGTTACCCCTGCTTCATCATCGAAGACCCAATCAACGGGATCGAAGACTAGGCCCTGACACCGCACATCACTTTCCCCTTAGTTGCTCGACACTACTGGGTTACTATCGAGTGCCGGGGATGAGACCTCATCAGCACTTCTGATGTTACCCTATAGTGTAGCTATTCGGTTGTGGTCATCAAGGGTGATTCTGCCTTAAGCACTTCCGATACGACTCTGTCGTGCAACCCCTCAAGTGTGAACTTCGAGGGTGGTTCCTCTTATGTTCACCTTGATGATTACATCGAGTGGAATCCGTCAAGGGTGATTCCTCAGGTTTTCCCCTTGGTGTTAGAAACACATTTACTATGGTTACTATGACTTACACTGAACCCTGTTGTTGAAGGCGAGGTGGCCCTAAGGGGTACCAGCGAGCATATTGCAGTGATGAGGAGTCGGGTTGACACGGAGGGTGCCAGCGAGATAATTACGAGGCGTGGCGGGCATTCCTAGCCCTTGCCGCAAGTCCTCGAGGCGGAACAACGGGTCACATCTTCGTGAGTCTCTGCTTGTTACCGCCGTTCTAATCCACTATGATTTGGATATTTGATCGAGGGCCTCGGCTGATAGCACTAACCATCCGTGGGCATAGTATGGGTGTTCTGCGTTGTATGCATCACCAAGCTTAATAGACATCGGGGACTGGCGGTAGCCGGGTTGGACTGGTAGCTCGTACCTTTTTAAGGAGGTAGCTAGGTCTGCTCATCGGCCGCCACATAGCGTCTTGGGAGTTCGGGGAGATGGCCCATGACCCCTGAGGGCATAGGTTTAGTCCGCGTCTTGGCCTCTCTATTAAGCCTAGGTCGGGTTGCGGCGTATTGTTTGGCCTAGGTCGGGCATGACCCAGGAAAGTGTGTTCGGCTAGAGTTAATCGAGCGTGGTGGGTAAGTTGGTGCACCCCTGCAGGGAAGAAAACATCTATCCATAGTCTGTCCTACGATAACGGACACTTGGAGTTGTATCTGATCGATACAACTAGAACTGGATACTTGTGATGAGAATTGGATGGTGATGAGAAATGGTTTGTGATGATAACTGGATAGTATGGCTCTGGGATTTCTTTCTCGCAAGGAGTCGAGAAAGGATCTCTGGCCGAGGTTGATAACACTACTACCACTATACTTTATGCTACTCTACTCCCTCCTGTTTGTTGCAAGATGGTGGTTTCCAGAAGATGCTAGTCTTTGATAGGACTAGGCCTTCTCTCTATTCTAGCATTTCTGCAGCCCAGTCCACAGATACAACCTTCCTTTGAAAATGTTGCATATGTAGTATAGATCCTTGCTTGCGAGTACTTCGGATGAGTACTCACGGTTGCTTTGCTCCCCTTTTCCCCCTTTCTTCTTCTTTCCGGTTGATGCAACCAGATGTCGAAGCCCAGGAGCCAGATGTCACCGTCGATGCTTGCTACTACGTGGAGGCCGCCGACGACTAGGAGTAGTTAGGAGGCTCCCAGGCAGGAGGCCTTGCCTTTTCGATCATTGTTGATTTTGTGCTAGCCTTCTGATGGCAAACTTGTCTAACCTATGTCTGTACTTAGATATTGTTGCTTCCGCTGACTCTTGTGTATTCGAGCTTATGTATTCAAGCCCTCGAGGCCCCTGGCTTGTAATATAAAGCTTGTATTATTTTAGTTTGTGTCTAGAGTTGTGTTGTGATATCTTCCCGTGAGTCCTTGATCTTGATCGTACACATTTGCGTGCATGATTAGTGTACGATTGAATCGAGGGCGTCACAACTTGGCACATGTTCACACATGCAGTTGAAACAAATCAACTTAGCCTTCACGATATTTATGTTCATGGTGGATCATATCCTACTCAGGCTTGTACCAAATGTTTATTAATTTTAATGCATGTTCATGGTATAAATAAGCTCTCTAGTTGGTCGCTTCCAGTCTTTTGCTAGCCTTCACTTGTACTAGCGGGAATCTGCTTGTGCATCAATCATAAACCCCAAAGTTATGCCATATGAGTCCTTTGTACCTTCCTATATGCGGTATCTACCTGCCATTCCAAATAAATTTGTATGCGCCAAACTCTAAACCTTCAAATGAAATTCTGTTTTGTATGCTCGAATAGCTCATGTATCAACTAGGGTTGTCCGTATCTTCCATGCTAGGCGGGTTATTCTCAAGAGGAGTGGACTCCGCTCCTCACTCACGAGAAAATGGTTGGTCACCGGGATGCCCAGTCCCATGCTTATGCAAACTAAATCAAAATAATTGCAAACAAAACTCCCCCTGGGACTGTTGTTAGTTGGAGGCACTCGTTGTTTCAAGCAAGCCATGGATTGATGCTTGTTGGTGGAGGGGGAGTATAAAATTTACCATTCTGTTTGGGAACCGCCTATAATGTGTGTAGCATGGAAGATATCGCCATCTCTTGGTTGTTATGTTGACAATGAAAGTATGCCGCTCAAAATATTATTTATCTCTGCTTTAAAATCGAGCTATGGCACCTCTACAAATCCATGCTTCCCTCTGCGAAGGGCCTATCTATTTACTTTCATGTTGAGTCATCACCCTCTTATTAAAAAGCATCAGCTGGACAGCACTGTTGTCATTTGCATCCATTACAATTAATTTATATTGGGTATGACTATGACTGGATCCCTTCTACCATGAATTACAATGTCTAGTCAGTCCTTGATCTTTAAAGGTGCTCTGCATTTATGTTTTGCGGTCTCAGAAAGGGCTAGCGAGATACCATCTTGTTATATCTTATCATGATTGTTTTGAGAAAGTGTTGTCATCCGAGGTTTATTATTATTGCTCGCTAGTTGATTATGACATTGATATGAGTAAACATGAGACCTAGTGTTATTGTGAATGTGGTTAGTTATAATCTTTGCTGAAAACTTGAATGTTGTCTTTACATATTTACAAAAACATGAGAAAACAGAGTTTGTAAAAGTTTTTCTTTATCACTTTCAGTTTATCAACTGAATTGCTTGAGGACAAGCAAAGGTTTAAGCTTGGGGAGTTGATCGTGTCCGTCGTATCTACTTTTCCAAACACTTTTGCCCTTGTTTTGGACTCTAAGTTGCATGATTTGAATGGAACTAACCCAGGTATCGACTGTTTTCAGCGAATTGCCATGGTGTTATTTATGTGCGAAACAAAAGTTCTCGAAATGACCTGAAACTCCACGGAACATATTTTGGAAAACCATAAAAATCTTGGAAGAAGAATCCACGTCGGGGGTCCTCCACATCCCACGAGGGTGGGGCGCTGCCCCAGGCGCGCCCCCACCTCGTGGGCCCCCTGACGCTCCACCGACCTCAACTCCAACTCCATATGTTCGTGTTTGGGGAGAAAAAAATCAGAGAGAAGGATTCATCGCGTTTTACGATACGGAGCCGCCGCCAAGCCCTAAAACCTCTCGGGAAGGCAGATCTGGAGTCCATTCGGGGCTCCGGTGAGGGGAATCAGTCGCCGTCGTCATCACCAACCATTCTCATGATGCTCACCGCCGTGCGTGAGTAATTTCATCGTAGGCTTGCTGGACAGTGATGGGTTGGATGAGATTTATCATGTAATCGAGTTAGTTTTGTTAGGGTTTGATCCCTAGTATCCACTATGTTCTGAGATTGATGTTGCTATGACTTTGCTATGCTTAATGCTTGTCACTAGGGCCCGAGTGCCATGATTTCAGATCTGAACCTATTACGTTTTCATGAATATATGTGAGTTCTTGATCCTATCTTGCAAGTCTATAGTCACCTACTATGTGTTATGATCCGGCAACCCCGAAGTGACAATAATCGGGACCACTCCCGGTGATGACCATACTTTGAGGAGTTCATGTATTCACTATGTGTTAATGCTTTGGTCCGGTACTCTATTAAAAGGAGGCCTTAATATCCCTTAGTTTCCACTAGGACCCCGCTACCACGGGAGGGTAGGACAAAAGATGTCATTTAAGTTCTTTTCCATAAGCACGTATGACTATATTCAGAATACATGCCTACATTACATTGATGAATTGGAGCTAGTTCTGTGTCACCCTATGTTATGACTGTTACATGATGAACCGCATCCGGCATAATTCTCCATCACCGATCCAATGCCTACGAGCTTTTCACATATTGTTCTTCGCTTATTTACTTTTCCGTTGCTACTATTACAATCACTACAAAACCCAAAAACATTACTTTTGCTACCGTTACCGTTACTTCCATACTACTTTGCTACTAAATACTTTGCTGCAGATACTAAGTTATCCAGGTGTGGTTGAATTGACAACTCAACTAGTAATACTTGAGAATATTCTTTGGCTCCCCTTGTGTCGAATCAATAAATTTGGGTTGAATACTCTACCCTCGAAAACTGTTGCGATCCCCTATACTTCTGGGTTATCAAGACTATTTTTTGGCGCCGTTGCCGAGGGGCATAGCTCTATTCTTTGAGTCACTTGGGATTTATATCTACTGGTCACTATGAAGAACTTGAAAGACGCAAAAACAACAATTTATCCCTCAACTACGAGGGGAGGTAAGGAACTGCCATCTAGCTCTGCACTTGATTCACCTTCTGTTTTGAGTAAGCTTGCGACACCTAAACCTATTTCTGCTATTCATTCTGATATGTCGCATGTTATTAATGATGCCACTTCTGCTATGCATGATACTTATGATGAAACTACTTTTATGCTTGATACTACCGTGCCACTTGGTGAATTTCTTGATGAACAACTTGCTAGGGCTAGAGAGAATGAAATTATTGAAACTGATAATATTGATGATAGTGATGATGAAGACTCTCCCCCTAATAAATATGAATTACCTGTTGTTCCTGAGGGTTATGTTATGGATGAAGAAGCTGCTAGAGCTATTTTAGCTTGTCTGTGTTACTGATAAGGATTATGAATTCTTTGTTGATCCTGATATAATTACTTTGGTTGAATCCAATCCTTTTTATGGCTATGAATCTAAAACTGTTGTGGCACATCTTACTAAATCAAATGATATAGCCACCCTGTTCACTAATGATGAGAAAACTCGCTACTTTTATATCCTTAAAATATTTTCGTTCTCATTAAAGGGTGATGCTAAGATATGGTTTAATTCTCTTGATCTTGGTTGTGTGCGTAGTCCCCAGGATATGATTTATTACTTCTCTGCTAAATATTTTCCTGCTCATAAGAAACAAGCTGCTTTAAGGGATATATACAATTTTGTGCAAATTGAAGAAGAGAGTCTCCCACAAGCTTGGGGAGGCTTCTCAATTACTAATGCTTTGCCTAATCATCCTCTTAAGAAAAATGAAATACTTGATATCTTTTATAATGGACTAACCGATGCTTCGGAGATTACGGATAGTATGTGCTGGATTCATTTTTCGGGGAAAGAACACGGATGAAGCTGAGATTCTATTGAATAATATGTTGATAAATGAAAATAATTGGACACTTCCTGTAACACCCGGATGATTAGGGAACAGTAATCACCCCGGTTATGTTAATTAACCTCTCTTTGATTCGAACCAGTTCTAAAACAGAAACCAAAACTAAAACAAACGATAAAAAGTTTCGAAAACAAATTCTAAAATGTTCGGGGGTTGACTAAAATAGCTAACCTAATATTGGTGGGGTGCACTAATTTTTAATAAAATGCTCTGGCATTTTCAATAAACTAAAAACAGAAAAAGAAAAATAATAAAAGATAAAACAAAATAAAACAGAGGGGGGAAGACCCCCTGGCCCAGCCCCCCTCCCCTGCCCGCTCCTTTCCCCTGGGCCCCATCGGCCAGCCGCCCCGACCACATACCCCTCCCACCCATGGCTAACCCTAGCCGATCCCATCCCCCCACGCCCCTCCTCTCCTCTCCCTCGCCCGATTGGATCGGGCGGAGAACCCGACAGAAACACCCCGCGCCCCCCTCGCCTCCCCCCCCGCCGCCCCACCCCATGCCCCCGAACCCCTCCTCCTCCTCAGACCCAGCAGAGGCGCCCCCCTCCTCCCTCAAGTCGCCCCAGTAGCAGCAACCACCCTTGTGGTCGGCCCGCCCTCCCGTCGCCGTGCGTGCTCCTCCAGACCACTTCCCGCCGGTCATCACGGCCCCACCGCGCCGCTTGCCGAGACCCTACCCCCACGTGAGGCCCTCCTCTCTCCCCTCCCCGTCGGCGGCTCAGCCCACCCTTTTGAACCCCCGGCTCCCTCTCCTCTTGACGCCGTGGCCCGTCGCCCGGCTCGGCCGCCCGTGAACACGCCTTGAACCCCCCCACCGTTCCTCTCCTTCCTCCCCTATTGGGATCCGTGGCCCGCCCTGCATGGCCCCTCTCCCTTCCTTCCCCCCCGTCAGCGACATCTCCGGCGTCCCATTGGCGCCTCGCCCCCGACAGAGCCCTCTTTCCCCCCTTGCAGGCGCTCGGCCACCGGCCGAACCCCCACCTCCCGTCGCCTCCATTGCCCGCTTCGCCCATGGACACTGCCGTGGCCTCGGCCGCCCCGACCCAGTGGCCTCAGGCGCCCGATCCCCACGATCGCGCCCGCCCACTGATCGCGCCGTCGGTTCGGGCATCGCCCGCATACCCGCATGCCCGTTAGGCCTTGGGCCACTGACATGGGGCCCCACCCCCCAAAAAAACGTTTTAATTATAACAGGAATAATAAATAAAATAAAAATGAAATAAAACTAATTAATTAATTAACTAATTAATTAATTAAGCAATTAATTAATTAATCTAATTAATTCGGATTAATTAACCCTAATCATTAATTAACCTAATTAATCAATGTTAATTAAATCTGATTAGGTTAATTAGTCATTAGTGAATGACATGCGGGACCCACATCGAGGGTTGACTCAGATCAACCTGTTGGCTGATAACGTCGGCATGACATCATCTTGATGTCATAAATGCATTTTCGAAATTAATTAAATAATTAATTAAAATTCGAGAAATTAATAAAACCTTTTAAAATCATATCTTTTAATCCGTAATCCGGTTAAAATATTTCAACATGAAAGTTGCTCGAGCGGCGAGAGCGGATCCGGATCGCGATCCGTTCGTCCACCACACGTCTCTAACCTATCGAACCTGCAACTTTCCCCTCGGCCTCCTCTGCAGAAAACCACGAAACAGGAAAACTTCCGGATGTTTTCCCCTAACCAGTACCCCCTCATACCACGTTAGAACACGCCTAGCATCGCTTCTTGGCATGTCATGCATCGTTATGCATCTGTTACCTTGTATTCATTGTTTCTTCCCCTCTTCTCTCCGGTGAACTACGAGACCGACGCTGCGGTGGCGGTTCGACTACGGTGTTGGCGACCCTCTCTCTTGCCGAGCAACCAGCAAGCCCCCCCTTGATCACGGATATCGCCTACTCTTATCTACACTGCTTGCATTAGAGTAGCATAGCATATTACTATTTTCAGATACTCCTATCTTTCTTTGCATAGCTTTGTCCTTGTAACCATTTGTTACCTTACGCAATCCTATGCTTAGTATAGGATGCTAGTACATTCATCTGTGGCCCTTCATACTTGTCCGTGCTGCGTGCTATACTATCGGGCCGTGATCACTCGGGAGTTGATCACGGGTATATACTATATACTTATACATGATACATGTGAGACTAAAGTCGGGTCGGTGATGGAGCACCCGAGTGGATCTTTGTGGCGGGCGGCAGGCAGAGTTGAGACCGCCTAGGAGAGAGGTGGGCTGGCCTGTTCGGCGTTAGCGGTTACTTAACTGCTTAACGAGGTCTTGGTATTTGATCTGGGTTGGCTCTGAGCTTATCGCACTAACCATCTACGCGGGAGTAGTTATGGGTATCCGGCGTCGTGGTATCGGCCGAAATACTTGAGACGTCGGCGGACGGGCGGCCTTGGCCGGATTGACTGGAGCGCTTTCTTGGGCTAGGTGCGCTTCCGACCGCGTCGCATAGCGTGCAGGTGTGCTTTCGAGGCGATGGGCCCGGACCCTGCGGCGCTTAGGTTTAGACCGGCGTGTTGGCCTCTCTGTTGTGCCTAGGTGGGGCTGCGGCGTGTTGATCTTCAGCGGCGGGCATGACCGAGAAAGTGTGTCCGGCCAAATGGGATCAAGCGTCTTTGGGTAAGATGGTGCACCCTGCAGTGAAGTTAATCTATTGAATAGCCGTGATCTTGATAACAGGGCGACTTGGAGTTGTACCTTGAGCTTATGACAACTAGAACCGGATACTTGATAAAACACACCCTTCCAAGTGCGGATACAACGGTGGTCGCTCTCGCTCGGGGTTATGGCGAGGATTGCGGGTAGGATTATTGCTATATGATGTTACTTGGAGGACTTCCGTTGTCCTCTTACATGCATGCAAGGCAGGTGTCGAGCGTAGTCTTCGTTAAGACTAATTATCCCCTCTTATTACGGCATTCTGCATTCGGTCCACCGATATGGCCTTTACCCATATATCCATGCATATGTAGTGTAGCTCCTTGTTTGCAGTACTTTGGATGAGTACTCACGGTTGCCTTGTTCCCCTTTTCCCCTACCTCTACTCGATTGCTGCAATCAGACGATGGAGCCCGGGAGCCGAGCGCGCCGCCTATGGCGACTACTACTCGGGCGCCTACTACTACGTGCAGCCCGGCGGCGACCGGGAGTGACCTAGGAGGATCCCGGGGGAGGCCTGCTCCTCTTCGATCTGTATCCCAGTTTGTGCTAGCCATCTTATGGCACCTTGTTTAACTTATATGCGTACTCGAGATATTGTTGCTTCCGCTGACTCGTCTATGATCGAGCACTTGTATTAGAGCCCTCGAGGCCCTGGCTTGTATTATGATGCTTGTATGACTTATTTTATTTGTAGAGTTGTGTTGTGATATCTTCCGTGAGTCCTTGATCTTGATCGTACACATTTTTGCATGATTAGTGTCTGATTGAATCGAGGCGTCTGAAGTTGGTATCGAGCCGATTGCTGTGTGAAATCCCCTTCCACACTCCTTGGCGAAGTCGAGTCTAGACATTGCAAAACTTTTACTAACTTGGCTGTGTGCCTTACGGGCCCCGTCGCCATCGGGTGGTACTAGGATCTTTTACTCCTCGACCTTTACTCGGGACTCTGAACTCTCTTCTACTCGGGTTAAGCGATTTTACTAACTATCACTAGGATCCCATGATCGCATTCACCCCAAAGTTGGATATAGCCTTAGTTGTTTTTGGAATTGTATTTGAGCAATTTCCACCTTTGTCATTTGACTCCTTTGAAGCGTCTTTGTTTTCAGATGGAACCCACGAGGCGGGTCGTGCGCCACCGACGGCCATTGGTGCCTCGGGATCACTGCGGTGCTAGCCGAGATGATGACCTATCACGGGTTATCGCTGGCACCACTGAGTACACCGTCTATGAGGAGTACGGGACTATAACCGGAAGCGATGCAGCGCCGCCGTCCACCTCTACTCTCGGGAGTCTGAGTCCACTCTTGTCTTTTACCGCACATGGTGTTGGAGTGACTATCGATATGGCAGTCCACGATGCTGCTTATGCTGCTCGACCGTCTTCGTCTGAGTATCGAGTTGGACACCTCCCCTTGGGCACATTGCTATCGCGTCGATGTTGGTGAGGAGGTTACTACTGCTGCCTATACCCTTCACAGAGAGCCCTTCCACCATCGAACTTTGTTACGCATCGCGATGGGCTGGATCGAGCTAACCGGCTCTTCGCCACGAGTTGTACATCACCCGTCGGCACCTCTACCGTGCTCGGCGGCTGATGCACCCTTTGTCCGATCCGGAGAGCTGCGCGTTCTGCGATCTACCCGGCCAGACCGTGATGCCCCGAGGTGTCGGTTGGCGGGCGTGGGAGGCTACTCTCCGCGCTTGGCCCTTTCGCCACACGGGCGTCGGATTCAGCACGAGTATCCGCGGCCCCAGTCACCAGCGTGGAGGACTATCCCTTGCCGCACTATCGACTTTAGATTCTGACTACCTCCATGATACCGCTTGGGGTGATGTAGACTTGCTTGTTAGTATTTGATGTATTACGCATGAGCACGTGTGCCGCCTATGATGTAGTAGTCTATGTCTTTGGACTCTATGTATCGAACTCTATGCATGATTCCTTTTGTAAGATATGCCAACTACTATGTAGTTCCCATCATGCTACTTTCATTATGCATGTTTCATCATGAATGATTCACATCTCTTGCTTAATTTCTCAAATCTTGAACTACCTGTTATATAATAGCGGGATGGTTAGGCCAGCAGTTCGTGGTCGTGGGGCCAACTTCCCACCACCGCCTTAGTACATGGCTGGTATGATCCAACAGCTCGAGATGAATCGCAGTTCATGGAGAACATGATGGCTCAGTTCCCTCGCCGAATATGCACCACACCCAAAGCGGGACAACTCTGCGGATTTCATCGCTGAACCCCGGCGTGTACCGCAGCTCAACTCAGCCAGCGGATGGATCTTGATGGTGGCTCCGTGACATCACCTATGAGATGGAGTCTCGCTGATGTAGCCCCTACCGGCTATGTCACTTTTGCTTCCTTCTTCTGAAGGGACCCGCAGCTCAATGGTGGGACAGCCACCGGCGTACTCTGCCAGTTGAAACACTCATCACTGGCCGGACTTCGGGCTGCCTTCCGTGCCGCTTCATCCCTCAAGGGTCATGGACGGAAGAAGCGTGAGTTCCATAACCTCACCCAAGGCAACAAGACTGTTGAAGCCTATCGGAGAGTTCTTGGACTTGTCTCGCTATCTTGAAGAGGATATTGCAAGCGATGCCGCAGAGCGGGAGAAGTTCGTGACGGACTTCAAGGCGACATCAAGCTCGCACTTCTAGTGCGACTTTGCTGATTTCGCCACCTTGGTGAACAAAGCTATCAATGTCGAAACTGGTGCGCAGGAATACGAGAGCTCTAACGAGCGCATACCGTGACACGGGCTCATCTTGAGCCCGTCCTCGCATGAAGCGCAAGATATGGATTCCCAACAGCATGTACCAGCCGAATGCACCGCTTCAAAGCGAACTATGCTACACCTCGTGCGCCTACAACTAAGCAGCGAAGCTTCCAGCTCCACCACCCCAAGCTCTGTTCCTCCCAATAATGGCTTATGCTTGGTGCGGACAACGAGGGCACCGTGCTAGAGAATGCAACCAGAACCAGAATCAAGCGGCCCTTCCAGGTGGCCGTGGAAACACCGAACCGCAACAACAACGGCAAGTCTTATGGGCAAGCTCAGGCCAACCACGTTGATCTAAGCGAAGCTCAAGACCAGCACTGCTCTTTGTGATGGGTACACTCCTCGTAAATTCAGTACACGCATCTGTTTTATTCGATTCAGAAGCATCGCATTCATTCATGTCTGAAGACTTTGCATACAAGCACGGCGTTAAGTGTGAAGAGATGAACTCTTGGTGATGGTAAAAACCCCATTGGGACAATGTCAAACCTCCATGGTTGGCGTCGGCGTCCCCATGGAAATCGAAGGGTTGGAATTCTATGCCTCCCCATTATCTGAAGGCGTCTAACATCGACCTCATTTTGGGGATGGATTGGTTGAAAGCGCATCTGGCGTCAATCGTTTGCGCCACTAAGACCGTCCATCTGCTGCACCCATACGATGAAATAAAGCTACAATGCTCGTCGGTTCAAGATGCGAGGCAAGGCTCTATGCATTGAATGCATTGAGCGCCGCACCCTCGAGGAATTGAAAACATTCACATCGTTTGCGATTTCCAAGGCGTCTTTCTGAAGAACTTCCGAGATTCCCCCCGCTGCTAGAGCTGTCGAATTCGTCATCGACTTGAAACCAGGCACCACTCCTATAGCCAAGCGTCCCTACAAGATGCGCCGCATGAACTCCTTGAACTAAAGGAGAAATCGACAAATCTCTTCAAAGCGGTTTCATTAAGCCCAGTTGCTCACCTTGGGGAGCACCTTCTCTCTTTGTCAAGAAGAAGGATGGGACAAACCGATTGGTCCAAGACTACCGTCCTATAAATCAAGCTACCATTAGAATAAGTATCCTCTTCCTCGGATCAATGATCTTTATGATCAATTGGCTGGTTCGTCGGTGTTCTCGAAACTTCGACTTGAGGTTGGGTTACCACCAGATCCGTGTTCGTGAGGAGGATATCCCCAAGACCGCATTTGTGACTCGTTATGGTTCATACGAGTACACCGTCATGTCATTCGGCAACCAATGCTCCAGCCACCTTCTCTTGCACGATGAACTATATATTCATGGATTACCTCGACAAGTTAAATCGTGGTTTATCTGGATGATATCTGATCTTTTCCAAGAATGAAGAAGAACATCTGAACATCTTCGTCTTGTCTTTGGAAAAGCTACGAGAGCATCAACTCTATGCCAAGTTCTCCAAATGTGAATTACGGCTTCCGAAGTAACCTATCTTGGGCATGTCATTTCTAAGGATGGTATTGCCGTCAACCTGAAAGAGTTCAGGCTATTCTCGATTGGACTCCTCGAAGAGCGTTAAGCAAGTCGAAAGTTTTCTCGGTCTGCGCCACTATTGCCGTCGATTAGTGAGAACTTCTCCAAGATTGCCGAGCCTCGACTAACTTTGTTGCATAAAGGCGTCAAATTCAATGGACGGATAAATGTCGGGAAAGTTTCCGGGCACTCAAAGACAAGTTGACGGCGCCCGGTGCTAGCTCCTCCCGATACTAAGAAGGACTTCGTCATTTACTGCGACGCTTCACGTCAAGGTTTAGGCGGTGTCCTAATGCAAGAAGCGCAAAGTAGTTGCTTATGCCTCTCGACAGTTCGCCCTCACGAAGAACTACCCAGTTCACGACCTCGAACTTCTTGCTGTCATTCATGCGCTAAAGCGGTGGCGACATTACCTTCTCGGTGTCGTTGCGAGATCTTCACCGACCACCAAAGTCTGAAGTATCTGTTTACTCAGCCAGACCTGAACCTCCGTCGTGAGAGATGGATGGAGACTATTACAGACTTTGATTTGGGTATTTCCTATCGCCCGAGCAAGGCTAATGTAATGGCTGATGCCTTGAGCCACAAGTCTTCTTGCAACCACCTTGAGTTCACCAAGTTCAGCCCCACTTGTTGAAGAATTGAGAAAGCTGAACCTCCATATTGTTCCTCGGGTGCACTCACTCCCCTCCTCCGGTGTTCCAAAGATGAATCTCCGTGTTGTTCCCCGAGGTTCCCTTTATACCTGGCTGTTGAACCCGATCTCGTGGGCACCATAAAGACAATGCAGGATTTGACTCTGAAGTCTACAAGCTTAAACAAGACATCGGAAGGAAATCCCTCATCCTTCACTATTCTTGATGATGGCGCCTTGTACTTCAAAGGCCGCCTAGTGGTGCCGTGTAAGAAGGAAAATCTGAATATGACTCGAAAGGTTATGAAAGAAGCTCATGATACGCCTCTATGTATCCATCCTGGCGGTACAAAGATGTATCAAGACATTAAGTCGAGATTACGGTGGTCTAATATGAAGCGAGGACATTGCTCGCTATGTTTACGAGTGTGGCGTTTGTCGTCGTATCAAAGCGAACATCAAAGGCCTCTTGGAACTCTGCAACCTATCTCTATTCCGAATGGAAATGGGACCATGTTGAAATGGACTTCGTCCTTTGGATTTCCCAAATCGCGAAAGGTAATGATGCTATTCTTGTCGTCATTGACGGCTTTCTAAAGTTGCACATTTTCGGCGGTCAAAGAAATGATCCTGCTAGTCGACTTGCAACGCTCTATATGTCGAAATTGTTTCACTTCACGGTATTCCACTGGTTATCGGTTCGGACCGTGGCAGCTTATTCACTTCAAGATTCGGGCAAGTTTTCAAGAAGCTATGGGGACTCATTTATCTTTCAAGATCTTGCTTTTCATCCGCAGTCTCAAGGGCAAGTTGAGCGTGTCAACCAAATTCTCGAAGACATGCTTGAGCTTGTGTCGTTCCTTGACAAGAAATGGGAGGAATCTCTCCGTATCTGAGTTCTCTTATAATAATAGCTATCAAGCTAGTCGAAGATGGCCCCCTTGAAGTGTTATATGGGCGAAAGTGTCGAACCCCTCTGAACTGGTCGAAAGCGGGAACGTCCACTCTTGGTCCGGATATTATCCAACATGCGAAGAACAAGTCCGCATTATTCGCGAGAATCTCAAGACTGCTCGATCGCGTCAAAAGTAATTATGACCATCATCACAAAGACATGGTCTATCAACTTTGGCGAAAAGGCCTATCTTCGCGTTACACCAATGAAGGGTGCTCACGCTTGGGATCAAGGCAAGTTAGCTCCTCGCTATATTGGCCCTTTCACTATTCTGGAAAGGCGTGGAAAAGTGGCCTATCAAGCTGGAGCTTCCGTCGAACCTTTCCCGAGTTCACGATGTGTTTCACGTGTCACAACCGGCCAGCTGCTTCAAGGACCCAATCCGGCGATGGACCATGAAGTGCTCGAATTGCAGCGGACCTCTCCTATAAAGAGCATCCGGTCCGTATTCTCGACCAAGCTGAGCGCCGCACATGTCGGAAGGCGATCAAGTTCCTCAAAGTCGATGGTGAATCACTCACGAAGATGAAGCCACACAGGAGCGAGGATCGTCTACGGGATGAATATCCCGCACTCTTTCCTTCTACCTCCTAAATCTCGGGACGAGATTTCTTGTAGTGGAGGAGATTTGTAACACCCGGATGATTAGGGATCAGTAATCACCCCGGTTATGTTAATTAACCTCTCTTTGATTCGAACCAGTTCTAAAACAGAAACCAAAACTAAAACAAACGATAAAAAGTTTCGAAAACAAATTCTAAAATGTTCGGGGGTTGACTAAAATAGCTAACCTAATATTGGTGGGGTGCACTAATTTTTATAAAATGCTCTGGCATTTTCAATAAACTAAAAACAGAAAAAGAAAAATAATAAAAGAGAAAACAAAATAAAACAGAGGGGGGAAGACCCCCTGGCCCAGCCAGCCCCCCCCTCCCCCTGGCCCGCTCCCCTTACCCCCCTGGGCCGGCCCATCGGCCCAGCGGCCCCCGGCCACATACCCCTCCCCACCCCGCGGCTAACCCTAGCCGCATCCCATCCCACGCGCCCTCGCTCCCCTCCCTCGCCCGATTGGATCGAGGCGGAGAACCCGACCGAACCACCCCGCCGCGCCCCCACCTGCCTTGCGCCCCCCCGCCGCCCGCCCCAGACCCCCCTCCTCCTCCTCGCCGACCCAGCAGGCCTCCCCCTCCTCCTCCGTGCGCCCCAGTAGCAGGCACTCCGCCCGCCCAGGTCGGCCCCGCCCTCCCGTCGCGGCCGCGTGCTCCTCAAACCACTTCCCGCCGGTCATCACCGGCCCCACCTGCCGCTTGCCGAGACCCTACCCCCACCTGAGGCCCTCCTCTCTCCCCCTCCCCGTCGGCCAGCCTCACCCATGCCGAACCCCCCCGGCTCCCTCTCCTCTTGTGCTGTGGCCAGTCAGCTGCCGGCTGGCCGCCTGTGGTGACTGCCTTGAACCCCCCCCGTTCCTCTCCTTCCTCCCCTGGGATCCGATCCGGCCCGGCCACCGCCTGGCCCCCTCTCCCCTTCCTTCCCCGTCGGCGACATCTCCGGCGTCCCATTCAGCCCTCGCCCCCACCGAGCCCTCTTCCCCCCCCCACACGGCGCTCGGCCACCGGCCGAACCCCCCCCCTCGTCGCCTCGTGTGCTCGCTTTCGCCACGGCCGGACCGTGGCCTCGGCCGCGCCGACCCCGTGGCCTCAGGCGCCCGATCCCCACGGATCGCGCCCGCCCCTGGATCGCGCCCGATCGGTTCGGGCATCGCCCGCATACCCGCATGCCCGTTAGGCCTTGGGCCCTTTGACATGGGGCCCTTTAAGCGTTTTAATTATAAGCAGGAATAATAAATAAAATAAAAATGAATTAAAACTAATTAACTAATTAACTAATTAATTAATTAATTAAGTAATTAATTAATCTAATTAATTCTGGATTAATTAACCTCTAATCATTAATTAACCTAATTAATCAATGTTAATTAAATATGATTAGGTTAATTAGTCATTAGTGAATGACATCAGGACCCACATCGGGGTTGACTCAGTCAACCCTGTTGATGATAATCGTCGGCATGACATCATCTTGATGTCATAAATGCATTTTCGAAATTAATTAAATAATTAATTAAAATTCGAAATTAATAAAACCTTTTAAAATCATATCTTTTAATCCGTAATCCGGTTAAAATATTTCAACATGAAAGTTGCTCGAAAGCGGCGAGGCGGATCCGGATCGCGGTCCGTTCGTCCACCACACATCTCTAACCTATCGAACCGCAACTTTCCCCTCGGCTCCTGCCCGAAAACCACGAAACAGGAAAACTTCCGGATGTTTTCCCCTAACCAGATACCCCTCATACCCACGTTAGAACACGCCTAGCATCGCTTCTTGGCATGTCATGCATCGTTATGCATCTGTTACCTTGTATTCATTGTTTCTTCCCCTCTTCTCTCCGGTAGACTACGAGGCCGACGCTGCGGTGGCGGTTCGACTACGGTGTTGTGACCCCTCTCTCTTGCGGAGCAACCGGGCAAGCCCCCCCTTGATCACGGATATCGCCTACTCTTATCTACCTTTGCTTGCATTAGAGTAGCATAGCATATTCTTGTTTTGGATACTCCTATCTTTCTTTGCATAGCTTTGTCCTTGTAACCACATTGTTACCTTACGCAATCCTATATGCTTAGTATAGGATGCTAGTACATCATCTGTGGCCCTTCATACTTGTCCGTGCTGCGTGCTATACTATCGGGCCGTGATCACTCGGGAGTTGATCACGGTATATACTATATACTTATACATGATACATGTGAGACTAAAAGTCGGGTCGGTGATGGAGCACCAGCGAGTGGATCTTTGTGGCGGGCGGCAGGCGAGGTTGAGACCGCCTAGGAGAGAGGTGGGCTGGCCTGTTCGGCGTTCGCGGTTACTTAACTGCAACACGAGGTCTTGGTATTTGATCTGGGTTGACTCACGAGCTTATCGCACTAACCATCTCGCGGGAGTAGTTATGGGTATCCGGCGTCGTGGTATCGGCGAAATACTTGAGCGTCGGACGGAGGCGGGCCTTGGCGCGGATTGGGCTGGAGCGCTTTCTGGGCTAGGTGCCTTCGGCAGCGTCACATAGCGTCGCAGGTGTGCTTTCGAGGCGATGGGCCCGGACCCTGCGCGCTTAGGTTTAGACCGGCGTGTTGGCCTCTCTGTTGTGCCTAGGTGGGGCTGCGGCGTGTTGATCTTCCACGGCGGGCATGACCCAGAAAGTGTGTCCGGCCAAATGGGATCAAGCGTCTTTGGGTAAGATGGTGCACCCTGCGGTGATTAATCTATTGAATAGCCGTGATCTTGATAGCAGGGCGACTTGGAGTTGTACCTTGAGCTTATGACAACTAGAACCGGTACTTGATAAAACACACCCTTCCAAGTGCGGATACAACGGTGGTCGCTCTCGCTCGGGGTTATGGCGGGGATTGCGGGTAGGATTATTGCTATATGTTGTTACTTGGAGGACTTCGTTGTCCTCTTACATGCATGCAAGACAGTGTCGAAGCGTAGTCTTCGTTAAGACTAACTATCCCCTCTTATTACGGCATTCTGCAGTTCAGTCCTTGATATGGCCTTTACCCATATATCCATGCATATGTAGTGTAGCTCCTTGCTTGCGAGTACTTTGGATGAGTACTCACGGTTGCCTTGTTCCCCTTTTCCCCTACCTCCACTCGATTGCTGCAATCAGGCGATGGAGCCAGAGAGCAGACGCCGCCGCCTATGGCGACTACTACTCGGGGCGCCTACTACTATGTGCAGGCCAGCGGCGACCGGGGAGTGACCTAGGAGGATCGAGGCGGGAGGCCTGCTCCTCTTCGTCTGTATCCCGGTTTGTGCTAGCCATCTTATGGCACCTTGTTTAACTTATGCGTACTCAGATATTGTTGCTTCGGCTGACTTCGTCTATGATCGGCGCTTGTATTCGAGCCCTCGAGGCCTGGCTTGTATTATGATGCTTGTATGACTTATTTTAATTGTAGAGTTGTGTTGTGATATCTTCCGTGAGTCCTTGATCTTGATCGTACACGTTTGCGTGCATGATTAGTGTGCGATTGAATCGAGGCGTCACACTTCCTGAGCCAACTCCTGAGCCT